>OZ035824.1:5595032-5970032 GCA_964034765.1 Knipowitschia caucasica | reverse complement strand
GGACAATACGTGAAGACCATGACAACAGGGTAATTTGAGGATACACCGGTATGGCCTCATCTCTTAGACATTCTTTCACTTCTTTTTCACAATGCAGCTTATCATTTACTTTGAAATGTTGTGATTCACATTTGCTATTATGTGCATACGTTTATGTACAATTTGTGCTGCGCATATAAGTTAAATCTTACCTTTTGTGACACTGTTCGAATGCCATTACAATGCACACTTTGATTTTAGGATATGTTTGGTGGGAGTCCCTTCACATTATCTTTCTCAGCTAACTAATTTTATTTCTTGCTTCTTAGAATAGATTAGTTGACTCCAAAGTGCTTACTTTAAGTGAGCATGTTTTTCTTCTGTGCTAAATACACTGCTGTCCCCACTGTTGGAAAGTTTTTGGGGGACTTTGGGTGTTTTTTGTTTTTTAGGGGAATTGGGGGAAGGGGAGCCGTCTCAGCTCTATGTTATTTGATCAAATGGCTAGTACCACCGTGAATCCTAAAATGGCCGGGCCTGGCACACCTTGCAGATTTATAAGTTGGAATGTCAGAGGGATGGGCAACCCTGTCAAGAGATCTAAAGTGTTCTCACATCTGAAACGTCAGAAGCCTTCTATAGTGTTCTTGCAGGAGACTCACCTTAGAAATAATGACCATCACAGATTGCGCTGTCCTTGGGTGAGTCCGATTTTTCATTCTGATTTTAATTCAAAAGCGAGAGGAGTTGCCATTTTGATCCATAAAAATGTACATTTTTTTTCCACTAAGGTTATAGCTGATGAACAAGGTAGATTTTTAATAGTTGCTGGTACTTTGATGAGGAAACAGGTTTTGTTAATTAATGCATACGCTAGGGCTGGGCGATATAAACGGTATAAGCGGTATGCAATATAAATTTGGCCCACGGTAGAGATTTTTGTTATACCGGCATATTGCAATAGGTCATTATGTCATCAAATTGCGCAGGCTCCAGCAGAAAGGACCAAAACAAACCGGCATTCAGCAGCATTAGCCTAGCACTATTAGCCTAGCATTAGCCTAGCACTATTAGCCTAGCAGACACCACTGGAAA
Organism: Knipowitschia caucasica; assembly: GCA_964034765.1. Lineage (NCBI taxonomy): Eukaryota > Metazoa > Chordata > Actinopteri > Gobiiformes > Gobiidae > Knipowitschia > Knipowitschia caucasica. Next base: position 5,968,958 of record OZ035824.1, on the reverse strand, counting down.
CAACGAACAACTGCACGGCATTAACACCGTGTTTCTGTCTATGTATTGTTGTCACAGCGGCCCCAGCAGAGGTAAATACACACACACAGTAATCACAGTTTAAGCGTCTACCTTTTGGCCAATCAGTGTCAAAGGGGCGTAGGCTCGAAGCGCCAGCGTGAGCCAAAATAGATCCATGCGTGTGCCGTGTCCGCAGCATCACAGCAGAAGTTTGGGAAAGTTAGCGTCAGATTCGGACTTCCGCGGTCAATATCTCACGAAAGCTACTTTGTTAAACAAAATGTATTGTGCCAAAATGATCATTTACAATCAATTGTTCAAATCCAATGTGCTGTTTTAAGGATCATAAATCCATTGAATCATCCAGTTCACTGCAAGCACAGAGAAAAACACTTAGGGAGCGTCAACAAATGTCCAGACCAGCTTTGTAAACAAACAATAGCTTTTACTAAAGCCATGTACCTGCACAAAACTCTCAGACACTATAAATAATGACCATGTCTAACTTCTACAGACTTTGATTTCAACATTTGTGAGTTTTTTATATTTTAAATGAATGCATATGTTTTTCTTTTTAAAAATTGCTTTTACAGTGAATGGTATTTACTGTAACATACATAAATAATGTATGTCACAACATTTGTCTCTTTATTCGTCTCACAACTGATTTTCTAACTCAAAAAATATATGTATTAGATTCTAATATATAAATAAGTAACAATCTTGACTATTTTATGCAAGAACCTGCTAGACCTATATTGAAATTCACACAACAAATTATACCGCAATATATACCGTCTACCGTCTGTGTCCCAAATTATACCGCAATATGAATTTTAGGCCATATCGCCCATCCCTAGCATACGCTCCAAATTTTGATGACCCTGCCTTTGCCAATAGATTATTGAGCAGCCTCCCCTTCCTGAATACCCACTCAATCATTTTTGCTGCTGATCTAAATTGTGTTCTTAGTCCAAATTTGGACCGATCAAATCCACGCACTCATACTCTATCGGCACAAGTTTTCTCCAATTTTATGAAACACAATGATCTTATCGACCCATGGAGATCTCTAAACCCCTCTGGTCAGAAATATTCTTTTTTTTCCCAAGTGCATCATTCCTTCTCCAGGATTGACTATTTCTTAATTGATAGAGCTTTAAACCCATTTGTAATTTCATCTGATTATCTGAGTATAACAATATCTGATCAGGCGCCAGTATTATTAGACATTCAGTTTGACACCCAAATACACGCCCCACCTTGGTGGAGATTTAATTCACTTCTTTTGGCTGATAAGGAATTCTGTGATTTCATTTCTAATTCAATTGATGAATTCCTTTTGTTTAACAAAACTTCTTCTACTTCACTTTCATTAATATGGGAGACACTCAAATGCTTTCTTAGGGGCCAAATAATTTACTACAATGCCTTATCAAAGAAAGTCTGATTTTAGGATGAACGAATTGACAACAGCTATTACTGACATTGACCAAAGATATGCAATAAACCCGTCCTCAGAACTTCATAAAAAACGCTTGGATTTGCAAACAGAATTTAATCTCTTAACTACTCGTGAAGCAGAGCGCTTGATATTACAAACCCGTGGCACATATAATGAGCATGGCGATAAAGCCAGTCGTCTTTTGGCTCACCTGCTGAAACGACAAAATACTTCACGCAGTATATCAAGTATAAAAAATGCGGAAGATACTATTACTGCTGACCCTATTGAAATAAATACCACCTTTAAATCATTTTATTCTTCTTTATACAAATCAGAATTTCCCCCAGACAATTGCAAAATGGAGGATTTTTTCCGTGACCTTGATAATCCAGTGGTTGACCCTGACGTGGCTGAGAGCATGGATTCCCCACTCACCCACATCGAAATTTTAAACTCAATTAAAGCGTTATAATCAAATAAGGCATCCGGACCCGACGGGATACCGATTGAATTTTATAAAAAGTTTGCTGAGAAATTGGGACCACTGCTTCTGGCCATGTTTAATGAATCACTAGAGAATGGCTGTCTGCCACCCACGCTCACACAAGCCACATTCACGTTAATTGATAAGGGCAAGGATGCTACACTCTGTGGGTCCTATGGGCCCTTATCACTTTTAAATTCTGATGTTAAGGTGCTAGCTAAAACAATTGCATCACGTATGGAAAATGTACTCCCCTCCATTGTTTCAGCCGAGCAAAATGGCTTTATAAAGTCGCGCCAGCTATTTTTCAATACTCGTACTTTACTAAACATTATTTATCCAAAACATACGTCAGATAATCCAGAATTGGTAATTTCGCTCGACACATAGAAAGCTTTTGATAGGGTGGAGTGGGAGTATTTGTTTTCAGCTTTGTTTAAATTTGGCTTTGGCAATAGATTAATTGCATGGATCCGTCTCCTATACTCATCACCCAAGGCTAGTGTACATACCAACAACATTTACTCTGACTACTTCACCCTGGGTCGCGGGGCACGTCAGGGTTGCCCTCTCTCGCCTCTCCTCTTTGCCATTGCAATCGAGCCTCTGTCAATCACACTGAGAGCTGCTCCATTATTTAAAGGGATATTGCAAAATAATATTCAATACAAATGATCATTGTATGCTGATGACTTGCTTCTGTATGTAACTGATTATACCACCACTATTCCAACTGTTTTGAGGATACTCGATAACTTTAGCTCTTTTTAGGGGTATAAATTGTATGTTTTTCAATCAACAACGCTGCTTGCAATCTTCAACAAAGTGAATTTCCTTTTAAATTTAGCCCATCTGGGTTTAAATATTTAGGTATAAACATCAATCGTTCTTTTACCTCTTTGGTTTCAGCTAATTATACCCCTCTTATCACAAAAGTTAAGTCAGATTTTCAGAAATGGCGTTACCTCCCATTATCCCTTATTGGCAAGATTAACGTGATCAAAATGAATGTCTTGCCCAGATTTCTTTTCTTATTTCAGACTATCCCCAGTTTTCTTCCTAGAATCTTTTTTGATGCATTAGACAAGATTATTGATGATTTTATTTGGGATGGGAAACCTCCTAGAGTACGGAAATCATTGTTGCAGAGGTGTAGACTTAGTGGCCGACTTGCACTGCCCAATTTCCAATCGTATTACTGGGCAGCTCACATCCATAAACTATGCTACTTACTAAAATCTCCGACAACTCTATGGTGCAAACTAGAACACTTATGTTCATCTCTTTCAGCTTTGATTTTTTCCTCTATTTCTATAAAACTATCCTTGTATACTAACAACAGAGTGGTACTGGACATCTGGTATCAGTTTAGACGTGGTTTTGGGAATACATCAGCCTCTTCACTGGGTCCATTGAACAACAATCACTTATTTCCACCATCGCTATCTGATTCCAGCTATTCTATTTGGTATGATAAGGGTATCAGCCAAATTAAAGATCTATATACATCGAGGATATTTGATAGTTTTGCTAATCTTTCTGCCAAACATACTTTACCTGGAAGTCATTTATTTCGCTACTTTCAGATTCGTAGCTTTGTTTCAAATCTATTTCCTAACTTTCCCACTGTTCCTCGAGAGCAGCCCTGGGAAATTGTGTTTTCACACAATATACATAAAAAAAGGATACATCTCCAAAATATATTATATTATACTATATAAAGTTTTGGGTTTAAACTTAAGATCCAGTCCTCTGATTGCCATATTTGGTATCACTTCCTGGCCAGGACATATGTGTAATAGCCTATTATGTATGGAACTATACATTTGTTTTGTAAGATAAAATATTTGATGCCATGATTGATTAGCTGAGACGGGGTGGCTTTGTTTGTTCTTATTTCATTTCAATTCAACTACTATAAAAACAGATTATAACAGGTGATATTCTACATTTGTGTAACTTTGTATCATTATTGTATCAAGGAAAAAAAAAAAAAAGACATTGTAATATTGTATTTGACTATGCATGGTATTTTATTACCTGTGTCTTCAATAAAAATGACTGGAAAAAAAGAAGAAGTGAGAAATTACATAGTTCTCTTTCAGTCAAGGCTAAGGGTGCAACGGTCTGAAAAAAATCACGGTTGGGATCGTACCTCGGTTCATGAGCCACAGTTCGGTTCATTTTTTGAATCAGCAAAAAAATAAAAAAAGGGTTGTCTTGTTTATAAACACTTTATTATCTATAAATTAAAATGTATAAAATCAAATTAGAGTGCACAAGGCATATTTTCCCTAGTGAAAGATCAAGGCTCCTGTGGACTCAGCACCTGCAGGAGGATCAGTGAGGGGCTGGTGCTCTGTGGGTGCAGCTCTGACTGCCACCCCCCTGACCTAGAAATGGATTAAGGGGAAGAAAATGGATGGATGGGTGGCATATTCCATCCATCCAATTCTCTTAACATCCGCCTCATTTTGGCTCGTGCACAATGGTTGGGCATACCCAAATGTCTTTGCTTATTTAAAAACACATCTTACATCTCACATGCTTGTGTGATGCATCATTTTAAAGCTAGAGCCTTCTAGTTTATGTAAAAAAACACTAAAATAATTTTTGTCATTCCTATTTTCCTCTGCATCCTTTGAAGTTAGGGAAAAAAACCCAATTTTTTTAGCCTCGCCTAACATTTTCAATTTCTAAAGGCCCTAAAAAAGGCATACTTCATTGTAAGTTCACAATATTCAAACTCTCTGTTCATTGTGTTGTTGACAACGACTGTCTAAAGTTTCAGACTTTTAAGTTTTATAGTTTTTATGCGTGTGTGCCAAAGTGTGCCAAATTGTGCCAAATATCTTTACTTACATTTAATCATCATAAAAACAATATTTTTTATTATTGGTACTTATAAGTTACTAATCTATATGTGTTTTTCTTTTTTAAATGTCAAAGTTATTTTTTTATGAGTGTAAATTCATTGCAGATTCGAGAGAGTCTTTTATCTTCCAGTACGCACAATTGTCCAGGCCCAACATAAGACAGGACACCATTGTCCCACCCCTTGTTCGAAAGCTTTCCTCATTGGCTACAAGGACATGTCAATCGTAAATCCCGGAAGTAAACGTAAACAAGTTGGGATCACAACAAAGATCAGTCACCAATGCGCAAACAGCAGCACTAGCGGTACTTGCGGGACCTATTGCAGACCCAAAAATTGGTCTAGCTTTTCGGGAGTAGTCTCATTTGAAAGATAAGGAGCTAAGGAACACGTAGATACCAGATGTTCGGGTGAAAAACAAAGCTAAAAGTCCGTTACAAGTGAAAGAGTAACATCTGTGCTCTTTTTTTTCGTTTTTTTTGCTAAAGATAAATGCACATTTTTGGATTATTTCTGCAGAATGGATTTTACTTTGGGAAATACAAGTGGATATAATTTTCCTTTGGACTGTTCCAGAGAGAATGATGTATTGCAAGCTGGGAGGAGAGCTGATTTATTTGTACAGCACAAGCCCAAAGGTAAAAAACTATTTCGGAATTGATTTATTTTGTGCCCACATTATGTGTTTTATCTGCAAATCTGTTATAATGCAAAAAGATGCAAGTCTGATGTAGTTTACACTTGTATATAAATGTAGATAAGAAAATAAGCTTTAAAATGATATACAGCTTTTGGGGTTTGGTGTTCAAAATACATCTGCTATTGCCAGCAGAACATTTAAAAACATAAAAACGGCCGCCGGCGCGCCGGTTGTTGCTAAGTGGTTAACAAAACCAAAAAGTGCAACATAAGAAGGCACTTTATGAGAGTATTTACCCTCATATTAAACCGCCTTCCTGATTCTCCCGAGGAGGCGGTCCATTCTGGGCCCAGTCCTGCCTCATTCACTGCATTTATTTGATTTTTAGCATTATCAGTTGTGACTGGGATATTAGTACTGGACCTTTGTCTTCCATTCCTCCGCTGCTTGTGTCAGAACCTGCGCTGTGTGACTGTCTTAGAGGGGGCGTGTCTGCAGCGCCAGACTTCTCCTCTCCCAGGCCCCGTCCCAATACTCGCACTTCCACCCTCGCGCCCCTCATTTGCGCGTTCCCGATAAAGGGTGCGAGTGCTTTGGCCGCGCCCCCTTTGCGCCCCTGATCCACACTTCGCCGTAGCCTGCATCTATGCGCACTCTGGCGAAGGATATTGCCCATAATTCTTTGCGGTACACACCAAAACGTCGGGAAAATGCAATTAAATATAAATTTTGAAATATATATGCAGTATGTGTGTAAATAAGTTTTGCTTTGTTACTTTGAAAGAAGCATAAACGTCTGATGAAGAATTACGGAGATTGTGTTTTAACGATTTAATAACTTTTTAAAGCAAGCGTTTATATAACATTCAATTTAAACTTTACACTTAGTACAATAATCTTAGAATGCATAAAAACTGACCAGATAGTTACCCACATTTAACTTAAAATTATACAGCTATCTCTAATTAAAAACAACTAATATACATGTATTTTAACGTGTGAGAAGCAATTCATTTTGTTTGCAGTGAGCGGTTATTAACATAGTTCTCCGTTCCGCTCATGGATCTATTATTGGTTCCGTGGGACGTCCAAGCGTCAGTCGTGAGCGCAGCTGTGGATGCGCGGGAGAGTTGACTCTAGCCCGGCCTGACTGCGCATAAAGGAGCTGATTATTATGCCGCGGAAAAGAACGGTTGTTGAGAAGCTTTTTTCACTCATGTCTTGTGCCACAGTGTTTACACATCGTGACAGTTTTGTCGACTATTTAATCATCAGTAAAGTTACAGTGAAGCCAAAATGCTCTCATACTGGGGGTTTAAATGACGCAGGGCTTTCAAGCTTCTCCGTTGCTCCGCTCGCCATGACCACGCTGTGTGTGGACTGAACAACATGTGCACAACTTTTCATAAATCAAACCGCGGATCACGTGTGTACCAAACCGAAGATGTTGATCCGAACGGATCAGTGACGAACCGTTGCACCTCTAGTCAAGGCACACACAAACAATGTTGAACTTTGTTTGCACTATTTTTCAAACTGATTCTGATACTGTCAAATTAAATAAGAAACATTTGTGTTTACTCACAAGAATGATCTTCTGAAAAGGAGAAAAATACACAGACTAAAATGATTCAAAATAGAGGATTAGGGAGCGCGGGCCGCAACAAAGTGTTTAAAGTAAAGGTGCACTTTATTAATCCCTATAGGGCAATTCAATCCTCTGCATTTGACCCATCCTGATGCCGCTATAAGGCTCACGTCAGGAGCAGTGGTCGCCATAGTAACAGCGCCCGGGAACCCATCTCCAGATGATGCTCAGCTTGGTCAGGACTACCGGAGCTGGAGGATTTAACCCAGTGTGCATATTTTTAGTGGTAGGGGAAACCGGAGTACCCGGAGGAAACCTACGCAGGCACGGGGAGAACATGCAAACTCCACTCAGAAAGACCCTGCTCCGACAGGGATTCGAATCCAGGACCTTCTTGCCGAGAGTGCTAACCACTCAGCCACCGTGCCGCCGTGTTTATGTTTTCTAAGATCAGCTCTGCAGTTTCTTAAAAGTTATTTAGGAGGAAGTTTAATCAAATTTAAGATGAAATGTGTATGAAAATAATTGGTTTATGTTACTAAAGAGAGTAGAGGACCAGCACAAAACTAGGAGAAAGACAGGAGAGGACTTTCCACAAATATGTATTAAATTATTCTGTCTGTACTCAGACTGCTAATTTTGAGGCGCTGTAAGTTTAGTTTTTTGGCTGAAGAAGGCGAAGATATAACTTTTTCCAAACTGAAAAACTGAAGCAATGCATTGATTGTGTGATTTCTAACTATATTAAATGTTCTTTAAGATAGTCTTTATAAGCAAATATTTGAATTGATGACAACAATGACGTGACGTGTCTAAAATCATAAGATTAATATCATCAGGAGAAACAGGACGGACGCTTCTGGAACAACAAACAATATGATAAAGAGTGTAGTGAGAGCATGAGAGAAACTGGACCTTTTATTATTGTATTGACTCTGTTTAGTGTTTAAAGTGTGTAGAAAAGTCCAACCAGGGACAGGACGTTGTAAATGAGCATCTGCTATAACCTCTGTCTGCATCAGCTGCAGATTTGGTTTGTAATGTTGTATCTTCTCATCAGCAGAAGATGGGGTTTCCCGCACAAACCAGTATAGTTGTTGGAGAAGGAATGCACTCTGAGTTATGTATTAAAGAAAGAGTTTAATGACATAATCAGAATACATCAAGTCCAATTCAGGCTTAGCGCATTCAGCCTGGGTCAGCTTCCGAGAATGATGATGGCATGACTGAACCCGCACAAACTGCGGACTCGGATCTTATAGATTGTTGAAGAAGTCATAAGACACAGTCACAAGATTCAGAAAAAGCAACCCATACATTTAAGGACAGCCATGTGCATTGTCCTAAAATTAGTGCTGCTCACATGTCTGCCTCATGACTGGTCAGCTGCTTCTACCATTTTGGCCCAAATGTTCCCAACACATTTTGAAGATACATGCTGTATATGTAGAAGTTATAAAAGCAGACACTACAGTAACTATGTCTGACTGCATTGTTCCAGTCAAATAAATACATTTACATCTATCCAGAGTCACTGGCTCCGTGAGCTGTGGAGCTGTTTGTGAGAAGAAGAGTTTACACGGAAACAGCGAGGCTAACGACTAGCATTAGCATTAGCATCTGGGCATCACTCAGATCTTGACACAAACAAAGTTAAAGCTGGAATCCCCGAGGCCCACGCTGCTCAAAGCCACAGTCTGTTAGTGGAGAATAGAGTTTAAAGTCTTGTACTTACATCTGTCTCTGTGGGAGAGTATAAACTGTGGCTGTAGTGATGTGCTGTACCCCGGGTCTTCAAAGCATGTACCGAGTGAAAAGGGGGCGTTTGTTATGAAGCGTGGGTCGAGGCGTGTGTTGATGACGTATGTGGTGACGTATGTGGTGACGTTCGAAGTGGCCGCTGTAACGACGGTTTGCACTGCCTTGACGAGATACAAGATTTTTTTTTCTTACTTTTATTACATCTCAAAATGTTCAATGTACAAACATCATGACAATCAATAATAATGTACACATTGTAACGCGGTTTACAAGGCATTAGCAAAATGAAACAATACAGACACAAACATTCATACACACACTCACACACACATATAGATGAGATACATTAGAGGTCATCAAATATTTGTAAATCTTCAAGTGTTTGCTTCAGGGATAGTGCATTTTTTACTCGTCATCTGTTCGAAGGATTTCACATCGTTTTCCTGTGTTTGCTTTACCTTTTTCCATTTGCATGTATGGATAAAGTATTTTGCCAGCAATAAAATATTATTCACAACCAGTTTTGTCTCAAAGTCTTCCAGAAAAAGTCCAAAAACAATATTGTCCCATTTAAATTCACTGTAGCTGGATTCTTGAGGACAGCCAGTCCCACAGATCCTCCCAAAATGTCCTTTAGATGCAGTCGTAGAACAGAGTAGTTTCAATGTCATTTTCACAAAATGTACAGTTGTTTTCTTCAATATTAAATCTTTTTCTGAGCAGTTCACTGGATGGATAGATTTCATTTAGAATTTTGAAATGTATTTATTTTGTTTTAGGGCTAATAGGAAATGTTAAATATTCCGTTCTAATCTTTTTTATTTCATTTAAAGAACATTTTTTGAATAATTGAGTTTCTGTTTGGTTTTATAGGAAATTCGTGATTAGATGAGGGTTTTGTTTGGTATATTTTTTTCAATAAAGTTTTGTTTGTATATTTTCAAAGTTTAAAAAATTAGGAGCAGGCAAATTATCTAGGTCCATATTTTCTATATGACTCTTTAGAGCTTGAGGAATTGATTTTAAAGTCTTTTTAAAATCAGATTATCGACATGTGATATTGTGAAGGGTGCAGAAGTTTTCAAATGATAACCAGTTCCCTTGGTCATCCAGTAGGTGGCGCAGTCACCACACTCCTTTATCCATCCAGTTCTGCAGAAAAACAGATTTTCTATGACAGAGGACATATCTGTTGTTCCATAGTGGTGTTTGGTGAGGGATGAAACTGTGACTGTACATGAGTTTCCAGCTTAATAAGACTTGTTTATGAAAGGACAACTTAATTGGCAATTTATCAGCGTTGAAATCACATCTAAGGACAAACTCAATACCTCCCATTTTTTCAAACAGACCCCTGGAGAGACAAAACCAGACACTTTTTCTTTCTGTTAAAAAAGATCTCAGCCATTTCATTTTGAATAGTGTTTAAGCATTCAAAATCGATTGCTTGAAGTCCACCTTCTTCAAATTCTTTGACAGTTTCAGATTTTTTATATAGTGCACTTTGTTTTTCCAAATAAAATTAACATTTATTTTTGTAAAGGTTGTTGTATTAATATCAGTAGGAAAATGTTTTATTTTGACACTTCCTGTCTCAACCGGAAGTCGAGTGGCTCGCGCAACATCAGACGGAGAAACGTCACCAAGTGTATGGACGTTTCACACAGCTGGTCTAGACAAACGGTCTAAACTGCACTAAAAAGGTATAAAAGACAAATTTTAGCTACAGTTGAGATAGAGGGAACAAGGTATGGATTGATTATATCTGTGTAACAATTGTAAAGTTTCTTTAAATGTGTAAAATTAAATAGCAAAAGTAATGTAACGGTTAACAATGTATTTGATGCTAGATAGAATTTGGACATGATTGTAAGTTGATTTTCATTTCTGTTCTAGCTCTTATGTTGGTTATATGAATATATGGAAGGGCAAAATAAACTTCATTTTAACCATCAGTTCTGGCTTCAACTACACACACAACTGGACGCTACAATTTTATTTATGTCTTTTATTGATTTTTCTGGTAGAGCCATGGAGTAGGCTGGATAAATACATCTTGATAGAGATTCCATTTTTGTTAAATATGTTCTTCCAAAGACTGTTAAGTCTCGTTGAAGCCATGAGTTTAGTTTAGTTTTACACTTATCAATTTTGGCCTGTATATTCAAAGTTTCACTGGTGGCTGCGTCTTTAGTTAGGTTAACACCCAGGTATTTTATACAAGAACTAATAGATAGATAGATAAATACTTTATTGATCCTGTAAGAGAAATTCAGGTGTCCAGCAGCAGAAGACTCTTTTCTTGTTGTTGTAGTACAGTCAGTGAGGTTTGTTGTACAGTCTGACAGCCGAAGGAACAAAGGATCTTTGAAACGTTCCGTTCGGCAGCGTAGTGATAGGAGCCTGTTGCTGCGATGACTCCTCTGAGCGGCCATAGTGTCATGCAGAGGGTGTTTGGAGTTACCCAGGATGCCCTGCATTAGAGCCCTCATCCTTCTCTCCAGCTCAGCTCCCACAGAGTCCACACTTCTCCCCATCACAGAGACACATTTCTTGATCAGCCTGTGGAGCCGGTTACTGTCTCTCGAGGTCAGACTGCCCCCAACACGCAACCCCGAAGAACACAGCACTAGCTACAGACTGCCCCCAACACACAACCCCGAAGAACATAGCACTAGCTACAGACTGCCCACAACACGCAACCCCAAAGAACATAGCACTAGCTACAGACTGCCCCCAACACGCAACCCCAAAGAACATAGCACTAGCTACAGACTGCCCCCAACACGCAACCCCAAAGAACACAGCACTAGCTACAGACTGCCCCCAACACACAACCCCAAAGAACATAGCACTAGCTACAGACTGCCCCCAACACACAACCCCAAAGAACATAGCACTAGCTACAGACTGCCCCCAACACGCAACCCCAAAGAACATAGCACTAGCTAACACAGACTGGTAAAAGATGTGCAACATTTGACTGCTCACATCAAAGGACCTCAGTCTACTCAGATAGAAAAGTCTGCTCTGACCTTTTTTGTAGATGGCATTGGCCTGAGCTGACCAGTCCAGTCTGGTATCATCTGCGAGTTGACTTATTACAATTTGCTGATTAAAGATCTGCAATATTTTTCAATGTTTGAGTTTTTCAACAGGATTGCTAACATTTCTACCGCCATTATAAACCAAAATGGGGAAATATTACACCCTTGTTTTACTCTATTTAAGGAGAAACATGGTGTGGTTCCAGAGGAGAGCTTTACTGAACTTGTGGTATCTATAGAATGTTTCAATTACACTGCAAAATGTTGGCCCAAAACCATATGAACGGAGCACGTCAAAAAGAAACTGATGTTCTAATTTATCCAATGCTTTATGAAAGTCAAGAAACAAAATAAATCCTTTGTCATCAATGTGGTCGTTATATGTCCTGGAGGTTTGTAGTGGAGGAGTTTCAGATACAGCTCCACACAACAGTGATCTGTGAGGGTGACTATGCCATCACTGACTAACCAGTAATCTAATCTAATCTGGATTAAACTGAAGCATTTGGTTTGAACCATGAGGACTTTTTTACCTGGATTTCTTTCTCTCCATGGGTCTACCAGATTTAAGGATTCACAAAAGCTGGCCAAAATATGATTTTCATGTGTAGAATTATATTTTCTGGGAAATCGATCGAGCCATTCATCTTTCACCATTTCCAATCTCCTGCAGAGGTAATGTTTTCAGATACATATTTCATTTTCAGTTGAACTAATGCTTCCTTTATTTCAGAGAGCAGATTTCGGTTTTGTGCAACACTGTAGTGACCATAAATATTTCCTAGAATTAGAATAGAGTCATCCAACTTAAGCACTGTGATAATCCAGTGGCCATTTTCACCAGATTTTGTAGTGATTATTTTCTCTTGACATTTATTAAAGAGAATTTCCACCCCAGCTGATCTTCATGTACCAAGCGACAATACAATTTTGTCTCCCCATTGAGTGGTCCAAAATTGTTCATCTGTTGCATTTGAATGAGTTTACTGCAATAAAATGCATTGTGCTTGTCTTTTTTTTACAGTATAAGAATAAAGCCTCTTAACACACTAAAGCACTCTACTTTAATTTAGCATATAATTAGGTAATATATAATATATGGTGTATATATTATATATATATGCTGTATTATGTTATATATTATTCAATATATGTATTATGTATTGTGTTATGTTGTATATTATGCTGTATGTTATGTTGTGTATTATATATGATATAGTTGGTATGTATGGTATATATGATGTATATGATATATAATATATAATTAGGTTTGGCACACCTGGTGTGCAATCCATGAATCTTGGTGCTGTAGCCTAGACTAGCCTAGCCGTGGCTGCTGCTGTCTCGCCTCCTTTCAGATACGCTCTCTTTATTCAAGGCTAGGTTTAAAACAGTCCTCTTTAGTTTAGCATATGGCTAGGAAGGTAAGACTCAGGCAAGGCTAAACTCCTCAGACTGTCAGTCAAGCTGCATAGGGAGCCCCCTGCTGGAGAAGTATGGTAACTTGAGCACTATCCCCTCCTCCTTCCTACTTTATCTGTTTAGCATTTTTAGGATTTTGACTGTAGTCTGTTCATTGCTATTCACCCGTTGTCCCATTGTCTGTTTCATGGTACGATGACGGGATCTCTGAGCCTGGCCTCCTCCATCTACACCTGCGGACTGCCCCGCCCGACCCGCCTGGGAGTGCTTCAGTCCTGCACCGGACCTGTCCACGTTCAGCGGCCACTGGTCCACGTCCTGTAGCTAGCTTAGGTCCTAGATCATTAGCCTGTCCGTCCGGAGGAGCGGATCCCTTTCTCAAATGGGTCTCCCTCCCTGTGGGTTTCCCTAGTTCTCCTCCAAGGTTTCTCACTTTTTCCCACTGGGGTTTTTTAAGAGTTTTTCCTTGTCGATGCAGGAGGGTCTTGTTGGACAGTTAGTGTCCAACAGAAAGGATTGGTGATGATCAGGACACTTTAGTATTCTACAACATGTATGGACATTTTCTTCTGTGTGTGCTTTATATTCTTCATGTGTTTTAACTGTTGATTCTCTGACCTGTGTTGGTGATTTCAATGGTTTTGTTAAGTCTCTGAGATGACTTCTGTTGTGACCTAGGGCTATACAAGAATAAATTGTATTGTATTGTAACACTGTCCCTTAGACCTCGAGTATTAATGGGTAATAGTTTCAAGTTGCATTTCAGTAACACACACATCCACACACACACACACACATACATCCACACACACACACATCCACACACACACACACACACATCCACCCACACACACATCCACACAGACATCCACACACACATCCACACAGACATCCACACACACATCCACACAGACATCCACACACACACATCCACACACACACACATCCACACAGACAGATTAACAGTAGTAAGAAATAAGTAAACTTTTTCCCTTTTAAGTAATAAGAACTTTGGGCAGGTCCCAAGAACGTGAGCCATTTGTCCTTATCACAGAAACGTATGTATTAATTGAACACAACATTAGATTTCCTTGGAACAAACTGAAATCAATTCAAATCTTTTTACCTTTTCAGATTATACTGTAGCTATTATTCAAGCTGTAACAGTGCGTCCGTCGATGACTGCAATGTGGCCTTTATCAAAGGCCACCTTACCCTGCGATCTGGACAGTTTTATCCTTGGCCAAAGCTGCTCGCGGGACAGTAGATCTTCGTAAAGTCCTGGACAAAGCGGACTCCACGCTCCTTGCAGATTGGAGAATCTTAGGTTGATTACGTAATACGGTGGCCTAATTGGGACAAACAACCAGCGGTTATAAGTACATTACAGAAAATAGATCAACTTAATCACAATATGATATTTTTTTCATTTTTTAATTCGTAATTTGAGATAGCTGTATAATTAAGTTAAATGAGGGTAACTAACCGTTATCTGGTCAGTTTTCATACATTAAGATTTTTGTACTAAGTGTAAAGTTTAAATTGAATGTTATATAGGCGGCAGTAGCTCAGTTGGTAGAGCGTCGGCTGTAAAGTGCCAAACTGCTGTTGTGTCCTTAGGCAAGACACTTCACCCCCCCATGAGTCTGGTGTGAATGGTTGGTGTTGATCGGAGGGGCCGATGGCGCATACTGGTTGCCTCGCTTCTGTCAGTGTGCCCCAGGGCAGCTGTGGCTACAGTAGTAGTTTATCACCACCGTGTATGGAGTGAAAGAATGAGGACATGTGAAGCGTCTTTGAGTGTCCACAAAAGCGCTATATAAAACTGATGCATTATTATTATTATTATAATATGAACGCTTTCTTTAAAAAGTTATTAAAATGTTGAAAGACATTTAAGCTTCTTTCCAAGTAACATAGCAAAACTTATTTACACACATACAGCATATATATTTCAAAACTTACACTTAAATGCATTTTTCCGACGTTTTGGTGTGTACCGCAAAGAATTATGGGCAATATCCTTCGCCAGATAGATGCCATGGATCTATTATATTAAAGATATATGCAGGCTACGGCGAAGGGGCGCAAAGGGGGCGGGGCCAAAGACCTCCGCAGAGAATTGGGACTGTACCCTACGTACTCGCACCAATCATCGGGAACGCGCAAATGAGGGGCGCGAGGGTGGAAGTGCAAGTGTTGAGACTGGGCCTAAAACACACACACACTTTAGTACTTCATAAAAGTTTAATGTATAATACCACTCACGAACACCCGGATCACACACACGGAAACTCAGAGCATGTGACTGATGACCTTAAAAACACATGGATCACACAGAATAAAACATGTGACTTACATAGAGCTTTGTGGACAGTCAGAGACGCCGTACAAATGCACACTAATGTTTCAGCTGCTTCTTCAATAGTTTTTATCTTCAGTTTAGTTCAGAATAATAATGTCCTCACTCTGTCTCCTTCATGATGCAGCTTTAAAAAGGAACCATAAGATTTTCCTTTCAGACACAACATGATGTATCCGAGTCTCCAGACACAAAGTAAAGATGTTTAAATCTGAAGTGGAGGCTCAATATTTTAACTGGCCCACTAAGGGATAACACTGGTCGAGGCGGCAACAGTATGGAAAGATTCCGGTCAGAGAATCAGGGTCCAGAGGAGGGATATTTATCAGTCCTTGTTTATTTACACGTTGACTGTGTGTTTACACTTTTGTATGTGTGTTTGTGGTCTGCAACAAAGAACAGAAAAACAATGAATAAATGTACAAGCTATACATTGTACATAACTACAAGACATAAACATAACAGCTATAAATTGACGCTACAATGCAATAATAGCGAAATTACAGCACTTATTTGGGAGGTCTCAAAAGTTACGGACATGCCCTTTAATTTGCCGCAGCGGCAGGCAGTCAAATACACAATAGATGTAAATTAACAATATACTCACAAGAGAATTAACTGTCTAAACTATGAATTAGCAGGCAAATTAACATTAGAACTCTACTTAAAGTATGACACATCACCAATGCTAAATGAGACTGAAGAAAACACGTGTAAAGTCTAAACACAGACATATGATTATAACAGGCACATTGGTCAACTAATCACACATTGCACGCACTTTGTGGTCATTCACGCACACTGACACACAGGGAACAACGTCAATGAGTCCTGAATACTCAGAAAAAGTCTCTGCAGCACATATAGCTGCCATGGTTGCTCCATTACGCGCTCAGAAACAAAAGTGACAGAAACATGCAAAAACGAAACCTAACAATAGGGGGCGCACTTCTCGGCTTGGCTTTCCTACAAAATCCACAATAAGTGTTTGGTGTGTAAAGCTCAGCAACTGCAGCACAGGGTTAAGACTGAAGTGAGATCCTGTAGAGTCTGACTCTGGGTTCACATGACGCAGCCTCAGCTCTGTCTCCTTCACTTTGTTCCAGATGCTGCGTCTTCACACCTGCTTCTCTACAGGTTTTAATGTGTTTACGAAGTCGTGGCCTTTGTTTAAATGACTTTCCACACTTTTCACAGACAAATGGTTTCTCTCCAGTGTGGATCCTCTGATGCACTTTGAGAGAACCACTGCGAGAAAAACTCTGATCACAAACGTCACAGCTGAAGGGTTTTTCTCCAGTGTGGCTCTGATGGTGACGTGTGCGATTTGCTGCAGTTATAAAAGTTTTACTGCAAAAGTCACATGGAAATGGTTTCTCTCCAGTGTGGATCCTCTGATGCACTTTGAGAGAACCACTGTGAGAAAAACTCTGATCACAAACGTCACAGCTGAAGGGTTTTTCTCCAGTGTGGATTCTTTCGTGATCATTAAGACTTCCTCTTTGGGTAAAACATGTTCCACACTGGTCACACTTGTACGGCTTCTCTCCAGTGTGGCTCCGATGATGACTTGTGCGATTTGCTGCAGTTATAAAAGTTTTACTGCAAAAGTCACATGGAAATGGTTTTTCTCCAGTGTGAATTCTCTCATGTATTTTGTATTGTGAAAACTGAATAAACTTCTTCCCACAGTCTCCACAGATGAATGGTTTTTCTCCAGTGTGGATTCTGTAGTGATCAGTGAGGTGAGATAAACATATAAAAGTCTTTTCACACTGGTCACATTTGTGAGGTCTCTCTCCTGTGTGGACATGCTGATGTCGTGAGAGCTGCAGTTTTATCCTAAATTTTTGTCCACACTCGTCACATTCAAATGGTTTCTCTCCTGTGTGGATCCTCTGATGAACTTTGAGATGATCCTCACGTCTAAAACCCTGACCACAAACGTCACAGCTGAAGGGCTTTTCTCCCGTGTGGATTCTGTTGTGGACCATGAGATTTATTTTTTTAGTAAAACCCGTTCCACACAGATCACACACATATGGTTTTTCTCCAGTATGAGTTCTGTGGTGTCTCTTTAGTGTAGAAGTAGAGCTGTAGGTCTTTCCACACTGATCACAGGTGACCACCATTCTGTAGATGGACTTTGTAGATCTGCAACAAACAACAAAGAAATGTCAGATAATATAGATACACACATGGTGGTAGAAGTGAGAAATTACGGGGGGCGTGGCTGAGCTGTTCATGGAGTAGCATGTGTGATTGCGGGCTCCTGCCGAATACAATTAAAAAGTAACATTTATTTGCGCTTTCATTTACAAATCTTACATGGTTGCTTAGTTGAAGCACATATTCATCTGAAGTGAGTCGTACAGTCACGTTTAAATGTCTGGAAAGAACGCAATTAGGAAGTCTCGGACCACCATCCAGACGCAGCTACCTCCTAGCATGCAGGCGCTACCCGGTCCGAGGCTGGATCTAGACACGTCGCAGACAATGATGTCTTGAAACTCGAGATTTTATCATCGCTTAAAGAAGACATTGCTGGAATTATCAAGAAAGATCTCCAGGATGCCCTTGTGCCCGCACAGCTAGCGGCTAACAAGGCTGCTACTGATGCTATACTGACTATAGGGCTGGGTGATAAAACGATAACGATATATATCGCGATAGACATGTGTTCGATATCAATAGAGAATGGGGTCGATAGAATGTTCGATAGTTTAACTTAACTCCGTCAGGAAAAACAGGAAGAAAACACCGGAAGTAAAGCCGACTCATAAGCGCATGGCATTGTGGGGGATGTAGGCAGAGGCTTCTCAACCAATAACAGCCGAGCAGGAACCGCAAAACTTTCTGGGAAATGCAAAAACACCAACAACCGCACCATGCGTAGCAGCCATGGATCTATAGCTCGTGTTTCAATGCCGTGTCAATGGTTATGCACGTACGTGCGCGGAATAACATGTGCGGCGGCAGAGGCAGTGGACAGACCCGATGTATTCGGCGAAAGCAAGAGATTAACTTTTTCCTCGGGAAGCATGTGCGGCACAGAGAGCCGCACGGAGCGGTCACGGGGACACAAGACCCTCAAACAGCTAAACCAGGAGCTAAACCAGGAATAAAAAACCAGGATTAAACCAGGACTAACAACGAGGGACACAGTGTGAACATATTCCTCCAGCCTCATCGCCCCGTGACTGTAAACAAGGCTGCTAAGGTTGGTTAGCCCACACAACAAATATATTTAGGTAAAAAAAAAAAACAACTCAATATATATCGTTATCGACCGATAGGAATGACTTATATCGTGATATAGTTTTCAGCCATATCGCCCAGCCCTAACTGACTACACTGAAAGGTACAGTTGAGGACATGGAGACGGCTCTGTCTGAATGCACGGATGATATAACCAATTGTTGGAGTCCACGAGGGTCCCAACACCTGCACCACCACTGTTGTCGCTGCCCTGCTTAAAGAGACCCTCGGGTTGGACAACGAGCCTCGTCTGGACCGGTCTCATCGAACCGCGCCTCGTCAATCAGCACCAGGAGAGCGCACGCGTCCCAGAGCTATCATCTGTCGGCTTCACTACTACAGTGACTGTGTGGACATTTTACGTCGTGCGAGAGAGCGGGGACAGATAAAGGTGCGTGATATGACAATCTCTGTTTTCCCTGAATGAATGCGCGGGCTGCATTCAATGATGTGAGGCGACAACTCCGAAACATCGAGGGCGCCCGGTATGGTCTGTTCTACCCAGCGCGGCTCCGGATCACCTACGGGGGAGCAGAGAAGGAATTCACCTCCGCTGATGACGCTGGACAATACGTGAAGACCATGACAACAGGGTAATTTGAGGATACACCGGTATGGCCTCATCTCTTAGACATTCTTTCACTTCTTTTTCACAATGCAGCTTCTCATTTACGTTGAAATTTTGTGATTCACATTTGCTATTATGTGCATACGTTTATGTACAATTTGTGCTGCGCATATAAGTTAAATCTTACCTTTTGTGACACTGTTCGAATGCCATGACTTTGATTTTAGGATATGTGTTTGGTGGGAGTCCCTTCACATTATCTTTCTCAGCTAACTAATTTTATTTCTTGCTTCTTAGAATAGTTTAGTTGACTCCGAAGTGCTTACTTTAAGTGAGCATGTTTTTCTTCTGTGCTAAATACACTGCTGTCCCCACTGTTGGAAAGTTTTTGGGGGTGTTTTTTGTTTTTTAGGGGAATTGGGGGGAGGGGGGCCGTCTCAGCTCTGTGTTATTTGATCAAATGGCTAGTACCACCGTGAATCCTAAAATGGCCGGGCCTGGCACACCTTGCAGATTTATAAGTTGGAATGTCAGAGGGATGGGCAACCCTGTCAAGAGATCTAAAGTGTTCTCACATCTGAAACGTCAGAAGCCTTCTATAGTGTTCTTGCAGGAGACTCACCTTGGAAATAATGACCATCACAGATTGCGCTGTCCTTGGGTGAGTCCGATTTTTCATTCTGATTTTAATTCAAAAGCGAGAGGAGTTGCCATTTTGATCCATAAAAATGTACATTTTTTTTCCACTAAGGTTATAGCTGATAAACAAGGTAGATTTTTAATAGTTGCTGGTACTTTGATGAGGAAACAGGTTTTGTTAATTAATGCATACAATTTTGATGACCCTGCCTTTGCCAAAAGATTATTGAGCAGCCTCCCCTTTCTGAATACCCACTCGATCATTTTTGCTGCTGATCTAAATTGTGTTCTTAGTCCAAATTTGGACCGATCAAATCCACGCACTCATACTCTATCGGCACAAGTTTTCTCCAATTTTATGAAACACAATGATCTTATCGACCCATGGAGATCTCTAAACCTCTCTGGTCAGAAATATTCTTTTTTTTCCCAAGTGCATCATTCCTTCTCCAGGATTGACTATTTCTTAATTGATAGAGCTTTAAACCCATTTGTAATTTCATCTGATTATCTGAGTATAACAATATCTGATCAGGCGCCAGTATTATTAGACATTCAGTTTGACACCCAAATACACGCCCCACCTTGGTGGAGATTTAATTCACTTCTTTTGGCTGATTTCTAATTCAATTGATGACTTCTTTTTGTTTAACAAAACTTCTTCACTTTCATTAATATGGGAGACACTCAAATGCTTGATGACTTCTTTTTGTTTAACAAAACTTCTTCACTTTCATTAATATGGGAGACACTCAAATGCTTTCTTAGGGGCCAAATAATTTACTACAATGCCTTATCAAAGAAAGTCTGATTTTAGGATGAACGAATTGACAACAGCTATTACTGACATTGACCAAAGATATGCAATAAACCAGTCCTCAGAACTTCATAAAAAACGCTTGGATTTGCAAACAGAATTGAACCTCTTAACTACTCGTGAAGCAGAGCGCTTGATATTACAAACCCGTGGCACATATAATGAGCATGGCGATAAAGCCAGTCGTCTTTTGGCTCACCTGCTGAAACGACAAAATACTTCACGCAGTATATCAAGTATAAAAAATGCGGAAGATACTATTACTGCTGACCCTATTGAAATAAATACCACCTTTAAATCATTTTATTCTTCTTTATACAAATCAGAATTTCGCCCAGACAGTTGCAAAATGGAGGATTTTTGCCGTGACCTTGATAATCCAGTGGTTGACCCTGACGTGGCTGAGAGCATGGATTCCCCACTCGCCAACATCGAAATTTTAAACTCAATTAAAGCATTACAATCAAATAAGGCATCCGGACCCGACGGGATACCGATTGAATTTTATAAAAAGTTTGCTGAGAAATTGGGACCACTGCTTCTGGCCATGTTTAATGAATCACTAGAGAATGGCTGTCTGCCACCCACGCTCACACAAGCCACATTCACGTTAATTGATAAGGACAAGGATGCTACACTCTGTGGGTCCTATGGGCCCTTATCACTTTTAAATTCTGATGTTAAGGTGCTAGCTAAAGCAATTGCATCCCGTATGGAAAATGTACTCCCCTCCATTGTTTCAGCCGAGCAAAATGGCTTTATAAAGTCGCGCCAGCTATTTTTCAATACTCGGCCTTCTTGGAATCCTTGGGAGGGGTACTGGACGGTGCACCGCCCGGGGACTCCGTCATTCTCCTGGGGGACTTTAACGCCCATGTGGGAAGCGCCAGTGACACTTGGAGAGGGGTGATCGGGAAGAATGGCCCCCCTGATCTGAACCCGAGTGGTGTTCAGTTGTTGGACTTCTGTGCTAGTCACGGTTTGTCCATCACGAACACCATGTTTGAGCACAAGGGTGTCCACCAGTGCACGTGGCACCAGGACACCCTAGGCCGGAGGTCGATGATCGACTTTGTTGTCGTATCATCTGACCTTCGGCCGCGTGTTTCGGACACTCGGGTAAAGAGAGGGGCGGAGCTGTCAACCGATAACCACCTGGTCGTGAGTTGGATCCGCTGGCAGGGGAAGAAGACGGTCAGACCTGGCAGACCCAAGCGTGTAGTGAGGGTCTGCTGGGAACGTCTCGCTGAGACCCCTGTCAGACGGACTTTCAACTCACACCTCCGGGAGAGCTTCTCCCAGGTCCCGGCGGAGGAGGGGGATATTGAGTCTGAGTGGACCATGTTCTCTTCCTCTATCGCCGATGCGTCGGCTCGTAGCTGTGGTCGCAAGGTCTCTGGTGCTGGTCCCGGCGGCAACCCCCGAACCCGGTGGTGGACACCGGCAGTAAGGGATGCCGTCAGGCTGAAGAAGGAGTCCTATCGAGCCATGATGGTTCGGGGGACTCCTGAGGCAGCTGTCCAGTACCGGCAGGCCAAGCGTGCCGCGGCCCGGGCCGTTGCAGAGGCAAAAACCCGGGACTGGGAGGAATTCGGAGAGTCCATGGAGCATGACTATCGGTCGGCCTCGAAGAGATTCTGGCAAACTGTCCGGCGCCTCAGGAGGGGGAAGCAGTTCTTTGCCAACACCGTGTAGGTGCGGGGGGTGAGCTGCTAACCTCGACCGGGGATATTGTCGGACGGTGGAAGGAATACTTTGAGGTTCTCCTCAATCCCCCCGTCACGTCCTCCGCTCCGGAGGCAGAGACTGAGGATGTTGGGGCGGATACTTCTGTCACCCTGGCAGAGGTCACCAAGGTGGTTGGCAGCCTCCTTGGTGGCAAGGCGCCGGGAGTGGATGAGATCCGTCCTGACTATCTAAAGTCTCTGGATGTTGTAGGACTGTCTTGGCTGACACGTCTCTGCAACATCGCGTGGCGATCGGGGGCGGTGCCAATGGAGTGGCAGACCGGGGTGGTGGTCCCTCTCTACAAGAAGGGGGACCGGAGGGTGTGTTCCAATTATCGTGGGATCACACTCCTCAGCCTTCCTGGTAAGGTTTACTCCAAGGTACTGGAGAGGAGGTTACGGCCGATGGTCGAATCTCGGATTCAGGAGGAGCAGTGTGGTTTTCGTCCCGGCCGTGGAACACTGGACCAGCTCTACACTCTCCATCGGATACTCGAGGGTTCATGGGAGTTCGCCCAACCTGTCCACATGTGCTTTGTGGATTTGGAGAAGTTGTTCAACCGTGTTCCCCGGGGTGTCCTTTGGGGGGTCCTCCGTGAGTACCGGGTCCGGGGTCCTTTGCTGAGGGCCGTCCGGTCCCTGTATGACCGGAGCCAGAGCTGCGTGCGCATTGCCGGCAGTAAGTCAGACCTGTGTGTGGATAGGGAAGACTGGGCGTCTCTGCTTAGACTGCTGCCCCCGCGACCCGGCAACGGATGAAGCGGAAGAAAATGGATGGATGGATGGATATTCCAACTGTTTTGAGGATACTCGATAACTTTAGCTCTTTTTCGGGGTATAAATTAAATTTTGAAAAGAGTGTATGTTTTCCAATCAACAACGCTGCTTGCAATCTTCAACAAAGTGAATTTCCTTTTAAATTTAGCCCATCTGGGTTTAAATATTTAGGTATAAACATCACTCTTTTACCTCTTTGGTTTCAGCTAATTATACCCCTCTTATCACAAAAGTTAAGTCAGACTTTCAGAAATGGCGTTACCTCCCATTATCCCTTATTGGCAAGATTAATGTGATCAAAATGAATGTCTTGCCCAGATTTCTTTTCTTATTTCAGACTATCCCCAGTTTTCTTCCTAGAATCTTTTTTGATGCATTAGACAAGATTATTGATGATTTTATTTGGGATGGGAAACCTCCTAGAGTACGGAAATCATTGTTGCAGAGGTGTAGACTTAGTGGCGGACTTGCACTGCCCAATTTCCAATCGTATTACTGGGCAGCTCACATCCATAAACTATGCTACTTACTAAAATCTCCGACAACTCTATGGTGCAAACTAGAACACTTATGTTCATCTCTTTCAGCTTTGATTTTTTCCTCTATTTCTATAAAACTATCCTTGTATACTAACAACAGAGTGGTACTGGACATCTGGTATCAGTTTAGACGTGGTTTTGGGAATACATCAGCCTCTTCACTGGGTCCATTGAACATCAATCACTTATTTCCACCATCGCTATCTGATTCCAGCTATTCTATTTGGTATGATAAGGGTATCAGCCAAATTAAAGATCTATATACATCGGGGATATTTGATAGTTTTGCTAATCTTTCTGCCAAACATACTTTACCTGGAAGTCATTTATTTCGCTACTTTCAGATTCGTAGCTTTGTTTCAAATCTATTTCCTAACTTTCCCACTGTTCCTCGAGAGCAGCCCTGGGAAATTGTGTTTTCACACAATATACATAAAAAAGGATATATCTCCAAAATATATGATTTTATACTATCCAATCCAATTTGAAAATTAAAAATGCATGGGAAATGGAGTTGGGTATAAATGAGGAACTTTTTGTTTTTGTTTTTCCAATGTCCCTCCCTTTACAGTTTTTGGTCTAGTTATTTCACTACTTTGGGAAGAGTTTTGGGTTTAAACTTAAGATCCAGTCCTCTGATTGCCATATTTGGTATCACTTCCTGGCCAGGACATATGTGTAATAGCCTATTATGTATGGAACTATACATTTGTTTTGTACCATAAAATATTTGATGCCATGATTGATTAGCTGAGACGGGGTGGCTTTGTTTGTTCTTATTTCATTTCAATTCAACTACTATAAAAACAGATTATAACAGGTGATATTCTACATTTGTGTAACTTTGTATCATTATTGTATCAAGGGGGGGAAAAAAAAGACATTGTAATATTGTATTTGACTATGCATGGTATTTTATTACCTGTGTCTTCAATAAAAATAACTGGAAAAAAAAAAGAAGTGAGAAATTACATAGTTCTCTTTCAGTCAAGGCTAAGGGTGCAACGGTCTGAAAAAAAATCACGGTTGGGATCGTACCTCGGTTCATGAGCCACAGTTCGGTTCATTTTTCAAATCAGCAAAAAAAAAATAAAAAGGGTTGTCTTTTTTATAAACACTTTATTATCTATACATTAAAATGTATAAAATCAAATTAGAGTGCACAAGGCATATTTTCCCTAGTGAAAGATCAAGGCTCCTGTGGACTCAGCACCTGCAGGAGGATCAGTGAGGGGCTGGTGCTCTGTGGGTGCAGCTCTGACTGCCACCCCCTGACCTAGAAATGGATTAAGGGGAAGAAAATGCACTGAAAAAAGTAATACATTGCTGTGTTTCATTTGATGTTTTTTTTTTCATCCTAATAGCCTAAAAATATTAAATTGTTAACCAAAAATACATTTTGTAAATATGATGTCCCCTTCAATCTATTTTTGTAGATTGATACAATAGAAAAGTATAATTTAACAATGAGATTAAAATTATACATTAGACCAAATTACTTTTATAAATCAAGCACAATTCGCGCATGCGCACACATGAATACAGAGAGAAACTTCTGGAAGTCGGCAGAACTTGAGAGGACGGTTGAAGAGGCTAAACTGGAGGACACTTTTGTCAGGTAAGGGAGGAATTCACCAAAATTGCACATCTTCGTTGTCCTTGTCCTTTATTTCAACTTACACTATAATTTTAAGTTGACTAGTTACATTTTTATAAGGTGATTGCGAACTGATAGCCAGGTTAGCTAAGCGTTTGCAGGATAGCCCGACCTAGCATTCAAATGTATAGTCTTAATGTCATATCATTTCGATGAACAGATGCGCAGATTTAAGTTTTCATAACGTAAATTTTGGCTTTAGCGGAATAGCGTTACCTTGGTGCCATTTTACAGCTAACAAATGATAGTTGGCAGCTATGAACATGCTAACGTTAACTTCACGATACAGAAAACCCGCCAGAATGTTCTCGCAGGCGTTTAAGTTAGATGCAGCAGTTGACGAGAGAATGAGACTTTGTGCCTCCTGTGTGTAATTTATAAAACGTAAGTTTTGATGATTGAAACCTAAATGTGTGAGAAAAAAGTTGTACTGCTGTTTATGATATTATGGTCAAGATTGCTATCTGAATGAGACGTTATAATTATCACCCGTCCTGTATTATCACCCTGGGTGTGTATGTGATATTAATATTCATTTCTGTACAAACTAAAACGGTGATTTACCTTGACGAAAAGAGCTGTAAAAACTGTATCAAACCTGCATGTACAAAACTGCTTGATTCACGTTAGGTTACGTTGATCTTAATATTTTGTATAATACTGTGGTCTGTCCCAATGCTAATTGCAGTTGTGGTGTTCTAGACTCTGCGTGCTCCTTGATGTTTTTTTCCTTATCTAATTGCTTCTAAGCAGTTGAAAAGTTTATTGGTTTACATCTACCCTATTTCAACATGTGGGCGCGACCATTACTGCAGGGAATGAGAATTGTCCATGTTTTGGCGAAATTACGACATTTTCTCGCTGAAAATGGACCTCCGTGATTTTGTTCTAAAGTACATTATTAAAAGTATATGTACCATTTTCATCACAAACAATTTGTTAACAGGCGGGCGTAAGGGCGGCATTGTACGCTGTGGGGGTCCTTAACACATTTGACGGAAATGGCAAATACTAAAGCGTAGCCTTAAACTGAGTGAGTCAGACACAGGGAAACACTGGAAAATACTGTCGAGGTACGCACGCGTTCACCTGCTCATTCTGTGCAAGACGAGAGCCCGTTGTGTGTGCGGCTCTGAGCGGAGATGTCTGTGTGAGGCTGTGAAGCAAATGGGTGTGCGCGCTCCTATTGTCATAGTGAATTATAATTATGAATTATGAGCAGAAGTCACCAATTCTTAGTGTCTTTTTATTTAAAAAAAATGTTGATGCTGAAGGGGGGCGCTTTGCGTTAATTGGCTGACATCTCAGACTTTTTTGAAATGTCCTACTCTCATCCCTGTTATTGAGACAGCGGTCTGGCGCCAGCTATGCCTAGTAATGGTCCAGTGGATATAATACAGCGCTTGACCTGGGTTCAAGTCTGGGTCTTTGGAATTGTTTTGATACTAGCATGCACAGAAAACATCATGCCGCTTTGATTGATTGGCGTTTTAAGATATTATATTTCATAGTAACACTGAGTGTCAAACACGTCTTAGACGTCTCGTGTTTTGAAAAGCGTAGTCAGCCACTATCCAGATTTATAAAATGTAATGATCAGTCGACAATAATAGTGACAATACCACCATGACAGATAAATGCTTAATAATCTTTTTTTAGGATTATGAAAACTCAATTGTCAAAAAAAAAGGTTTGAGAGCATACCCTGTCAGTGTGCAAAATCAAATGTATTCCAATTGTTTATTATATCATTATATTAATTAAATAATGTTAGTCTATTTTTGATCTGTAAATTGTGTACTTGTATGTCTAAAAAATAGGGAATACAAAAATGAGGGTAATTTTTCCCTCTTCACTAAACGTTCATTTCAATGTGTGTTAAATGTAAAATTTGTGAAAGAAGACATGCATTTTGACTTTGAAACTGATTTTATGTTTGAATTTTAAGGAAGAAGCTGATTGGTTGGCTCATTTCCTGATTCCCTTGTAGTGGCCGAGTCACTGGTACCTGGGAATTGTGACATTTTACTACCACACACTAAAATATTTGCAATTTGAGTTATGCTTCAATCCGGTAACCAGGGTTCGAATTACGGGGGAGCTAAGGGGAGCTCGGCTCCCCTGAAAAGGACCTGGGCTCCCCTGAAAGCCTACTTTGAGACTTTTAGGGGGAGCTCTAAAACACTGTCCATTTTTTGTGTCGCATATAGATTTTGATTTTCTGTACATTAAGGTTCCTGAAATAAATTATGATATAAAAAATGTGTCAATGCTGTGTGTTTATTCGCTCATTACATTACTATTTCGGAACATTTCCGTTTTTTACGTCAACACTTGAACTTCTCACTGAGTTGGTATTTGAATGTTAGCTTAACTTCAACATACTTTATTCGTTTTTTGGAATTAGTAAGAATGTCAAAAAGAAAGCAGCCAAACCTCGGTCAATTTGGATTTACAAAACAAACAAAGAGGAGTGATGACAGCGCACCAGCAACAACTATCTTGCCGGTGTTACCGCCGCCGCCGCTTGCTGCTGCTAGTGACAGCACCGCCACCGAGGATAGCGAGACTTGGGCACCAGAAACCACCGCTGTGACCTGCAGCGGACCTGGCGGTCATGCACCACCTTTCAACTGGACAACAAAGCAATGGAGTGAGTGGAGAACCAGGAATACATGGCTCTACTCCAAAAATCAGAAGTTAGGATGTACAGTATGCATGGAGGCAAAAAACCTGTTGCTCGCCGAAAGAGCAACAGGAGTACATCTGTCAGAGGAATGGATGAATGGAGAGGTCAGCAGCGAGTCACAGAATAACCTGCGGAAAAAGATTTACAAGCATCGAGACAGTTTGGCACACAAAAGAGCGGTTGAGATTTCGGAGATGAGGGAAAAGGATGTGCTCCCAAACAAGGTGCTTGAAGTAAATGCTCATTTAATGCAAGAAACAGCTACGTCTTTCAGATCTGCTTATATGGTGGCCAAGGAAAAAATGGCCTACAGAAAGCTCCCTGCTGTAATGTCCCTTCAAAAACTTAATGGTGCAAACGTGGGAAATGTGCACAAATCGGACCATGCTTGTGCTGAAATAATCGGACATATCGCCAGTGAAATGAGAGCTAAATTTGTTTCAAAAGTAAAAGAACTGGGATCACGAATCAGTATCACATTAGATGAGAGCACAGTTCATGGCCTGTCTTATATGATAATTTATGTGCGGTGTGACATGACAGGAACAGGGGAGGTGGACAATGTTTTTTTAGATATCGTTGAGCTTTCAGAAGGCACGGATGCCGAATCGATATACAAAAGTTTGAGGGAAAGCTTGAGACAAGCGGGACTGGATGATGAGTTTCTGGGAAAAAATCTCATCTGCATTGCAACGGATGGAGCAGCGGTACTGATGGGCAGAGTTGGCGGACTCGTCACTAAACTCAAACAAGATTTCCCCAAAGTTCAGTCTATACACTGTCTAGCTCACCGACTTGAGTTAGCTGTCAAAGACTCACTTAAGGAAGTAGCTGGATGTAACCAATTTGAGTTTTTTATTTCAAAACTTTATGCGCTCTATAACCAGTCATCAAAAAACGCCCGTTTGCTCCAGGAGGCAGCTAAAGGTTTGAACATGCAAATCCTAAAAATAGGTCAAATCTTTACAATTCGTTGGGTGGCTAGTAGTTTTCGCACTGTGAAGGCAGTATGGAACGATTATCCGGCACTGGCGCACCAATTCAGAACAGCCATGGAAGACACATCTCGCTGCGACACAGAGAGGCAGAAATTCAGGGGCCTGCACAAACTCCTTTCAAGCACAGGTTTTGTGGCTGATTTGGCATGTATGAAGGATGTCCTGCGAGAATTACAAAATCTGTCGCTAAAACTGCAACGCAAACAAACATCTTTAGTTGATGCAAGTTGCCACATTCAGCAGACCATTGAGGTATTGACAGCCATGAAAGCAAGCGGAGGAAAATCCACACAAAAAGCCGAACAGCGCATATCGACAGGCCTGTTCAAAGATGTTGAGCTTTCAGAGAGCAGGCCGAAGATAAACCGTCTTCAGTTCAACCAGTCTATTATCAACAGCCTAAAGAAGAGACTGCCCGAACCGGACCTTGTCCAGATGCTGAAACCGCTGGATAAACGCTTTTGGCCACAGCAACATAGCGCCCGTATCCTATATGGGGAAACTGAAGTTCGAGCATTGGCAAAAATACTGGGAGAACCGGCCCGAGAGGCTGTCGAGGAGTTCCGGGACTTTAAATTGCAAAACAGAGCACCAGGGAAAACGCTTGTCAAACTTCAAACAGCAAGTCTGACCTACTTGCCCTCCTCAGCTGAGTGTGAGAGGGGATTTTCTGCAGTGAATTCTACTGACAGCAAGTATCGCAACAAGTTGCGTGAACAAAGCCTCTCCTCGCTTCTCTTCGTGGACCTGAATGGACCCCCTTTGGAGCAATTTGACCCTCTGCCTTTTGTATCATCTTGGATTAAAGCCGGTCACCGACCCTCAACATCCTGGGTTACAGGACGGAAAGCAAAGACAGAAGAACCCAGGCCTCTGTGGTCACTTCTGATTTAAGGTAAGAGCTATGGAATTAGCCTACTTGATCTGTGTGTTTGTGAGGATTGGCCCTAATCCTATATATTATTGAGTATTTTTTTATGATTGTTATGTGAGTTATTCTGTTTTTATCATGATTTGCATGATGTTGGCCTAAGCGTGGTTGATTCAGAACCGTGGACAGAGCTGTTTGCCCTCACACAGACAACTAACAGCGTCTGATGCTTGCGTTTTGAAGTAAACGGTTTAATAAGTAAACAATAGGTTTACTGTAAAACTATTGTTTTAAAATGCCCGAACACTCACCAAAAGTGTTAAAGTTAGTCAGGGAGGATCGGAAAATAGGGCTCCCCCGAAAGCCACTTTGTAATTCGAACCCTGCCGGTAACTAAAGATGCGTTTTCCATTATGTGTCCTCTTTTCTCAGTTCATGTGGAAATGCAAAGACTGTGGGGAATGTTTCAAATAGAAGAGGTCAGTTTTGGTGCAAAACTATGTCGATTCTCCCTTTTGTATTCAAAACAGATTTTCTGTGTAATATCATTACAGCTTTGGCACTATTTCCAATAGCCAACGTTAATCCCAAACTCTTTGTATGTTCTGCTCATTTTTTAGATCAGTGCAGAGTTTATGAGGATCACTACAATGCCCTTGGAGACCAAATTCATACAGGAGTTGGACAGGCATTCCACAGATCATACGGAACAAGGGTGGCGTAATAAAAGAAAGGACTGGCAGTATCCTGCAGACTTTAGATAAGGTATGTACAATTATGGCAGAGTTAGACCGAGTCAAACATGTAAGGGATATTGGACACAGTGAGTCTATCCTATTTATTCACCCAGTGTTTCAATGTACTTTTTGTCTGGTAAATAAGAACATGTAATTTCATGAATGCATTTGGTTCAGGGTGTGGACGTCAATACAAGGAGGGAATCGGTTCTGAAATGTTTGGTCCTCTACTTTGGTGAATCTGTTCACCACCTCATCAAAGAAATCCAGGTACATGCATTGCTCAGCCATCCATGCACAAACACATACTTAGTACCAGGCCTGAACTGTTCATCGGACGTACCCATTTTTTTGCCGGTCTGCCTGCTGCATACAAAAAATGAAAAGATAATTTTCTCTCTGGTCTCTTTCTGGTCCCTCTCTAGTCTCTCTGGTCCCCTCCTGGTCTCTCTGGTCCCTCTCTCTGGTTCCTCTCTCTAGTCTCTGCTCTAAGGTCCCCTTCTGGTCTCTCTCTGGTCTTTCTGGTTTTTCTCTTTGGTCTCTCTCCCTGCTCTCTCTCTCTCTGGTCTAACTCTAGTCTCTGCTCTCCCTCGCTCTCTGGTCTTCTTTGGTCTCTCTCAGGTCTCGCTCTACTCTCTAGTCCCTCTCTGGTCTCTCTCTAGTCTGTCTCTGGTTTCTCTCCCTCTACTCTCGTTTCTCTCTGGTTTCTCTCCTCAGGTCTCTCTATACTCTAGTCCTTCTCTAGTCTCATTCTCTGACTCTCTGGTTTCTCTCTCTCAGGTGTCTCTACTCTCTAGACCCTCTCTGGTCTCTCTCCCTTTTCTCTCTCTGGTCTTTCTGGTTTTTCTCTTTAGTCCCTCTTCCTGCTCTCTCTCTCTCTAGTCTGTGGTCTCTATCTCTAGTCTATCTCTAGTCTCTCTCTAGTCTCTCTCTAGTCTCTCTCTAGTCTCTCTCTAGTCTCTCTCTAGTCTCTCTCTAGTCTCTCTCTGCTCTCCTATGGTCTCTCTTTCCAATCTCTCTCTAGTCCGTCTCTCTCCCTCTGGTCTCGCTCTACTCTCTAGTCCCTCTCTGGTCTCTCTCTAGTCTGTCTCTGGTTTCTCCCTCTCTGGTCTCTCTCTACACTCGTTTCTCTCTGGTTTCTCTCCTCAGGTCTCTATACTCTCTAGTCCTTCTCTAGTCTCATTCTCTAACTCTTGTTTCTCTCTCTCAGGTGTCTACTCTCTAGACCCTCTCTGGTCCCTCTCCCTTTTCTCTCTCTGGTCTCTCTCTGGTCTCTCTAGTCTGTGGTCTTTCTCTCTGGTCTATCTCTAGTCTCTCTGCTCCCCCTCGCTCTCTGGTCTCTCTCCAGTCTCTCTCTAGTCTCCCTCTGGTCTCTCTCAGGTCTCCCTCTACTCTCTAGTCCCTCTCCGGTCTCTCTCTCTGGTCCCTCTTTTTTCTTTCTCTCTGGTCCCTGTAGTCTTTGGTACAGAAAAAGCAGGCATGTCTCTCACACATTCAGTCTGGTCAGCAGTCCTTACTTTGTTTTTTGTTGCCAGGATATGCCAGGTGATGGACTGGAGCTGGGTGGAAGGGCCGTCTTAATCAGTGACACAGACACCAAGGTTCTTATTGAGGGCACGGAGGTCCTCAGTAACTTGCCCTCAACTGCAACTGCTGTGTTAATGTTATTTGGACTGACATATGTGCTAAACCTTCAATACCCAAAAGAATTGAAGTTCACTTTTGAGTTTTTCCAGAAGGTTTTAATGGATCTTGACCCTAGAAAGATGTCCCCAAAAATGTGTCGCTTCTGTACTCTGCTGCACAATAAGCAGATATAGGTGCACTATAATAACTCTTTAGATAGACTGATCCAATCATACGTTTGTGTTTGTGTATATATAATATATATGTAACTCACCTTTCGCCCTCGTGGGTCGTTATCCCTCTCTCTAAGCTCGGGTCCTCTACCAGAGGCCTGGGAGCTTGATCTTTGCTGTTCCTAGCACTGCACATGTCTGGACCGAGATGTCCGAAGCTGTTCCGGGGATCCGCTGTAACCTCCTCCAGCTTCGGGGTCACTGCCCCGAGTGCACCGATCACCACGGGCACTACTGTCACCTTTTCCCTCCAGGCCCTCTCAGCTCCTCTCTGAGACCTTGGTATTTCTCAAGCTTCTCGTGTTCCTTTTTCGGGATGTTACAGCGGATCCCTGGAACAACGTTTTACATCTTGGTCCAGAAATGTGCAGTGCTAGGAAAGCAAAGATACTGAGCAGAACCCTCAAGCTCCAAGGCCTCTGGTAGAGGACCCAAACTTAGAGAGGGATAACCGCCCGCGAAAGGTGCTCTGTGGGTGTGTGTGTATATATATGTATGTATATGTATGTATATAAATATAATATATGTATGTATGTATATAGATATGTGTGTGTATATTATTCATTTAATCACATTTTATTCTGCAGTAATTGCAGCTCTGTCTGCAATTAACTGATTTGGTGCTAATTATAAAAAACATGTTTGAGCAAAGAACTGTTGTAACAGAATGTACTGTTGAATGTTTTTCTAAGACAGAATTTACAGTTTTTTTTTTTTATTTCTAAAAGAACCTGCTTTTAAAAAGTTGACGTGTGTAATCTTAACAGTGCATTCATACATTTAATAAATATTGAAAAGAATGTTTGGTCTGAGTGACTTCTTAGGGAAAAAATATTGAGAGTCTAAAATTACTAGATTATGCCAATTACTAAACCTTGCAATAAATACATATTTCACATTGTATAAAACTTAATTAAGATTTACTCTGTAAAACCCTTTTTTTTTTACATTCAAGCCAATTTCTTTTTTCAATTTACACCAAGTTCAGAAAAGAGTTTGTATGAAATGCATGCATTTTTCTTATTTGAGCCAATGTAAAATATTTATTTGTACCAAATTAAGAAATTGCAGTGTGGATGGACGGGTGGCATATTCCATCCATCCAATTATGTATTTTTAACAAAAGCAAAAAGTGCAACATAAGAAGGCACTTTATGAGAGTATTTACCCTCATATTAAACCACCTTCCTGATTCTCCCGAGGAGGCGGTACATTCTGGGCCCAGTCCTGCCTCATTCACTGCATTTATTTGATTTTGAGCATCATCAGTTTTGACTGGGATATTAGTACTGGACCTTTGTCTTCCATTCCTCCGCTGCTTGTGTCAGAACCTGCGCTGTGTGACTGTCGTAGAGGGGGCGTGTCTGCAGCGCCAGACTTCTCCTCTCCCAGTCTGCAGTGAGCGGTTATTAACATAGTTCTCCGTTCCGCTCATGGATCTATTATCGGTTCCGTGGGACGTCCAAGCGTCAGTCGTGAGCGCAGCTGTGGATGCGCGGGAGAGTTGACTCTAGCCCGGCCTGACTGCGCATAAAGGCCCTGATTATTATGCCGCGGAAAAGAGTGGTTGTTGAGAAGCTTTTTTCACTCATGTCTTGTGCCACAGTGTTTACACATCGTGACAGTTTTGTCGACTATTTAATCATCAGTAAAGTTACAGTGAAGCCAAAATGCTCTCATACTGGGGGTTTAAATGACGCAGGGCTTTCAAGCTTCTCCGTTGCTCCGCTCGCCATGACCACGCTGTGTGTGGACTGAACATGTGCACAACTTTTCATAAATCAAACCGCGGATCACGTGTGTACCAAACCGAAGATGTTGATCCGAACGGATCAGTGACGAACCGTTGCACCTCTAGTCAAGGCACACACAAACAATGTTGAACTTTGTTTGCACTATTTTTCAAACTGATTCTGTTACTGTCAAATTAAATAAGTAACATTTGTGTTTACTCGCGAGAATGATCTTCTGAAAAGGAGAAAAATACACAGACTAAAATGATCCAAAATAGAGGATTACGAAGCGTGGGCCGCAACAAAGTGTTTAAAGTAAAGGTGCACTTTATTAATCCCTATAGGGCAATTCAATCCTCTGCATTTGACCCATCCTGATGCCGCTATAAGGCTTACGTCAGGAGCAGTGGTCGCCGTAGTAACAGCGCCCGGGAACCCATCTCCAGATGATGCTCAGCTTGGTCAGGACTACCGGAGCTGGAGGATTTAACCCAGTGTACATATTTTTAGTGGTAGGGGAAACCGGAGTATCCGGAGGAAACCTACGCAGGCACGGGGAGAACATGCAAACACCACTCAGAAAGACCCTGCTCCGACAGGGATTCGAATCCAGGACCTTCTTGCCCACAGTGCTAACCACTCATCCACCGTGTTTATGTTTTCTAAGATCAGCAGTTTCTTAAAAGTTATTTAGGAGGAAGTTTAATCAAATTTAAGATGAAATGTGTATGAAAATAATTGGTTTATGTTACTAAAGAGAGTAGAGGACCAGCACAAAACTAGGAGAAAGACATATTTGAATTGATGACAACAATGACGTGACGTGTCTAAAATCATAAGATTAATATCATCAGGAGAAACAGGACGGACGCTTCTGGAACAACATACAATATGATAAAGAGTGTAGTGAGAGCATGAGAGAAACTGGACCTTTTATTATTGTATTGACTCTGTTTAGTGTTTAAAGTGTGTAGAAAAGTCCAACCAGGGACAGGACGTTGTAAATGAGCATCTGCTATAACCTCTGTCTGCATCAGCTGCAGATTTGGTTTGTAACTATGTCTGACTGCATTGTTCCAGTCAAATAAATACATTTACATCTATCCAGAGTCACTGGCTCCGTGAGCTGTGGAGCTGTTTGTGAGAAGAAGAGTTTACACGGAAACAGCGAGGCTAACGACTAGTGTGAGATTTCATAACACTTTGAAGCAACTTTTGTTAAAGTTAAACTCATCATTCTATCAATGTGCAAAAGCCAGTACTTTTCCCTTGTTTTGTTTATCTGAAGGCTAAGCTACATGGCACCGTGGCAGCTGCTGATTGGAGGTCTCCGATCAGCAGCTTACAACACGAACAACTTGCATTCTGTTGTTCGTGCTGTCTCTACCATCGACAATAAAACATGTCTTCTGTCTGAATTAAAGACGCGATCCCAGACTTTGCCATCTTCTTCACTAGCATTAGCATTAGCATTAGCCCCTGACACCGGAATCACTCAAACAAAGTTAAAGCTGGAATCCCCGAGGCCCACGCTGCTCAAAGCCACAGTCTGTTAGTGGAGAATAGAGTTTAAAGTCTTGTACTTACATCTGTCTCTGTGCTGAGCGGGTCTTCAAAGCGTGTTCCGAGTAAAAGAGGGAAGTTTCTTCTTCTTCTAATTTTTTTCCGGCAGGCTGTGCGCCGGGTCGGCTCAATGCTGCCCTCCTCCGTCATCTTCCCACACATATTAATTAGGGGCTAAATTCTCGAGACTTGGTCGGTAGAGAGCAGATATTTTATTATGACTCTATCTACAGAACGTGAAACCCGCGATTCCGCGAATATTGTTGATCGCAGCATTATGAGGGCGGGATAACCGTGGTAACAAGAATCTACTGACGGAGGAAAACACACAACTCATCAGTCTCTTTGACCGGCTCAGTCCCACGCATGGAGCGCACCGCGTCATTTATTGGGTACAGACATACACTTCCGGTTTGACCCTTCAGTGTAAGAGCATACACACACACATATATATATACACAGATACCTACAAGGCAACACCCCCACTTGCTCTTAACACGGCAAGAAAAATACACAGGCATATTTACATTACATTTACACATTTACACTCCAAACAGAAAATTTGCGAACTTTTCCATTCTAACTTTGCTCACTGATTTAGTCATTACATCAGCTACCATGTCTGCTGTTGCACAAAATACAACATTTATTTTGTTCTCATTTAGTGCAGAACGAATGAAATGGAATCGAATGTCAATATGTTTACATCTTTGTCGGTTAATAGGGTTTTTGGACAATGCAATTGCACCCTGGTTATCTGCATACATGGTAACAGGTAAATATTGCTTTTCTGAGTCCAATCCTTTAAGTAGTTGTGCAAGGTATAAACTCTCTTGTACTGTGGCGGCCATCGCCATGTACTCCGCCTCACACGTTGACAAAGCTACCGTAGCCTGCTTTCTGGTTTTCCAACATATGATAGGCCCACTCTCAGATAGTGCAAAACAGTAGCCTGTTGTACTTCTCCTGTCACACAAATCTGTGGCCCAATCTGCATCACTGTATGCTATAAGGCTAAGGTTACCGTCTGCCTTTCTATAACATAGCTCTTTGTTTAGTGTCCATTTTAAGTAGCGTAGCACATGTTTTGCTGCTAGTTTACTCACTATCCAACTTAAATCTGGTCTTGTGGATGTCATTAAATAAATCAGGCTGCCCACTAGTTCTCTGTATCTACCAGAATCTACTAGTTCACCTTCTACTTCGAAGTTTTGTTTCAGCTCACAAGGAGTGGAACGTGGCTTACAGTCTGACATGTTAAATCTTTCCAGTATTTTTGTTATATACCTGGTTTGATTCAGCTTTACTCCTAGTTCGTCTTGTGTACAGTCAATCCCCAAAAAATGTTGTAGCTTACCAAGGTCTTTCATTTTGAATCTCTTACTCAACATTTCCTTTACATTTTTAAGAGAATTCTCACACTTTGCACCAATAATAACATCATCAACCCAAATAATAAGAATTACAGTCTCGTTCTTAGTCTGTCTACTATAGACACAATGATCTACAGGATTTTGATGAAAACCATTTTCACATAAATGATCATGTAACATTTTATTCCAGTTCCTCCCTGATTGTTTCAAACCATACAATGATTTATTCAACTTATAAACTAGCTTCATACCAGTCTCTGACTTAACTTCGTAACCATCTGGTTGCTCCATATACAACTCACAATCAATAGGCGCGTGCAAGTAAGCAGTTTTTACATCCATTTGGTGAAGTTTTAAGTCGTACTGTGCTGCCATCTGCATTAAACAACGAACTGACGTCATGTCTGCAGTCGGCGAAAATGTTTCCTTGAAGTCAATCCCAGCTACTTGGCTGTAGCCTTTAGCAACATATCTGGCTTTAAATGTCTCAGATTGGCCTGGGCTCTCCTTTTTTGTATACACCCATCTTCCCCCCACTGCGTTTTTACCTTCTGGCAATGTGGTCAGGGTAAAAGTGTCATTTTCTTTTAGCGATCTCATTTCGTCCTCCATGGCATTAGACCAACACCCGGACTCCGGAGAGTGCATAGCCTCATCAAATGTCTTTGGTACGCCGTACATCAACCTGTAACAATAGTCAATGTTCATCAAAGTTTGGTCATCATCAGCATAAACATAGTCTTTCAAATATTGTGGAGTCTTTCTATCTCGTCTCGGATATCGTCCTTCAGTGTTTTCACTGTGTTTCTCCGGTCTTTGTTCACTGTCACTTGTCACATTGTCCTGTGTTTCAGTGTCCGGCTCTTTTGTCTCTTCCATACTTTTATTGATTGTCTTGTCCAACCTTTTACAGTATATTCCAACTGGTTGAAAATCATCTTCGTCCAGAGTCTTTTCGTTCTGGCACTCATCTCCACTTGTAGTGAGGAACTTAACCAATCTGTGTTTGAGAACTCGACCCGTTTCTGGATAATAGACAAGATATGACGGACTGTTTTTATCGTATCCCACAAAAACTCCCTCATCACATTTTGCGTCTAGTTTTTTTCTGTTTTGTCGATAACTGAAACAAACTGATCCGAAAACGTGCATTTTAGACATGTCAGGCTTTCTCCCTGTCAACAAATAGTAAGGGGTCTGTCCTGTGCGTCTGTTGTAACACCTGTTGCGAATCACTGCAGCAGTCATAACAGCATAAGTCCATAGTCTTTTAGGTAAATTACTCTCAAGCAACATACAACGTGCCATCTCAAATAGTGTTCTCCAATTTCTCTCGGCCGTCCCATTCTGATGGGGTGAGTACGGTGCAGAGGTTTCATGTCTTATTGCGTTCTTTCTAAGTAATGATTGAAACTCTCTGGAAGTGAACTCTGTGCCGTTGTCTGATCTGATTCTTTTCACTTTCCCATAGGGGGCGACATCTGCTAGAAATTTCTCAATCGCTTCTACAGTGTCACTTTTAGCTTTCAAGAAATAAACAAAAGTTGTACCTGAATAGTCGTCAGTAAAAGCTATAGAGTATCTGAACCCGTCTTTTGCCTCTGGGTCAATCGGTCCCGCTAAGTCAGTGTGCACTAGCTCTAACGCCGCTTTTGCTCTCTCGTCAGGCTCTCTACTTCTGGTTTGTATAAACTTTCCTTTAACACACACTTTACAATCTTGCTTAGCTTTCCCTTTGATCTTCATACCCATAGTAACATTTTCTAGTTTAGACAAATCTTCATAATTACAGTGTCCAAGAATTCTGTGCCAAGTTTCAATATCATGACATCCATTGCATTCATCATAGTCATTGTTTACCTCAACTGTACTCAGGTAGTACAAGCGTCCATATTCATTGATGTCGAACCTTGTACCATTCTTGTGAACAAGTTGGTTGCATCCTTTCTTGAATGTGACTGCTGCTCCGCTGGTCGTCGCTGCCTGGACTGAGAAGATGTCCTGTGGATATGAGGGGATGTAAAGTGCTCCTTCCAGCGTTGCCTTTACACGGTGTCCCTCGCTGTCCTGCAGGTAGACTTCTGCCGCTCCTCTCTTTAGCGCGACACCACTCGCTCTCGTCCCGTCCGCCAGCTCCATGAAGTGACTTTCCGGTGTGAAAGCATCGTCAAACCTTTTGAAACTTTTAATGTTCGTTACAATGTGAGACGTGGCTCCTGTATCGACCATCAAGCCTCTCTGTTTCAGCCCCGGAACATTCCCGTC
Organism: Knipowitschia caucasica; assembly: GCA_964034765.1. Taxonomy (NCBI): domain Eukaryota; kingdom Metazoa; phylum Chordata; class Actinopteri; order Gobiiformes; family Gobiidae; genus Knipowitschia; species Knipowitschia caucasica. Next base: position 5,929,262 of record OZ035824.1, on the reverse strand, counting down.
ATTTACTTTGAATGCAAAACTATGATCTTCAGAATCTGCAACATGTTTAACATTCGTCTTTTTTTGTAGTCTACAATTATTGTCTTTATGTGTGGAACTGTTGCAGTAACTACACCACTGCTTCTCCTTAGACTCAGGTCTGTCACTCTTCGCATAGCATTCACGTGCAATATGACCTTTCTTTCCACAGTTGTAACATTTGATCTCTACATTGTCTCTGTTTTTATTTCTCTGCCAGTTACTCATCTTCATTACGTTGTCTTCTGAGTTTACAGGCTTTTCTGTGATCTCGTAGCTCCTTAGCTTTGCTTTGAACTCGCTGAATTTGATTTCTTTTTCGCTCTGGGTAATGTGGATGGAAAATGGCTTGAAACTTTCAGGCAATCCTTTTAGTACCATTGCCACAAGCAACCCATCGCTCAAAGTCTCTTCAGCATTTCTTAAAGCTGTGATGGCATTCTCTGCTCGTATGATATAGTCTGTCACGGTCTTCTGAAGCGATGTTAGCTCCGTGTACAGGCTAATAACACGAGTCTTGCCTTTACCAGAGTAGTGCTCTCTTAGTATCTTAAGCGCTTCTCTTCCATTGTCTGTAGCTTCTCTCATCACAAGTGAGAGGCTTCTATCGTCCAAGACTTGAATAAGCTCAGCATAAGCTTCTTCGTTCTTAGCTTCGTGAGAATCTTCATCTTCCTCTTGCTCACCTGGCTCGTTTAAAATGGCCTCCTTCAGCCCGAGCAGCCGCAGGTGTCCCAAGAATTTAGTTTCCCACAGTTCATAATTTCTTTCGTCCCCGTCGAAGCACAATCGGTTCCATCGGCCTCCTCCATCCCTTCTGGGCCCATAACCTGTTGATCGCAGCATTATGAGGGCGGGATAACCGTGGTAACAAGAATTTACTGACGGAGGAAAACACACAACTCATCAGTCTCTTTGACCGGCTCAGTCTCACGCATGGAGCGCACCGCGTCATTTATTGGGTACAGACATACACTTCCGGTTTGACCCTTCAGTGTAAGAGCATACACACACACATATATATATACACAGATACCTACAAGGCAACAATTCGCTACTGAAAAAACTTTAAAACCCAGGTCACTTATTTCACACAGAGAGGATGCCTCTCTCTCCACTGCGCACATGCTTAACGCTTTCGGTCTGGCCACAAAGTCCATCTTTCAGAGCTGCTTTTATCCTATGAACCTTCCCGGCCCCTGCGCTCTCGAAGGCATGGAGGGCACTATTTTATTTTTTAACTTCAACAAAAAATATAAATAGACTGTAACATTGTACCAAAGGCATGGAGTATAACACTCTGATACAGTAGGTGGCGGCATACGTCAATGTTGATTCGTAGCCCGCCATGAAATTACAGAAGAAGAAGGCCCCTGCGCTCCTCGAGCAGCAGACTCCTAACCATCCCCAAAGTCAGGACCAGTTCTACAGTTCAAAAGTGGCCAAAATGACGTGCGCTGACATGCTGCAATACCACCCCGGGTCGTTGGGGGTGGACCCAGAAGAAGAATTAGCCAATGCTAACATATAGCATTGGCAGGCCTCTCAAAAACGTCTTTACAGGATGGACCAAAAGTTGGCTCTTGGCCCAAAGCTCCGTTCCACATGTGTGTCAATGCTGAGGGGGGTGAATTTTTTTGGTCCACTCTAGTTTACTTGCTGTGAATTTTTGAAGTCTCTCGTTCAAATGAATGGAGATGCGGCGGCTGACGCATGCGCAGATGCGTTTTTTCTCAATTTTCTTGTGGGCGGGACCACTCGCGGCCATTTTGGATTGCTCCAGTAGAGTGTCACTCCCGGATTCGTCCCGGAAACCGGATTCGTCCGGAAGTTCAGTTTGCGCATGTCAAAAAGTTTAATATGTCCTTAAGTGGTGACTGGTTAAGTTTAGGCGTCTGATTAGATGGTTAAGTTTAGGGTTAAGGCTGGGTTGGGGTTATTTTATGGGAATGGCTGGTTAAGTTTAGGCATGAATAGGTAGTTTTTTATATTTACTTCCGCTTCCGTCCAGATTCCGTGACGTAATCTACTGCTGCCTGTGCTCATTGGATCAAACTGAACTTCCGGACGAATCCGGTTTCCGGGACGAATACGGGAGTGACATAGAGCACATTTTTTGGCCCATTAGTTAGAACGGCGGAGATAGGCGTGACTCTGTCCATTAATATATACAGTCTATGGGCGTGACTCTGTCCGTTGATATATACAGTCAGGACACACACTCACTGCGAGGCATCTTTCCAGCACTACTTTTGGATCTGGTAGGGGCCTGGGGCCTCCTCTCTCCTCCGGGTCCTGTGTTGTCCCCTGTGGTTGCAAGCGGCTCTCTGCTCCTGGTGCAGATGGCTCCCTGGATGGCGCTTCTTTAGCTGGATACATCCGCACCCAGCCCTATATCTTTTCATAGTTTTATCTATTTTACCTGTCTGATGTGTGTGTGTGTGCGAGTGCGTGTGCGTGAGCGTGTGTGGGCGTGAGCGCGTGTGTACGGGTATATGCATCTCGATGTATATCTAATAAATAGGGTGGTTTATGGGTGGGTCTTTGGGGTTTATTGGGCATGTTGTATTGATTTTGACTCAGCTGTAAAGCACTTTGTGTTGCATTTTATTATATGAAAAGCGCTTTATAAATAAAGTTTGATTGATTATAGAAAAACATTCAGATCAATCAATCTTTAAACAGGCAGCGAGCCCACAATGCCCCAGTCTTAGCCTCAAGATCATGACCTACAGTATTCTCGTCTTGTTGTTAAATATTCCCTATTGTTTTTAACTGAAGGTTGACTCCTGAAATAATGTCTTCCTCTGGTTTCCTTTTGCCTTTCTCTCTGCCACTCCGGATAACCCAGCTTCTTAAAAACACTCACACACTCTGCTTTACCTAAAGGTACTCTAATGCCTATTGACTCTTTCAGAAGAAACTGCTTAGCAGATTTATCAGCTATCTCATTTCCTAAAATCCCACAGTGTCCTGGAGGGGCGTTTCTTTTGAAGCGTGGGTCGAGGCGTGTGTTGATGGCGTATGTGGTGACGTTCGAAGTGGCCGCACCACGTGACGGTTTGCTGAGGTGCTTCGTATTTGCATCGCTTTGACAGGTGTTTTATGATCCACGGCTGTACCCGTCTGTCTCTGTGTGCGTACGTGTGTGTGCGTGATGTGGCGCAGTCCTGTACTAAGTAAAGCAAATCTACTTCATATGAAATACAAACATTTAACTTAAGTAAAACCTCAATTTCATATATTCAGGTTTACCCTAAAGTCACCATGTTTTACTTTTGTTTAAATTAGTACTAATAATACGTTGGCTCACACAACGTAGCAGTTGCGTGGCGCAGTCGGTAGTTGCAGGACTTCGACGTCGATATGTGGTACGAATCTGCTAAACTCACTTTCAGTTTTGTATTTGCAAAGTAAATATATTTAATTATTGGGAATAAAGGGTTTGTGTTTAATTAATCCACCTCATGGTAGTTTTTCCTCAATTAAACACTTTTTGTAAAATTGTATTGCTTTGGATCCAATGTATCACCACTTTTGACTGAAAGCTTCAAATAGTTTATAGTTCGTAAAGCATCATTTCAAACACATGTTTACTCCATAGACTGGAAATATTAATATTAGACCCCACCATCCATTGTAAGCACTTAAGATTGTTATGTATTTATTTGTCCACATGATGGCGTAGTGGATCATGACTCACCTCGAGTCTTCGAACCATGGGCCGAGTGATAGGCTCCAAACCCTCAATGCATCATGGGGCTTCATATTGCCATCACTAGCTCTTAGTCCTCTTGTTTTTGCGGGCTCGCTCTCTCGGGCGCTTGAAACTTTTCGTCTGACTCAGCATGTAAGTGGCCCCACCCACAGTACACTCTAGACCTGCTAAATACTAAGGATGTCAATTTTTTTTAATATAAATAAGTATTTTTTGACCTTTGTGTTGCTAGTAAATCACCAGCGGTTTCTGCAAAAAGACATACATGAAAACACAGGCGCACTACTCATGTAGCTAGAACTACCCTGGTTTAAGTCTGATCAAGAAGACCGGAAGTTCTTTGTGTCTCAGATCATATGACCCTGACCTGTGGAGTGCCACAAGGACTGATCCTGGGACCATTTCTGTTCAATTAATCCTCAGACACACGACCCATCACATGTTACATTGTACAAGGAGAAAAAGGCTTGATAGAAGCAGAGCACAGAGCCCAGCCTCTCTCAGGACAAGTCTGAAAATCAAAAGTCTGCAAGTTCCTTATGACTAAAAGACACACCTTCATATGCAGATAGGAATGGAAAACCCACAGAGCAAAGAACAATTGACAAGACCTTCCTTGTTAGCATGTTCAAAAGCCTGCTTCCTCTGGTGTTTAACATGCGAACCCAGCCCAGACTGACTGCCAAAGTGAATTACAATACAGTCTATTCTAGCTACATATTACCTGAATTATTAAAATTATAACTTAAACAACATTCCAATAACATGTCCACTGCTAAAAAACATAACAAGACATGACTTAATAAATTGATTTTATTAATTTATTAACAATTCTTTACAGTTGGAGTACTTTCTTGACGGCCTCTTTGTAAAGTTGTAACGTCTCGTCGTTATCTCCTTCGTTTTTCAACCTGGTCACAGAGTCCTTGTACTCCTGCACCTCAGCTCGACCCAGCAGCCGATGGTGCTCTCCCTCTCCTCCCTCTCCTCCCTCACCTCCCTCTCCTCCCTCCATCTTCATGTGCCTCAAAGTCTCCAGGAGGTTTCTCTGCGAGGGACTGTTCTCCCAGCTGTACTCCTCCATGTCGGCCACGGTCTTCTCTGCCTCCCAGGCTTCAGTTTTCTGGAATAAAGAGAAGATTTAGAACTCTGGTCTGGTGCATGTTTTCATGATGGTGTCTCTCTCACTCTCGGGTCTCTCACTCTCGGGGTCTCTCACTCTCAGGGTCGCTCACTCTCAGGGTCGCTCACTCTCGGGTCGCTCACTCTCGGGTCGCTCACTCTCGGGTCGCTCACTCTCGGGTCCCTCACTCTCGGGTCCCTCACTCTCGGGTCCCTCACTCTCGGGTCCCTCACTCTCGGGTCCCTCACTCTCGGGTCCCTCACTCTCGGGTCCCTCACTCTCGGGTCCCTCACTCTCGGGTCCCTCACTCTCGGGTCCCTCACTCTCGGGTCCCTCACTCTCGGGCTTTGTCGACTTGATCCCGGTGTTTATATTTTCAGAATCAGAATCAGAATCATTTTTATTGCCACGTAAGTAACAGGAAGTCACAGACTTGGAAATTGCTTTGGCTCAGTGCAACAGTCAGAAAGAGATAATAAAAATAAGAATAAAAAACACTTCTAAAGAATAAATTTAAATTTGAAATAGAGTTACAGTTACTATTTACAATATACAAGTGCACATGGTGCACACAATGCAAGGTGACAGCAGTACAGTGAAGTAAAGTGACGCATGATGGGCAGTAAAGTGACTTTATAAAGGGCGGGGGGACAGGTTAAGAAGTGTTCAAGAGTCCAACAGCAGAGGGGAAGAACTGTTCTTGTGGCGGGAGGTTCTAGTCCTGATGGACCGCAGCCTCCTGCCTGAGGGGAGTGGTTGGAGTAGTCCATGTGCAGGGTGAGAGGGGTCGGCTGTGATACGACCAGCCCGGCCTCGAGCTCGGGCGACGTATAGGTCCTGCAGCGATGGAAGGCTGCGGCCGATCACTTCCTCTGCAGAGCGCACAATGCGCTGTAGCCTCTGTTTGTCCCTGACTGTGGCTCCAGCGAACCACACGGTGATGGAGGAGGTGATGGAGGAGGTGATGGAGGAGGTGAGGATGGACTCGATAGTGGCCGTGTAGAACTGCACCAACATCTGTGCAGGCAGCTTGGCTTTCCTGAGCTGCCGCAGGAAGTACATCCTCTGCTGGGCCTTCTTGATGAGGGAGCTGATGGTCGGCTCCCACTTGAGGTCCTGGGAGATGGTGGTGCCCAGGAAACGGAAGGACTCCACAGAGGTGATGGGGGAGTCCATCACGGAGGGTGGGGGCGGGGGGACAGTGCTCTTCCTGAAGTCCACAATCATCTCCACTGTCTTCTGGGCGTTCAGCTCCAGGTTGTTACCACTGCACCAGGACACCAGCCGGTCCACCTCCCTCCTGTAGGCGGACTCATCGTTGTTGGAGATGAGTCCAATGAGGGTGGTGTCGTCCGCGAACTTGATCAGCTTCACGGAGTCGTGGCTGGAGGTGCAGTGGTTGGTGTACAGGGAGAAGAGCAGGGGAGAAAGAACACAGCCCTGTGGCGCTCCTGTATTTATAAACAGAGAGTCCGAGACATTCTTCCCCAGACGCACTCACTGCTTCCTGTCCGTCAGGAAGTCAGTGATCCACCTGCAGGTGGAATCGGGCACGTTGAGCTGGGAGAGCTTGTCCTGGAGCAGGGATGGCAGGATTGTGTTGAAGGCAGAGCTGAAGTCCACGAACAGGACCCTGGCGTAGGTCCCTGGGGAGTCCAGGTGCTGCAGAATGTGGTGGAGGGCCAGGTTAATGGCGTCGTCTACAGATCTGTTGGCTCTGTAGGCGAACTGCAGGGGGTCCAGGAGGGGGGAGGTGAAGGACTTGAGATGGGAGAGAACCAGGCGTTCAAATGACTTCATGACGACAGACGTAAGTGCTACAGGTCTGTAGTCGTTGAGTCCTGTGATCCTGGGCTTCTTCGGGACGGGGACAATGATGGAGGATTTGAAGCAGGCCGGGACATGGCAGGACTGCAGAGAGGTGTTGAAAATGTCAGTGAACACAGGAGTAAGCTCACTGGCGCAGTATCTCAGAGTGGCCGGAGACACGTGGTCCGGGCCAGGAGCTTTGCGGGGGTGCAGCCTCAAGAAGAGTTTTTTAATCTCTTTAGAGGCTATTGTTAGGCTGGGAAAGGGCTGATGGGTGGGTCGTTAGAGTAGTGGGGGGTGGGGGAGGGAGAGGTGTCAGGGGCAGCATCAAAGAGACTGAAAAATAAGTTCAGTTCGTCAGCTAGCTTGTGGTCGTCAGCACAGGGGGGGGCTTTGGGTTTGTAGTTGGTGATCTCCCGTAGGCCCCTCCAGACAGAAGCAGTATCGTTGTTACCAAACTGCTCCTGTAGACGTTCTCTGTGCCGGGACTTGGCTGCTTTCAGTTCTTTCCTGAACTGATATTTAGCTGCTTTGTAGCCGCTGCGGTCCCCCTCCCTGAAAGCAGACTCCTTTGCTTTCCTGAGCTGCCAGAGTTTAGCAGTGAACCAGGGTTTGTCGTTGTTATAGATGACCCTGGTCCTTGTTGGAATGATGCTATCCTCACAGAAGTGAATGTATGACGTCACAGTGTCCGTGTATTCATCCAAACTATCTGTGGCAGCTCTGAAAAGGTCCCAGTCTGTAGATTCCATGCATGCGCGCAGCTCTTCCACAGCTTCATCAGACCACACTTTGGAGCTCCTCACTGCAGGTTTCGAGAGCTTTAGTCTCTGTCTGTAAGCAGGAACCAGATGTATCATGGAGTGATCTGAGAAGCCGAGGGCTGGCTTGGGAACAGCGCGAAAAGCTCCGCGCACGGTGGTGTAACAGTGATCCAGAGTGTTCTCCTCTCTGGTCGGGCATTTGATAAACTGTCTGTATTTGGGTAATTCCTGGCTCAAGTTTCCCTTATTAAAATCCCCCAGGATAATAATCAGAGAGTCCGGGTATAAACGTTCCATACACAGTACTTGCTCAGCAAGTGCGCGCTGAGCCTCGCGCGCGTCCGCGCATGGCGGTATGTAAACAGAGGCAAGAATGAATGAAACAATTTCGCGCGGGGAGTAATATGGTTTACAATGAATGAAAAGATATTCCAGAGCAGGAGAGCAGTGCTTGGAGATCACTGTCACATCGTTACACCAGTTTGTATTGACGTAGAAACACAGTCCACCGCCTCTGCTCTTCTCGATCCGCGCGGAACAGCCCAAAGCCCTGCAGCTCCAGAGCGCAGTCCGGGATCCGCTCATTTAGCCAGGTCTCAGTGAAGCAGAGGACACAGGATGTGGCGAAGTCCTTGTTTCTTCTCATGAGCAGGCTGAGTTCGTCCATCTTATTGCCCAGTGAGCGTACGTTGGAGAGAAAAATGCCGGGGAGAGCCGTGCGCGCTCCTCTCCTCCTAAGACGCACGAGCAGGCCTCCGCGCTTTCCCCTTTTACGGGCCCACACTTTTTTGGCTAGAACATGGACTAAATCAGCCGCAGATGCCAAGAAAACAGGCAATAGGTCCATGGGGACGGTGGGTCGGATGTTCATAAGTTCCTCACGGGTGTAGGAACAGCCAGATGCGCAGTTAAAAAGTAAAAACAAAAGAAAAAGAGAGCAGCAAAGAGCCATGTCGACCGTACGAGGCGCCATCTTTGTTGTTGTTCATATTTTGATATTATCTATAATTGCGCCATATAAGGTTTGACCAATCAGATGCCTGTATTCAAATCCATGTATCCACAATGTTCCTGCTCTGAGCCGTACAGAGACGCTCCTCTCACAGAGATAGTTTCTCAACATGCGTGCATCAAAGTGCGTCCAGAACAATGGGGCCGTTGTGCAAGAGATTAAAGCCGCTCGCAATCGCTGCTGTCCAGGTGTCGAAGTTTAATGACTCATTACTATATATACATTACACAGCTACTCTACCTCTGCTGGGCCAAGAGAGGAGAGACCAGTCAGAGGAGAGAGGCCAGCCAGGGGAGAGACCAGTCAGAGGAGAGAGACCATGAAAACTTCCCTACTGGGCTTCATTGAGCTAGTGGGTTAGCATTGTCCATCTGTGGCCTGTGATTACGCATCGGGGTCAGCATCAGAGAGCAGGAGGAAATGTCAAGTGGACAAAGCTGCCGTTGGCTCTCCTCTCGGCCATTCAGAGCGGTCACCCCCCTAATGGAGTCGGAACCGCTGATCGGGGAGAAAGATTCATGTCTGAAGAGAACCAAATGTCATGTCTTCACACCGAGGCCTGCTTTCATTGAACAGAGTAGTAGTAGTAGTAGTAGTAGCAGTAATAGTAGTGGAGCAGTAGAAAAGTGAAATATATACATACCCAGGACTCATGGTAAAGAGCCGTGAGGAGATACATTGCATAGTCGTAATTCTGCTTTCGCAAAGGGCAGCTGAAAACAATTCAAAAACCATGAGTTATGATTTATCTCATGGCCGTGGTACATCTGTGAGACGTGAGGAGGGGTGTTACCTGTCGGCGGTGACGGTGAGGACGTCTGTGCTTTTGCAGAATCGATCTCCCGCCAGTTTGATCATCTTATTGCGTGCATGGTCGTCCAGATTCAAGCTCGACAATTTCACCTGCGAACGCGGCGTCGTGTTACATTGGTTTCAAAGACAATTATGGACAGTTCACAGACAGTTCACAGACAATTATGGACAGTTCACAGACAGTCATGGACAGTTCACAGACAGTTACAGACAGTTCACAGACAGTTATGGACAGTTCACAGACAGTTCACAGACAGTTCACAGACAGTTAGACAGTTCACAGACAGTTACAGACAGTTCACAGACAGTTATGGACAGTTCACAGACAGTTCACAGACAGTTAGACAGTTCACAGACAGTTACAGACAGTTCACAGACAGTTATGGACAGTTCACAGACAGTTACGGACAGTTCACAGACAGTTACGAACAGTTCACAGACAGTTCACAGACAGTTACAGTTACAGACAGTTCACAGACAGTTACAGACAGTTTACAGACAGTTACAGACAGTTTACAGACAGTTCACAGACAGTTACAGACAGTTTACAGACAGTTCACAGACAGTTACGAACAGTTCACAGACAGTTCAGAGACAGTTCACAGACAGTTACAGTTACAGACAGTTTACAGACAGTTCACAGACAGTTACAGACAGTTCACAGACAGTTCACAGACAGTTACAGTTACAGACAGTTCACAGACAGTTACAGACAGTTCACAGACAGTTACAGACAGTTTACAGACAGTGGTGATCCGCCATCTTTGCTATTATTGCATTTCCTGTAATGCAGTTATTCTGTAAAGTCCCATTTGTCTCTACAGTGACATTTTACTCTACAGGTTTTATTCTCTACTCTACAATTCTGTTTTTGTCTCAAGATCACTCTAGCCTCACTCTACCCTCACTCTACTCTCACTCCACTCTCAATCTACTCTGACTCTACTCTGACCCTACCCTGACTCTACCCTGACCCTACCCTGACCCTTCCCCGTCTCTACTCTGACCCTACCCTGACTCTACTCTGACCCTACCCTGACTCTACTCTGACCCTACTCTGACCCTACCCTGACTCTACCCTGACCCTACCCTGACTCTACCCTGACTTTACCCTGACCCTACCCTGACTCTACCCTGACTCCACCCTGACCCTACCCTGACTCCACCCTGACCCTACCCTGACTCCACCCTGACCCTACCCTGACTCTACCCTGACCCTACCCTGACCCTACCCTGACTCTACCCTGACCCTACCCTGACCCTACCCTGACTCTACCCTGACTCCACCCTGACTCTACCCTGACCCTACCCTGACTCTACCCTGACCCTACCCTGACTCCACCCTGACTCTACCCTGACCCTACCCTGACTCTACCCTGATCCTACCCTGACTCTACTCTGACCCTACCCTGACCCTACCCTGACCCTACCCTGACTCTACCCTGACCCTACCCTGACTCTACCCTGACCCTACCCTGACTCTACCCTGACTCCACCCTGACTCTACCCTGACCCTACCCTGACTCTACCCTGACCCTACCCTGACCCTACCCTGACCCTACCCTGACTCCACCCTGACTCCACCCTGACTCTACCCTGACCCTACCCTGACTCTACCCTGACTCCACCCTGACTCTACTCTGACCCTACCCTGACTCTACCCTGACCCTTCCCCGTCTCTACTCTGACCCTACCCTGACTCCACCCTGACCCTACCCTGACTCTACCCTGACTCCACCCTGACTCTACTCTGACCCTACCCTGACTCTACCCTGACCCTACCCTGACTCTACCCTGACCCTTCCCCGTCTCTACTCTGACCCTACCCTGACTCCACCCTGACCCTTCCCCCTCTCTACTCTGACTCTACTCTGACCCTACCCTGACTCCACCCTGACTCTACTCTGACCCTACCCTGACTCTACCCTGACCCTACCCTGACCCTACCCTGACCCTTCCCCGTCTCTACTCTGACCCTACCCTGACTCTACCCTGACCCTACCCTGACTCTACCCTGACCCTTCCCCGTCTCTACTCTGACCCTACCCTGACTCTACCCTGACCCTACCCTGACTCTACTCTGACCCTACCCTGACTCTACCCTGACCCTCGCTCCATCCTCGCCCTAGCCTCGCCCTACCCTCGCTCCACCCTCACTCCACCCTCACTCTACCACTGGTGTTTAAAAACCTGTATGACTGTGTTTACTCCACAGACGAAGCCCCCGCTGCAGGATTATATTTTTGCTTTGTTTTCCATTGTTGTTGATCTGTGCGAGAAGTCGAGTTTCCAGAATAAAACCATTTACATAAATTTCTGCATACGTTTTATTTACTATATGTATGTATGTATTTTATTTATTTATTTGATAGGGACAATGCACATTAATGAATATCAAACCAATGTAAATATGCCGTATTATAGCTACCAAATTGGTATTTTCAGATTTTATTCTACAGGTTTAATTCTGTACATATATACCATGGATGGATGTGTGATTTTATGTGAGAGAGTTAAAACTAAAACATCTCATACTCAGCAGACAGGGAACAGCTTTCTCAAAGGTCAGGTTTTGTGGGGATTTTTGTGCCTCTTCTCATCCTGAATTTTTTTCTTTTTAAATCCATCGGTTTTTCTATAAATTTAGCTCAAGAAACTCAACTCGCTCTGGTCTCGCTCTAGCTCCGCTCTGACAGGTCTTCGCCATTGATGTGAATGGGCCGACATCTTGGGAGACCAAGGGTAGGGAAGGGAAGTTTATTTGTATAGCACAGTTCATACACAAGGCACATATAAACAGTACATTAAAAAAAGAGTAAAGATATCATCTGTACATAAGAACTGATTTAACCTGGATTTGAACACTGTCAGAGAGGAAGAATGTCTCAAACTTCCAAGAAGACTGTTCCAGATTTTAGCAGACATGTTGAGACCCGGGGCTTGGGCTTGACGCACCATACTGTGAACATTTGCATTTACTGGGGGTGACAGTAGCTCATTTTGTAGAGCAATGGTCTTTGGACCTGAAGGTTGTGGGTTCGTGACCCATGTCACCTGCTCCCACTGATGCCTGCTGTCGTTGTGTAAGACACTTAACCCCACATTGCCTGAAGCCCCCGCTGAAAGACCATGGCCATCTCGTCAATGACAAGGAAGCCATCTTCCTATGGACCCACCACCTGCAGGAGGATAGATGGATAGATACTTTATTGATCCCCTTCGGAGAAATTCAGGTGTCCAGTAGCAGCAAAAATAAAATATAAAATGTATTATTCAAAGAAGCTAACAATAGTAATAATCAGCAACAGCCCTTCAGGTCACAGCAGCAGAGGTGGAGTAGCCTCTGGGTGGAGCAGGACGGGTGACAGCAGCAGAGGTGGAGTAGCTGCTTGGTTTGGAGCATTTTCTCTGCTCTAGTCCAAAGTAAAATGCTGAATGGTTCATTAGCATTAAAAGAAAAAAAAAAAGTTAGCATTCCTCCAGTGGATTTTCACCTAATCCACTTGGTTCATACCATGAATCCTCTCTGCTCCGGTCTGGACCAGTGAAAAACCTTGAACACTGTACTGCAGCAACATGTTAGGTAGAAAAAAGCAAGAAAATGAAATGTATAAAGCCCAAACAACAACTGTTTCAACCTGGAGAGACTACAAGAGACAGGATGCGTTTAAGAGTTCTTAAGAGGACCATAGGCCCCGGCTGTGGCAGGCTGAGTAAGGCGTGGTCCAGCCTGGTGTGATAACGTAGTCTACCACCCTGAACCTCTGCTTAAGCTTCATTTCAGAGCTACTTAGGACTTGCTGCCATTTTCCAGCGCATTCCAAAGGCTCAGTGAGGGACTCGTGCTGTGAGACTTGGGGGGCAGCTCTGATTGCCAGCCCCCAACCCCCCGCCTCAGAAATGGATTAATAAAGGGGAAGACAATGACATGACATGTTGACATTTGCTTTTACACGACAAACTAAAGCACAGTCCATTAGATCGTACTCTTTGCAATCTGATCTATCTCGTCCCGTTTAATCCACGGGGATTAGGCTACAATAATTCCTACCTTGCTGATATAATCTAAACTCGCCTCACTGGAGCATATGTTTCAATTTTAAAAAAAGGTTGAACTACTTACTCTAACCTCGAAACCTGAAAACATTTGTCACTTTTGTCATGGGTGTTGTGTTTCTCTTTTCAAACTGTGAGAAAGAGCAGGGGTGTCCAAACTTATTAGCACTAGGGCCACTTTGGTTTTTGTTTAGTTTTAATTCAATTCATCCATCCATCCACCCATCTTCTTCCCATTAATCCATTTCTGGGTCATGGAAGTCATTCGCGCAGCCTGATTCTAATACATTTAATTAATATACTTCAATTCCATTTATTCTTGTATCGGCCAAAATCACTACAGTATTCGTCGCAGAGGACTTAACCTAACTGTTGAAATCGCCAACACAGATCAGAGAATCAACAGTTTAGACACAAAAAATATAGAACACATGGTATTGGTCCAAAGGGAGTTGACCAATGTCCATGAATGTTATAGAATTGGTTTTAGATTTCAAGCACACAATGAAAAAAATTACGACAACAAAAACAAAAAACAGTGGCCATAAGAACTCTGGTATGAAAAATGAATTGTTACTTGAAAAGGAGTGGGATGAAGTTCAACACTTACTGATTCCCACCTCCTATTTCAGTGTCTAAGTAATTTTAGACGACTTCCTTTGGTTTTACACGTTCTTGCAAAACACCAGCACTTATTCTTTCTTACGTCCATCCATTTTATTCCCGTTAATCCATTTCGGGCAGTCAGAGCAGCCCCTCACTGATCCTCCTGCAGGTGCTGAGTCCAACAGGATCTTTCAGCGGGGGCTTCAGGCAAGGACACAACCACAGCAGACATCAATGGGAGTCGGTGGAGAAGCTCTCGCGGGGGGATCGAACCCACGACCTTCAAAGGCCAATACTCTACTTTGACTGGATTCGGGCTGAAGTAAGATCTGTCCATAACGATTCACAACACAGCTACAAAAAGCACCAAATATGGAGTTTTAGAAGGCAGACAAAAACAAATAAAGTGAACGGCTGGATTCCAGAGGCTCTGAGCTTTACAACAAGGTACAGCATGACTATATCGGGGGTGCTGAAGTTGGCTGGATGACTCTGTGAAAGTCCCTCGATGACGACTTTAGCGTCAGCCGCAGAGGGCCTGATATGGAGCAACTCTGTCTGGTGTTATTGACGTTTGATGCCTTCAACCCAGGGGCAAATAAAAGTATTGGTGGATTAGTAGAAAAGCGAGGGATTACATGCAATATTAAAACAGTTCAAAAACTCAATAAACATGACATTTGGAGCACACCTACAGATCATAATCTGGACAGACACAGATTACGTCCTACGCATTATATAGAAGCCACAGACAATGACCGCAGAAAGTGACGTGACAGTCACAGGACAGGAAGATTATTATTCCCACTAAATCTGTAATCTCAATCTACATGCGAGGACTCCACACACGACATGTCATACATGTTGATGATCACAAGACTCAGACCTACATTCTTAGTCCTGACGAGACGAGGAAGTAGGACCACATTAGTCCAGTTCTCAGGTCTCTGCACTGGCTTCCTGCAGGGACTCTGAGGAGCACAGGGATTAGCCTCCTGCTGGTCCCAGAGTCAGGACTCAGCCAGTGGGGGCGGGTCCCGGCTCAAAAATGTCCAAAATGCCGTGTGCTGACATGCTTGGAATACCACCCCGGGCCAGTGAGGGTGAACCCAGAATAAGAATTAGCCAATGCTAATGTATAGCATCTTCTTACCTCTCGAAAACGGCTACAGGATGGTCCAAAAGTCGCTCTTGGCCCAAAGCTCCGTTTCACATGTGTCAAAGCTGAGGGGAGTGAATGTTTTTGGACCAATCTAGTTTAGCCGCTGTGGACTTGAGAATGCACTCGTTAAATGAATGGGGCTCGTGCAGCTGACGCATGCGCAGATGTGTTTTTTCACATTTTCCAGTCCCCACGGCCATTCTGAAACTGCCCATAGATGGCGAAAGTGATGGCGGGGAAAGGTGTGACTATGTTTGTTAATATTTACAGTCTATGGACTAAACATGGGGAGGCAGCATTTCAGAATTATGCAGCCAAAATCTGGAACAGTCTTCAAAAAAAGTATGAGACAGGCTTCTACTCTGACTATGTTCAAATCCAGGTAAAAAACAGTCTATGTATCAGTTCATACAACTGTGGGATTGAATCTTCACTCTTTTTAACGTACTGAGATCATTTATGATTTGAACGCCCTGAATGATTGTTTTTTATCTATTCTATGTTTTGTTAAGCCCTTCTGGTTACCTTGTGTATGAACTGTGCCATACAAATAAACTTGCCTCACCTTCTTCCCACACGAAGAACAAGAAGGGAGCTTACTTTGAGGCGTACGATGCGAGCGGACGGGTTTCGCAGCGAAGGGCCGTCGCTCACATAGTCCGTGGTTTGGATTTGGATTGGGAAGTGCTGGTCACACTTAGCGTCTGTGTCCAGCGCTGACGGCCACTGCGTGCAGAAAGCTACAGGAGCAAAACAACATCATTACAATCCTTTTAAAAGTCACATGATGGAGAGAGAACAGTTAATGGGTTATAAAGAAGGACCTCATCTAGGAGTTGTGTGCAGTGGTCACTGAGGGTTACATTCTAAAAATAACTTGCAATAAGTGAAATTCTTGAAGTACCAGCTGCATGGACTGAGGGCTTCAGGAGAGACCAGGGAGAGAGACCAGTGACCAGAGTGAGAGACCAGAGGGAGACCAGAGAAGGAGACCAGAGACCAGAGTGAGAGACCAGAGGGAGACCAGAGAGAGAGCAGAAAGAGAGACTAGAGAGAGAGCAGAGAAAGACCAGAGAGAGAGAGCAGAGGGAGACCAGAGTGAGAGACCAGAGGGAGACCAGAGAGAGAGCAGAAAGAGAGACTAGAGAGAGAGCAGAGAAAGACCAGAGAGAGAGAGAGCAGAGGGAGACCAGAGTGAGAGACCAGAGGGAGACCAGAGAGAGAGCAGAAAGAGAGACTAGAGAGAGAGCAGAGAAAGACCAGAGAGAGAGAGCAGAGGGAGACCAGAGTGAGAGACCAGAGGGAGACCAGAGAGAGAGCAGAAAGAGAGACTAGAGAGAGAGCAGAGAAAGACCAGAGAGAGAGAGCAGAGGGAGACCAGAGAAGGAGACCAGAGACCAGAGTGAGAGACCAGAGAGAGAGAGCAGAGGGAGACCAGAAAGGGAGACGAGAGAGACCAGAGAAAGACCAGAGAGAGAGCAGAAGGAGACCAGAGAGAGAGACCCGAGGGAGACCAGAGAGAGGGACCAGAGAGAGGGACCAGAGAGAGACCAGAGAGAGACCAGAGAGAGAGAGACCAGAGAGGGAGAGACCAGAGAGGGAGACGAGAGAGACAAGAGAAAGACCAGAGAGAGAGACCAGAGAGAGGGACCAGAGAGAGAGAGACCAGAGAGGGAGAGACCAGAGAGGGAGAGACCAGAGAGGGAGACGAGAGAGACAAGAGAAAGACCAGAGAGAGAGACCAGAGAGAGACACCAGAGACCAGAGAGACCACAGAGAGTCCTCTAAACTAATCACAGCTGCACATAAATCACTAAAGTTTTCTTCTGACTTTAAGGAGAGGTAACTGTCATGTTCAACTAGCGGTTTTATGACGTTGTATATGAGGTTGTGGGAGTACACACACGGTGCATGAGAAGCACGTTGAAAAAAAAGCACAAACTAAGAATACACAAAACAGTGAAGCCACGAAAGCTGGAAGGTGTTAGAGCCTGGACCACTGCACATGTTAAATTCCATGGTCTTTTAAGTGTGAGATCAACACAACACATTTCAATTCCAAGCTCTGGTTATGGTTTTTGTGAAATTATGTGCGCACTGCATGGAAATAACCGTTTAAATGAATGAAATGTCAAACGAACAGAAACAAATCAAAAACATGTGACTCACGTTTAAGTGCAGCACAATGCTTCTTGATTGCGGCTGGTGTCAAATGCAAAAAATTAGGGATCTGAAAGAAGAAATGTAAACAAAGACAAGTTTAATGTTTGAATAAATATGTGCTATAATCATAGCCTGTATACACATGGACAATGCTAACCTGCTAGCTCAATGAAGCCCAATAGGGAAGTGCTCATAGACGAGGTTTTGCTCTAATTTTGCTCCATATTGACCTACATTGGAAAGTAAACTCTTCTAACTCTGTATTCGCTATTTTGGTCTTTGTAAATTTACATATGAGCCATATTCGGATTGAGCAATCATTCATGGGGGACTCCAAGCTTGCCTTAGCAACTACCATAGCAACTGCAATAGCAACTGCAATAGCGACTGCCTTAGCAACTGCCTTAGCAACTGCCTTAGCAACTGCCTTAGCAACTGCCTTAGCAACTACCATAGCAACTGCCTTAGCAACTGCCTTAGCAACTGCCTTAGCAACTGCCTTAGCAACTGCCTTAGCAACTGCCTTAGCAACTGCCTTAGCAACTGCCTTAGCAACTGCCTTAGCAACTGCCTTAGCAACTGCCTTAGCAACTGCCTTAGCAACTGCCTTAGCAACAGCCTTAGCAACTGCCTCAGCAACTGCCTCAGCAACTGCCTCAGCAACTGCCTCAGCAACTGCCTCAGCAACTGCCTTAGCAACTGCCTTAGCAACTGCCTTAGCAACTGCCTTAGCAACTGCCTTAGCAACTGCCTTAGCAACTGCCTTAGCAACTGCCTTAGCAACTGCCTTAGCAACTGCCTCAGCATCTGCCTCAGCATCTGCCTCAGCATCTGCCTCAGCATCTGCCTCAGCATCTGCCTTAGCATCTGCCTAAGCAACTGCCTAAGCAACTTCCTTAGCAACTGCCTTAGCAACTGCCTCAGCAACTAGCTTAGCAACTGCCTTAGCAACTGCCTTAGCAACTGCCTTAGCAACTGCCTTAGCAACTGCCTTAGCAACTGCCTTAGCAACTGCCTTAGCAACTGCCTTAGCAACTGCCTTAGCAACTGCCTCAGCAACTGCCTCAGCATCTGCCTCAGCATCTGCCTAAGCAACTGCCTTAGCAACTGCCTTAGCAACTGCCTTAGCAACTGCCTTAGCAACTGCCTTAGCAACTGCCTTAGCAACTGCCTCAGCAACTGCCTCAGCATCTGCCTCAGCATCTGCCTCAGCATCTGCCTCAGCATCTGCCTTAGCATCTGCCTAAGCAACTTCCTTAGCAACTGCCTTAGCAACTGCCTCAGCAACTAGCTTAGCAACTGCCTTAGCAACTGCCTTAGCAACTGCCTTAGCAACTGCCTTAGCAACTGCCTTAGCAACTGCCTTAGCAACTGCCTTAGCAACTGCCTTAGCAACTGCCTTAGCAACTGCCTTAGCAACTGCCTCAGCAACTGCCTCAGCATCTGCCTCAGCATCTGCCTTAGCAACTGCCTTAGCAACTGCCTTAGCAACTGCCTTAGCAACTGCCTTAGCAACTGCCTTAGCAACTGCCTGA
This sequence comes from Knipowitschia caucasica, assembly GCA_964034765.1. Classification (NCBI taxonomy): domain Eukaryota; kingdom Metazoa; phylum Chordata; class Actinopteri; order Gobiiformes; family Gobiidae; genus Knipowitschia; species Knipowitschia caucasica. The sequence continues at coordinate 5,910,483 of OZ035824.1, read as the reverse complement.
GCAACTGCCTTAGCATCTGCCTTAGCATCTGCCTTAGCATCTGCCTTAGCATCTGCCTTAGCATCTGCCTTAGCATCTGCCTAAGCAACTGCCTAAGCAACTGCCTTAGCAACTGCCTCAGCAACTAGCTTAGCATCTGCCTTAGCATCTGCCTTAGCAACTGCCTTAGCAACTGCCTTAGCAACTGCCTTAGCAACTGCCTTAGCAACTAGCTAAGCAACTGCCTTAGCAACTGCCTTAGCAACTGCCTTAGCAACTGCCTTAGCAACTGCCTTAGCAACTGCCTTAGCAACTAGCTTAGCAACTAGCTTAGCAACTAGCTTAGCAACTGCCTTAGCATCTGCCTTAGCATCTGCCTTAGCAACTGCCTCAGCAACTAGCTTAGCATCTGCCTTAGCAACTAGCTTAGCATCTGCCTTAGCAACTAGCTTAGCAACTAGCTTAGCAACTGCCTTAGCAACTGCCTCAGCAACTGCCTTAGCAACTAGCTTAGCAACTAGCTTAGCAACTAGCTTAGCAACTAGCTTAGCAACTGCCTTAGCATCTGCCTTAGCATCTGCCTTAGCATCTGCCTTAGCAACTGCCTCAGCAAATAGCTTAGCATCTGCCTTAGCAACTAGCTTAGCATCTGCCTTAGCAACTAGCTTAGCAACTGCCTTAGCAACTAGCTTAGCAACTGCCTTAGCAACTAGCTTAGCAACTGCCTTAGCAACTAGCTTAGCAACTGCCTTAGCAACTAGCTTAGCAACTGCCTTAGCAACTAGCTTAGCAACTGCCTTAGCAACTAGCTTAGCAACTGCCTCAGCAACTCGTCTGCCCCTGTAACAGCATGAAGCTAACAAGGAAATTAGCTCCACCTAGCTTATGTTCAAATGGCCTTCTACATTAAGGCTAACACTATGGTGATTTCACACTTCTAATATATGCTCTATGACTATAATGTACACTTTGGGAAACATAAGATCGAACAGACACAAGTGACTCAAACTTTTGCTTTGAGTAAAACATCATTATTGAATACTTTTGAGCACATGATCGGTTTGGGATCAGAGAGAATTGACCGTTGTCGGCAGCGTGGCTAAGTTCCAGCTGTGAGGGATGAGAGCAGTGGATCTAAAGGTGGCCAGGGTCCAGATGGAGCAGCTGGTGTCTGGCCCCAGCAGCGGCAGTAATCCTCCGTCAGTGCCATCAAAACGCCACTCAAATTCAAGGCCAAAACGCAGCGTTTAGGTGGAGCGCAGATAGAGTAACAACAAATACAGAGTAGAAGTGAGACCTGGTGAAGACTATTCTCAAGCTCGGGACGGCTCTGCTCTGCTCGGCTCTATATCCCAATTGGGAGAGTTTCCACCGGCCCTGATTAACCGGAACAAAGTCACAAAGCACCTGTCCTCATGGGAGCGGAGCCACCGAACTAGATGTGCATGCCAGATCTATTGTACGTGTTTTTTGTGGTAGGGGAAACTGGAGCACCCAGACACGGGAAGAGCATGCAAACTCCACACAGAAGCGCTAACCACTGTGCTATGGCGCCTCACTGCAGACACACACACACACACACACTAAAGGGGGCGGGCTCACATTAGCACTTTAAAGCCTCTGCCTCGTCCTTCAGAGCCCCATGTGGTGTTAACAGTACGGAACGACACCCAAGCGCTCAATAAATGAAATGAAAGCTGTTGGAGCTGTGTCTGTTTTCAGATTTGAGTTATGAGAAATTAATTGAGTTCTTCTAACATATTTTGTTTAAGATCATTTTGCGTTAATTATTGCTTGTTTAGCCTAATTAAATTTAGGTCACAGGGTTAAATAGGGCTATGGTGGGAGGGCGCAGTGTAGAGGCATTTGGGGCACATGGTTTTCTTACAAGCGAGAGGAGAGGCTGCAGTTTGCCGCTTTGCTTGGCCCACAAACGCAACTAAAATGCATTTTTGTTTGGACATTTCGTTTTCTCTACCCTGCATGAAGCCAAGCTAAAAACATCTTTTGATTTGTTTTGGTTTAAGTTGGTCATTGAACCAACTTAAACCAATTAAATGAAATGATTTGGGTTAATGAAAGAATCCTCTGACCTTGACCAGCTCCAAGTTCCCCTTTTTTTCCATGGCGACGCCCCCCTTTATAGGATAGCCCATGCGGACAGGCAGCGGGACAGCGTTGGGTCTGAAGGGAGCAGCAGAGGGGTACACAGCCGTCCAGTCCTGATCCGCAGACATCTTCTCTGTCCGCGGCGCTCCGGCCTGAGGAAAACAACACCATTTGAGTTACAGAAATTAATAATATAATTCATCGCTTTTTTTGGACACTCAAAGGTGCTTTACATGTCATCTTACTGAAGCATTTACAGCTAGCTAGGGGACATAGCAGCTGCTCGTATTGTATATTCTGTGTGCTCCTTGTGTGCTCTTACTACTGTCCAGTATGTGCGCTGCAATATTGAAGTTTCTCTATTGCAGGAAGAATAAAGGATATCAACACTTACTTCTCTAAAAAGTTTATTTCTCAGGGCGACAGTAGCTCAGTTGGGCAGTCCTTGGGCAAGACACTTAACCCCACTTTGCCCAAAGCCCCCACTGAAAGATCAAGGCTATGCTCACACTCAGTGAGCAGCCGTCCTCCTGTGGACTCACCACCTGCAGAGGGTCAGTGAGGGGCTGGTGCTGTGAGACTTGGGTGGCATCTCTGATTGCCACTCCCCTGACCCAGAAATGGATTAAAGGGTGGATGGATGGAACACTTACTTCTCTCCTGGGTTTTCTCACAAACGGACCTCGGCCTCCTCTCTCTGGAAAACCTAAAAGAAAAGGACGAAACCAACACGTTGATAAAGACACAGGCATTATCCAAACGGTGGATTATTTAGACTACACTTTTCAATACTAGTTAAGTTTCCTACAACAATACGGTTATTTGTTATGTGGTTTTACTGAAAATGGCAAAACATGGACAATAGAGAAAATCCTTCATCTCTGGTCCAGACCAAGAGCATCAACATCTGGAGACGGGTCCTCGACGACCACTGCTCCTGACAGATGCCCGTAAGGTAAGGTATGGATGGATCAAATGCAGAGGACCTTATGGGGAGAACTGAACTTGTTACTGCGTGGTATTATGTTAGTAATACTGTGAGATTTCATAACACTTTGAAGCAACTTTTGTTAAAGTTAAACTCATAAGTCTATCAATGTGCAGAAGCCAGTACTTTTCCCTTGTTTTGTCTATCTGTTTTGTCTATCTGAAGGCCAAGCTTGTCATGGGTGTTGTGTTTCTCTTTTCAAACTGTGAGAAAGAGCAGGGGTGTCCAAACTTATTAGCACTAGGGCCACTTTGGTTTTTGTTTAGTTTTAATTCAATTCATCCATCCATCCACCCATCTTCTTCCCATTAATCCATTTCTGGGTCATGGAAGTCATTCGCGCAGCCTGATTCTAATACATTGAATTAATATACTTCAATTCCATTTATTCTTGTATCGGCCAAAATCACAACAGTATTTGTCGCAGAGGACTTAACCTAACTGTTGAAATCGCCAACACAGATCAGAGAATCAACAGTTCAGACCCAAAAAATATAGAACACATGGTATCGGTGTGAGATTTCATAACACTTTTAAGCAACTTTTGTTAAAGTTAAACTCATCATTCTATCAATGTGCAGAAGCCAGTACTTTTCCCTTGTTTTGTCTATCTGAAGGCCAAGCTACATGGCACCGTGGAAGCTGCTGATTGGAGGTCTCCATGCCTCCGCTCTGTATAATACACTTGCATTCTGTTGTTCGTGCTGTCTCTACCATCGACAATAAAACATGTCTTCTGTCTGAATGAAAGACGCGATCCCAGACTTTGTCATCTTCTTCAATACCATAAGAACAAACTCAGGGACTGGCCTCCTGCAGGTGCTCAGAGTCAGGACTAAACACGGGGAGGCAGCGTTTCAGATTTATGCAGCTAAAAACTAGAACAGTCTTCCTGAAAATGTGAGACAGGATTCTTCTCTGACAATGATAAATTTGAGCTTGAACTAGGTCTATTTAGCTGTGCATTCAACTTAAAATTAGCTTCACTCTTTTTGATGCACTTGGAGAATTTATGATTTTAATGCCTTGTGTGAATGATCATATCTTATTTTGATAAGCACTTTGCCTTGTGTATTCACAGTGCTATACAAATAAACTTGCCTTGCCTGGAATCCTAGATATTACCGAAGACCACACCACAGCTACATAATAATAAATCATTCCTTCAAGAAGCCATCAATCCACTTTAACTGAAACATGATGATAACCTTAAGGATGTGTCAATGACAACCTGACAGCGATAGCAGCCAGAGGACACATGCTAAAGCTAACCTCACTTACCTCTGTTGTTTTTAGCATTATTAGGAGGACTGGTGGACAGAAGGGTCGCGTACGTGGCTCTGTGTGTGCCATGCTGAAAACTGGACGGTAAAAGGTTCTTTCGTCCTAAGATAAACACGCTCCGAAACGCAGCGCTGGAGGAGGACGCCATGTTTTTGTCTCACTACGGAAAGCGGAGAGGGACAAACACGCCGCGTCAGTCTCAGTGGGGCATATATAATATTAATAATTCATTTTAATAAATCTTAATTCCAGACTCAAGGTCCATCTGCATAGACTGTAGTGTATATAGATAGACAATGCTGACCCGCGTTATTTCAATGAAGCCCAACAGGGAAGTGCTCATGGACGAAGTTTTGCACCAATTCGCTCTGGCTCCTACTTGTGTGACAGAAACGGTTACTGAGATTGAGGACTTTTACAAAACATTGTCCAAGAGCACATCCATAGTGGGCTTCAAGGAGCTAGCGGGTTAGCATTGTCTATCTATACGCAGTCTAAACGTAAAAACTCCTCGGGATGAAGAACAATGATATAGCTCCCCATCCACATCAAGGAAGCAAACACGGTCTCTACATTCAAGGTTAGGCTTAAAATAGTCCTCTTCTCTGATCTGTGTTGGCGAATCGACAACTTTGTAAAGTCCTCAGAGATACTGTTGTTATTTAGTGCTGCAAATACATTGAACTGAATTGAAATGCCAGAAGGAAAGACAAGGCAGGTCATTCAGAATACATAACCACATACAAAATGACCCAAAAGTTATTTAACACTCCCACGCCACACTCCCAAAGCAGTCAATTTAGATGTTTATTGCAAAATTGTTTATCTTTGGTCATCATAACTTTGTAAGATAAGATAAAATAAACTTTTTTGATCTCTCAATTTACATGTCACCTTTGACATATAGAATCACTCCGCGAAAGACAAGTGTGCAAACAAACATCCATCCATCCATCCATTTTCTACCCTTTAAACCACATGTGTCAAAGTCAAGGCCCGCGGGCCAAATCCGGCCCGCGAATGAATTTTACATTCATCAGCAAAATTATTTTTTCTGATGAAAGTAGACAGTCTATTCTTTCAGAATCTGGTTTCGGATTTCAGATAGTCATAGTACACAATATTCTGTGGGTCTTGAAAAATCTATAAAAATCATCAGAAACTGCTGGCAATATGGGAGTACCTGTTCTGAAATAGGCTGGCAGGCAATGAGTTAATAAACATTGAACCAGTCAGGTGTTCTGTCGAGTTGCTCTGCCCGTCGAGATGATCTGGCTCAGCTGTTAATGATGTAATGCAAACCTGCCCATGCGCGTCTCACTCCATCCGAAGCAATCCAAGATGGCGGACATATAGTCCGCGAATTACTTTAAAAGTTAAATATGAACGAGTTAAGACAAGAATGTCACTTTTAATGCAATTTGAGGCGAGATGTTGATGGTTCCGCGTTGTGATATGTGTGTTTTAAGAGTAAGAGTTTAAGTGTAAAAGTGTAAAGTTTGTTTTAAGCAGTCCACTGCTCCTGTGAAACTACACTGCTGCTGTGTGATCGCTGTCCCTGAGTTGACTGCTGCGTACGTCAGGCCCATGACGCGTCCTGTGACTGGTCTGTCGGGTTGATAATGGAAATAATAAATTAAAATGTATGCATGTATCATACTGTATTCAATATGATTAACAATAGTGTGTTCAAACAAAATATTTAATTAGATCGAGTTTTTTCCCCATTCTGGCGGGTTTGTGCGCATGCGCAAATCAGATTTGGGCACACTAGCAGTGTAGTTTCACAGGAGCAGTGGACTGCTTAAAACAAACTTTAAACGAAACTCTTCCTCTTAAAACACACATATCACAACGCGGAACCATCAACATCTCGCCTCAAGTTGCATTAAAAGTGACATTCGTGTCTTAATTCGTTCATATTTAACTTTTAAAGTAATTCGCGGACTACATGTCCGCCATCTTGGATTGCTTCGGATGGAGTGAGACGCGCATGGGCAGGTTTGCATTACATCATTAACAGCTGAACCAGATCATCTCGACGGGCAGACCAACTCGACAGAACACCGGCCCTCGGCTCGCAGCAAATTTGTTTTTTTGGCCCTCTGATGTATTTGACTTTGACATGCCTGCTTTAATCCATTTCTGGGTCAGGGGGGTGGCAGTCAGAGATGCCACCCAAGTCTCATAGCACCAGCCCCTCACTGACCCTCTGCAGGTGGTGAGTCCACAGGAGGACGGCTGCTCTCTGAGTGTGAGCACAGCCTTGATCTTTCAGTGGGGGCTTTGGGCAAAGTGGGGTTAAGTGTCTTGCCCAAGGACACAACAACAGCAGTCATCAGTGGGAGTCGTGTTAACAAACATGTTAACGTTAAAATATTTGTCTGTGTGGGGGATATACAGTCTGTATGTGGGAAATATTATTATCATTATTATAATTGTCATTTTTTTTTTTTCATTATTCATTTATTATTATTATTATTATTATTATTGTTGTTGTTGTTGTTGTTATTATATATGTGACTTTTCTTTTTCTTTATGAAGTTTATTTCTATGTTTATCATAGATCCTCCGCTGGTTCAGAGCAAATGCTAGTTACCATAGCAACATAGTGATTACTTGCGGCAGTCAGCATTTGTTTTAGCTGTATTTCAGTTGTAAGCACCTTGGAATACAAAAAAAAAAGATAAAATTAAAATGAAATAATAAGTAGTGACTCTTTTTGGGGGATATTTCCGGGATTTCATAATTCAGTGAGTTAACCACACACGACCACATCCACCGTGTCCAGTGGCCTCCAGCTGTCCATCCACCAGCTGCTTTCACGCGAGACACGTTCAGGCTCGTTACGTAAAATATGTGTTACCTGGAGCTCAAACGGGCATCATGGCATATTTCCCATTTTTGATTATTGTTTATAAATCAGATAATTAACACGAGGGAGCTAGCACTTTAGTAATTACACAATGTTTTATGTATTTATTTTTACGAGGAATCAATATAAAAGTGACAGTCTCAGCCAATACTGGAAATATCAATGTATTAAAAATTGAATACAATTCTCTGTGTTGTATAAGCAAAACAATGCAACAGAGGACAATAAACAAATCCAATCCCGTTCATATATATTTTTTTCTTTTTTTTAAATAAATCAATAAAACACATAATCTGGCTCTAAAATCCCATCTGACCCTGAACGCATCAGGCTCAGAGCATCCACGGCTCCTCAACGACAACTCCCGCGCAGATCAGGATGAAACTCACTTTGCCACCGGACTTTTATATGTTTTATTGGCTTTAAACCCGACTCTTTTATCCTCACATTTATTCCTACACAGAGTTTAGATGAAAGCATTTTATTTCATGCAATTTGGTGAGTGTCTGTGTGATTGAAGGTAAGGCTGTTGCTGTCTACTGTATGTGATGCATGTGTTGTATTTAAATTCTAATTTCAGTGTGTTTGTCAGGTATTTTAATGTGTGTGTAGGGGTTAATCTGGGGGAAGGGCATTTAATAAGGTGTCTGAATTAGAAGTCGGAAAATCTCTCAGTAGACTACTGAAACAGTAGAGTCCCCGTGCGTGCGGATCTTGCCTAAAGTCTGACAGATTCCATTGTGTCTCTCGGGGCCATGACGTTTTAAAGACAGGAAACTCTATCTACAGTGGGACAGCGGCGAGCGGCACCTGTCACCAGCTCATCTGCGCACTGGAGGCGGACGGCCCGGGGGAGGCGCGCTCTCATTGTCTCTCCGCTGTCCCACCAGGATTTTCCGAAGCTTGGGCCAGTGTTTTTCAACCTGTGGGCCGTGGCACGTGGTGTGTTGTGGTGTGACTTGAGATGCAACTTTGGAAACGATGCGACATCACCTGATTGGTTGAAATGATGTGAAAGGATAATTTTGTGTGCGTTTGTTTGAGGATGACTTTACATTGTTTACTCTATGACTCCCAGAGCAGTCAATTTGACGGCTTTTCATTATGGAAGAGTAATTTCTCAGTATACAATAGTCCTCCATAAGACCCTTCTCGACCCCACTCCTGCTCTCAAGAACCAGGACTTACCAGCAATAAATAACGACATAGGCAAGGCGAGTTTTTTTCGTATAGCACTATTCATACACAAAGCAACTCAAAGTCCTGAACAAAACATGACAGCATTAAAATTATAAATAATCACAGTGCATCAAAAAGAGAAAAAATAAAATCCTTCGGCTAAACAACTGTTTTCAACCTGGATTTGAACATTGTCAGAGAAGAAGCCTGTCTCACATCTTCAGGAAGACTGTTCTAGATTCTAGCTGCATGAATCTGAAATGCGGCCATCCCATGTTTAGTCCTGACTCTGGGCACCAGCTGGAGGCCAGTCCCTGTGCTCCTCAGAGTCAGCAGTAGGGGGCCAGTCCCTGTGCTCCTCAGAGTCACCAGCAGGAGGCCAGTCCCTGTGCTCCTCAGAGTCCCAGCAGGAGGCCAGTCCTTTGCTCTGGTCCTAGACTGGACTAGACCATTTTAAGTATGTAAATCAATGCAGGCTACTAGTCCAGGGTTGTAGAGTCTGGACTAAATCTGAAAGTGTCTCAAAAACCTGACAAGTTTAGTTGAGTAGAAGTAAACTCAGAATGTACTGATCTGTATCTGACATATTCAGGCTGCTCTCTGAAAACAACACAAGCCTTTAAAGTGGGACAGGTCAGAGCCACAGATGCATTAGCTCTCTGAAGAGTCGTCTTTAGCAAAATAATCCTCTGTTTAACATTTTCTCTGCTGTACTCGATGACGTCATGAAGCGTGAGATGTTTATCAAGTAATAATACCAGAAAACACAGCAATGACCCAGGTTAAAACTCTACCAGCACTGTGACGTACTAGTACTGTGACGTACTAGTACTGTGACGTACTAGTACTGTGACGTACTAGTACTGTGACGTACTAGTACTGTGACGTACTAGTACTGTGACGTACTAGTACTGTGACGTACTAGTACTGTGACATACTAGTACTGTGAAGTACTAGTACTGTGATATACTAGTACTGTGATATACTAGTACTGTGATATATTAGTACTGTGATATACTAGTACTGTACTAATACTGTGATATATTAGTACTGTGATATACTAGTACTGTGATATACTAATACTGTGATATACTAGTACTGTAATATACTAGTAGTGTGATATACTAATACTGTGATATACTAGTACTGTGATATATTAGTGCTGTGATATACTAGTACTGTGCTATATTAGTACTGTACTAATACTGTGATATACTAGTACTGTGATATATTAGTGCTGTGATATACTAGTACTGTGCTATATTAGTACTGTACTAATACTGTGATATACTAGTACTGTGATATATTAGTACTGTGATATACTAGTACTGTAATATATAATACTGTGATATACTATCCATCCATCCATCCATTTTCTACCCTTTAATCCATTTCTGGGTCAGGGGGGTGGCAATCAGAGATGCCACCCAAGTCTCATAGCACCAGCCCCAATACTACTAATACTAATACTGTGATATACTAATACTGTGATATACTAGTACTGTAATATATTTGTACTGTGATATACTGATACTGTGATATACTAGTACTGTGATATACTTGTACTATAATAATACTGTGATATACCAGGACTGTGATATACTAGTACTGTGATATACTTATACTGTGATATACTAGTAGTGTGATATACTAATACTGTGATATACTAGTACTGTGATATACTAGTACTGTGATATACTGATACTGTGATATATTAGTACTGTGATATATTAGTACTGTGATATACTGATCCTGTGATATACTAATACTGTGATATATTAGTACTGTGATATACTAGTACTGTGATATACTAATACTGTGATATACTAGTACTGTAATATACTAGTAATGAGATATACTAATACTGTGAAATACTGATACTGTGATATACTAGTACTGTGATATACTAGTAGTGTGATTTACTAATACTGTGATATACTGATACTGTGATATATTAGTTCTGTGATATACTAGTACTGTAATATACTAGTAGTGTGATATACTAATACTGTGATATACTAGTACTGTGATATACTAATACTGTGATATACTACTAATGTAATATACTAATAATGTCAATGAGTAAAAGTAGCTTGGTGGTGTGTGTTTAGCCCCATTTCCACCAGCCCTACTCAACTCTACTTTACCCAGATAGAGGGTTAGGGTACCAGGTCCTTCTTTAGTAGCGGTTTGGCCCTGGTTCTATCCAGGCCGAGCTGGTACTAAAGTGTTCTAATTTAACACTTTCATTGGCCAAAGTGCTGCTGGAAGCCATGGTTACCAAATAATTTCTTAAGATACTCTTGTAGAAAAAAACACTAACCATTGGCAAAATGTATGTTTACTTGAGCACATCTTGACTGGCTTACAACAAGATTTGTCAATGGGACAAAGCACAAGAAACTTCTACTTTAGAATGAGAAAATAAAGCAACAGTTCTTGAAATAAGAGTAGATGGCTTTGTCGCATTGGTGAATCTGGTTTTAAGACTAATTTAAGACCGGATTTACTCAAATTAAGATTAAAATATCAATTGAATCAAGCAAATTTGACCTCATATTATATCATTTTTAGTAGTGTATTGGATTAAAAAAATATAGCATAGCATACAGTAGAGTAGAGTAGAGTACAGTAGATTAGACTAGAGTAGTGTAGAGTAGAGTACAGTAGATTAGAGTAGAGTAGAGTACAGTAGATTAGAGTAGAGTAGAGTGGGGCTGGTGGAAACAGGGTTCTTGTCTCATGGCTCATATTCTTCCACTGCAGGCATGGACGTGTGGGCCGCCACCGGGAGCTAGCCATGCCTGGCCCAGCACTGTGTCCTGCCGCACTGCTCCCGTCTCTTTAAACCTCCGGTGGTTGTCCCAGGACTTTGATGCTGAAGCTCCACCTGGATCAGAATGGGGGAAAGACGGGCACGGTCCTTCCACATGACCTGCCATATGCAACGCGACTACGGGACCCGCATCGGGAGCTCCTTCATCGGATACAGCCCAAACGGATACGCCAGTTCCAGCCTGAGCCTCAGCCTGGACCAGGACCTGGACGTGGACCCTTTGGGCTCAGCAGAGTCCGCAGCGGCAGGGTTGGGGCTGCAGGCCCCTGTCAGGAGCCGCTACTCTCCTGTTTCACTGGAACTGGACCCTGCAGGGGTGAATAATGGATCAGGCATTCCCCACCGCCCGCCTGTGGACACAATGGACCCAGCGCTGCAGATCACACCAGGCCAGCCTTCACTCACCCCTGTCCCGCCACCTCTCCCGCGCTCCAGCTGGCTGCACCACCAAAAGGATTTCCAGAGGCCGTACATTAAGACTAGCATGCAGGGGGATGTTTACAACTTCCTTGAGAGACCTGCTGGACTGAGATGCTTCCTCTATCACTTTCTTGTGTGAGTACCACCACTTTTTTATCCATCTCGCATCACTAGGTCTCACCCATGGTTTTATCAATGGGCCTAGATCAAGGGTCTCCAACCTTTCTCAATCGGAGAGATACTTATATACAACAGAAGTGGCTGAGAACTCGTTCCTTTTGTAGTTGTAATAAATGTCTATATAAAAACAACAAAACATGGAGAACACAGATGTAAAATATACCATAATACTGTATAACCTTACATTTATACTTATAATAGATATGTAAATACTAATATATTCAGTGAGGATCATGTGTTAAATCCTTTGGGGAGTATTCTAAAAGGAGCTTCCAAGTTATTGGTAGCTCCCGATTTACTGGCTGGAGACCCCTGGGCTAGGTACTCACTGGGAGCTGATTTTGTCTCTTTCGCTAACAGCTGAATGGTAGTTTGATTAGTTGAATATTTGATAAGGAATCGTCTGCTAGAAGTGGTATTGAATTGCCTCTTATTGAAACCAGACTTTGGAAAGTAGCCAGTGTTTTCTGAGGTCTAGCTCAAGATGCAGTCAATCAGGGGTCTCCAACCTGTGGCTCAAGAGCTACCAGGAGCTCGCCAGCCCCTTTCAGGTAGCTCCCCAAAGGATTTAGAATTCACCACATGATCTTGAATAGATAAATTGTGAGTCATTACATATCTATGATAAGTATAAATATAGGGTTTTACAGTATTATGGTGTATACATGGGGCGACAAGAAATTATGTGCGTTCCAAAGTCACCAGCCTTGGCGTCACTATAGACAGTGATTTTAAATTTGACAAACAAGTTAATGGCGTTTTAAAATCGTGTTTTTATCATCTTCGGCTTTTATCAAAAGTGAAGCCATTATTATCTTTTAACTTGTTAGAACAAGTTGTGCATGCTTTTATTTCCAGTCGTCTGGACTACTGCAACGCACTTTATGCTGGTGTCAATCAGAAAACCCTCTCCCGGTTGCAGTTGGTCCAGAACGCAGCAAGCGCGAACACATCACCCTGTACCCTGGGTACCCTGTACTCGCGTCTTTGCACTGGCTCCCTGTTCGTTTTAGAATTGATTTTAAAATTTTACTGTTTGTTTTTAAATCTTTGCATGGACAGGCCCCTGATTACATCTCGGACCTCATCCAAATTTACACTCGTGCGCGCGCCCTGAGGTCCGAGAGCCAGCTCCAGCTCGTGGTCCCTAACGCAAGACTTAAAACCCGGGGGGACAGAGCCTTCTCTGTAGTCGGCCCTAAGCTCTGGAACGCTCTTCCCCTCCATGTCCGGACGGCCCCCACAGTAGAGTGTTTTAAGTCTCGTCTTAAGACCCACTTTTACTCTTTGGCTTTTAACACTGCGTGAGTTGTGTGGTCCTCTGTGTTTTTATTTTATTTCTATTTATGGTTTTAATCTGTTTTATATATTTTTATTCTTTTATACTTGGTGAAGCTAAGGATACATTTTTATTTATTTTATACTTTTTTGTGCAGCACTTTGGAAACGCAACTGTTGTTTAAACGTGCTATATAAATAAAGTGGATTGGATTGGATTGGCGACGGTAGCTCAGTTGGTAGAGCATTCGCCTTAGAGCCTGAAGGTTGTGGGTTCGAGCCCACCACAAGACCTACTTCACGACTCCCACTGATGACTGCTGTCGTTGTGTCCTTGGGCAAGACACTTAGCCCTACTTTGCCTGAAGCCCCAACTGAAAGATCAAGGCTCCTGTGGACTCACCACCTGCAGAGGATCAGTGAGGGGCTTGTGCTCTGTGGACTGGGTGCAGCTCTGACTGCCACCCCCCTGACCCAGAAATGGATTAAGGGGAAGAAAATGGACGGTGTTTTCTTTATGTTTTCTCGTAAATATTACATCAACTTTTTATCACGACTGCAAAAAGGAGTAGCTCCCTCAGATTGAAAACGGTTAGAGACCCCTGCAGTAAATACTATGCAATTCATTATTATTGTATAGCCCAAATCACAACAGTAGTTACTGTATCTCGAAGGACTTTACAAAACCGTTGATTCGCCAACACAGATCAGAGAATCAAACACTTCAAACACATGCAGTGATAAAAACACACAGAGCCATTGGTCCATAAGGAGCAGAGACCAATGTCCTTCACCAAATCCAACCCGCCACGCACTATACATTTCCGTAAAATCAAGGACATTAACTTGGACAATTTAAAAACTCTCATCCATAACCTCCCCAGTGCTGATAGGCTTTCTCCAACAGATGAGTTTCTCACACACTACAACACAAACCTCCATAACATTCTCAACACTCTGGCCCCACTCAAAACCCGCTCTGTCTCCTTCATTCACACAGCCCCCTGGTTCACTCGCACCCTCAGACAACTCAAAACCAAAGGCTGCCAACTTGAAAGACTCTACAGAAAAACTGGACTCACTATTCACCATGAAATGTACAAAACACATACCCTCCATTACAAAGACTCCATCTCCACTGCTAAATCCACATACTACTCCGGTTTAATCAGCTCAAATGAAGGTAACTCCAAAGCACTTTTCTCACACATCTCGTCCATCACAAAACCTTCTGCCTCTCTTCCCTCTCATCTCTATTCATCGGATTTTTGCAATACCCTGGCCTCATTTTTCAACTCCAAAATCCAGCACATCCACCAGCAACTCACTCCATCTTCTCCCAATGCTCCTGCTCCATTCTTCCCAGCTCCAACCCACCTCTTCTCTTCCTTTACCTCCCCATCTGTCAACCAAATCTCCACCTACATCCAAAAATCCAAATCCTCCTCCTGTCAACTTGACCCTCTCCCCACCGTCCTTGTTAAAGCCTCCAGTCCTCCACTTTCCCCTCTCATCACAAACATAACTAAAATCTCTCTATCTACTGGTACTGTGCCCTCCCCACTCAAAACTGCTGCCGTCACTCCCATACTCAAGAAACCTGGTTCTGATCCCTCTGACCTCAATAACTTCCGCTCCATCTCTAACCTTCCCTTCTTCGCCAAACTCCTTGAAAAAACCGTTGCTGCTCAACTTCACTCTTACCTTTCCCACAATAACCTCTATGAACAACTTCAATCTGGCTTCCGGTCCCTCCACAGCACTGAAACCGCCCTTGTCAAAATCACCATTGACCTTCTCCTCTCTGCTGACTCCGGTTCACTCTCCATCCTCCTCCTGCTTGATCTCAGTGCAGCATTCGACACCATCTTCTGCACAGACTCTCGTCCATTGGCATCTCAAGTACTCCCCTCTCCTGGTTCAATTCCTACCTTTCTGACCGCACCCAGTTCATCCAACTTAAATCCTTTTCCTCTCGTTCCTTCCCCATCACTTCTGGTGTTCCACAGGGTTCTGTCCTCGGCCCCCTGCTTTTCCTAATCTACCTTCTACCTCTTGGTCACATTTTCCGAAAACATCACATTCACTTCCACTGCTACGCGGATGACACCCAGCTCTACATCTCCAGCAAACCAGATTCCACACTCCCACCCTCCTCTCTCACTAACTGCCTCCAAGAAATAAAGTCCTGGTTCACAGCAAACTTCCTCAAACTTAACAGCAATAAAACTGAACTCCTCCTCATCGGCACCAAAGCCACCCTCAATAACATCAAAACATTCTCCATCTCCAATGACGGCTCCTCCATTTCCCCCTCACCTCAGGTAAAGAGTCTGGGTGTCATCCTCGACAGCACCCTATCATTCACCGCACACATCAATAGCATCACCCGCATTGCCTTCTTCCATCTCAGAAACATCCGACGACTCCGCCCCTCTCTCTCCCCTCACACCACCGCCATACTCATACACAGCCTCGTCACCTCCCGCCTCGACTATTGTAACTCCCTCCTGTTCGGTCTCCCTCAAAAAACCCTCCATAAACTCCAACTGGCCCAAAACACTGCTGCCCGTCTCATGACACACCCCTCCATCAACCACATCACCCCTGTCCTCCAACAGCTCCACTGGCTCCCCATCACTCACTGCATCCAATACAAAATCCTGCTCCTCACATACAAAGCCATCCACAACCTTGCACCTCCATACCTGACTGACCTCCTCCAGATCTCCACACCTGCCCTCTCCCTCCGCTCCTCCTCCTCTCTCCAGCTCCTGGTTCCTCCTGCCCGCCTTGTCACCATGGGGAGTAGAGCCTTCAGCCGCTCTGCTCCCCAGCTCTGGAACACTCTCCGTAACACCGACTCACTCACATTCTTCAAATCCACCCCCCACTCACTAACATAACCACACCCTCCTCTGTCCATGATGCTTTTAACTTTGTATTTTAACTGTTTTTAAAATGCACTTTTTACTTGTAAGTAAGACGAACCTTGAGTGTCAAGAAAGGCGCCTAAGAAATAAAATGTATTATTATTATTATTATAAATGTTGATCCAGTCCATAAATGTGGCTGAATGTGGAGTGTCCTGGATCATCACCACTGTCCTCAGATCTTCTTGTTCGTTGTGATTTGGTTTGGATCCAAAGCAGGTCAGCAGGCTTTGTTCAGCACACCTTTGGCCCAAGTGAATACTAATGCATGTATACTGTGCACCACTTCCGCACTGTCAACAAACCAGCAACTCATGCATGAAACATGGAGCACCCTCTTTGTGCGGCTCACTTGACCCGCCATAGGAGTCCGCTGACACATTTACAGGATTATTATCAACTCTACAACTTATGAACCCACAAAACATTCAGTGATCTTTGTTTAGTGGGAGACTGCAGTAGAATAAGAAGAAATAACGATGCATTGTACTTATATGTGCTTTTTTTGGACACTTAAAGGCACTTAACAAAAAGACAGTTTAATAAGAAAAAAGGAGAAAGCTGATACGAAGAGTTTTGTGATCTGAACCTCAGTAGTGTAGTGAGTCCAAGTTCCTTATTAAATGTGGGAGTGTGTTCCAGAGAGTGGGGGCGGCTGCAGAGAAGGCTCGGTCCTCAGGGTTCAGAAGGCTCGGTCCTCAGGGTTCAGAAGGCTCGGTCCTCAGGATTCAGAAGGCTCGGTCCTCAGGGTTCAGAAGGCTTGGTTCTCAGGGTTCAGAAGGCTTGGTCCTCAGGGTTCAGAAGGCTCGGTCCTCAGGGTTCAGAAGGCTCGGTCCTCAGGGTTCAGAAGGCTTGGTTCTCAGGGTTCAGAAGGCTCGGTCCTCAGGGTTCAGAAGGCTCGGTCCTCAGGGTTCAGAAGGCTCGGTCCTCAGGGTTCAGAAGGCTTGGTTCTCAGGGTTCAGAAGGCTTGGTCCTCAGGGTTCAGAAGGCTCGGTCCTCAGGGTTCAGAAGGCTCGGTCCTCAGGGTTCAGAAGGCTCGGTCCTCAGGGTTCAGAAGGCTCGGTCCTCAGGGTTCAGAAGGCTCGGTCCTCAGGATTCAGAAGGCTCGGTCCTCAGGGTTCAGAAGGCTTGGTCCTCAGGGTTCAGAAGGCCCGGTCCTTCGGTGTTTGAAATCTTTTTTTCTAATCTATGATAGTAATTTTAGTTTTTGGAGTTATAACCTTTTAAAGTCTAGATACTTTAATTAACACTTGAACACACTCAGATACTATAATCCCATTAGAAAAAAACAAAACAAACCCTTAGCAAAATGTTAAGCCATTAAAAACCATTACTAACCATTAAAAACCAATAGAAACCCACAGAAACCATCAGAATATTTTTACTGGTTTCTCTGATTTTTAAGAAGTAAAAAGTGATACCGTGCTAAACAATGTGCTCAATCTAATCACAGGAGAATTGAAATTAACTTGACCACATTAAGCCGACATGGAGCCCAGGCCCAGGCCAGTATCGTGACCCCCGCCCTCACCCTCGATGGAGAGCTTAGCCTGGATTACAGCACATCAGCTGCCTCTCACAAACACACACGTCCTCCCTTGGCTTAGCGACCATCTTCTTACCCCCCAAATACATGAAAACCTATCTGCCCACAGTTCTCAGGTCAAGGAGAAAGGCTTGTTGCGCAATTAGTGGTATCAGTCCGACCTCGTATAACATGTGGTTCACTGCGGTTAAGCAGAAAACACCACTTAATCCACGGGCTCAAATTCAAAGATTAAGGACCTTAGCTCGTATATTAGGAGAGGACTGATTGTGATGTCACATAGTGTTAGCAAAATGTGGAAGAAGCTGATTTGAACAAATAAGATACATCTAAGCTAACTGGAGCCAATTTCCTTGATGATGAGTATTTTTTTCCTGACGGCATTAGCGTTGCGTGGTAACTGAGGCAGACTGTTGCTAAGATGGTTGCTAAGGAAAATGAAGGCATCAACCCTTATATGGCTCATATCTAGCGGGTTAGCAGTGTTCATCTATATACCGCAGGGGTATCTAAACTATAGGTCGGGAGAAACCAGTACCTCGCCAACCCTGTACAAGTGGTTCTCCAAAGCATTGAGAAGAGACAAATATGCTGAATAATTTTACATTAAACAACTATCAAAAATTATCTTTTTGGTGCACGATACATTTTAATAGCTTGTTGTACGGTGTGTGCCTGTAAGACGAGACTGCAAAAGCCCAAAAAACAAGTTTTATACAGGATATTCAACACATTCAACACATTGAAAACATCTATTTAGCCCTTTGACCTTTTGATTTCAAAATGTCTACTGGTCCTGCAGCAAAATCATAAAAAGTCAACAACAAGGTCTTTTGCAAAAAGAAGCTTTGTTTCATGTGTGCGGGACCAGTAGGCATAAACCCTAATCAAAAGGTCAAAAGGGCAAAGATTTTTTCAATGTGTTGAATGTGTCGAATAGCCAATATATACTGACTTTATCGCAGTGAATTTAATGTAATAAAGACTAAAGCTGCTTGTCCAATAAAACACATTTTGTTTTAAGGCCTTGCTTACTTCTATGCGTCGGCTTTCTCTCGGGCAGCACGGTTGCTGAGTGGTTAGCACTCTCACTTCTCAGAAAGAAAGTCCTGGGTTCGAATCCTGGTCGGAACACGGCCTTTCTGAGTGGAGTTTGCATGTTCTTTGCGTAGGTTTCCTCTGGGAGCTCCAGTTTCCTGTCACTAAAAACAAGTACAATAGGTCTGCCCACAATTGTCCATCTGTATACAGTCTATGTTAGCATTGTCCATCTGTATACAGTCTATGTTAGCATTGTCCATCTGTATACAGTCTATGTTAGCATTGTGCATCTGTATACAGTCTATGTTAGCATTGTCCATCTGTATACAGTCTATGTTAGCATTGTGCATCTGTATACAGTCTATGTTAGCATTGTCCATCTGTATACAGTCTATGTTAGCATTGTTCATCTATATACAGTCTATGTTAGCATTGTCTATCTACATACAATGCAAGTAGCAAGTTATTTAAAGGAAGAATGAATATGTCGTTGAACTCTTGAGCGAGAGCCGGCACCTGAACTGAACACGTATGTAAATGTTTAAATGGTGAAAGCTTATGATGCCATATCTGCTTATTCCTGTGTTATGTAAAAGACAGGGAACGGGGCCAAGTGTGAGACTCGGGTTGTGATGCTGTTGCATAAGACTCTTTTCGGACACATGTCAGTGTATAGAGACAGAGGGGATTTCTGCTCACTTGTTTAAGCTGTCGTCACCGCTTTGTGTATTTTTTGAAATGCTGTGACTTTAGTGCAAACATTATAAATTGAATGAAGTTCCCGCCTGCCTGCCTTTGCTATAATGTTGTTGCTAACTACAGTTGTTCATTAAAGCTGGGGTGCTTAACTTTTTCAAAAATAACTATTAACTATACTATATTGATAATAATAATGCAAGTTCCCATTGCCCCAACAGAGAGAGTCCTGTTTCCTCCAGCCCTGCTCTATTTGGCTCTACTCTACCTGGTTGTGTTTCCATTACTTTCTGTAGTATCTGGTACCGTATCCTAGCAACCTACCTACAACAAACCAGTATCCAGGGAAATTCCTAGGTAACCATGGCCCTTGCAGTAGCACTCTGGCCAATCACTGTCAGTTAGAACACAGCTCGGCCCGCATAGAAATACCCAGTAACGGGTAAAAAGGGCCAGTGGGAACGCTTCCATTCAGGGTAGAGTAGAGCCGAGTAGAGTAGAGTAGGGCCAAGTAGGGTTGGTGGAAACGGGGCTAAAAAGTAAAATGTTGTGAACAAATCAGACCACAACATACCGTAACAAGTTTGTATACTTGTCATAAAGAGCCCAGTGAGTCACTATGTACTAGTCTTATAGTCTTGGGCTGAAAAAATAAAAATAAAATTAATTTCACTTATCCGTCTGAAAAAGCTGTGACAGATGCAAATACTGTCCAGGAGATAGAAAAAAGTGTTTTGAGAGCGAGAAACTTCATTTTTTGTGGTTTTGTGGTGAAAGTTGGGTACCCCAGCTTTAATCTGCACAGTCTCTGTCAACCATCTGACAGAATAATTGACCTTGGAAGTAAGATGTATTCCTATTTTTCATTATTTCTTTTCATTTGCAGTAATTGCTGGACTATAAACCACCTAGCAGCGCTATTCCAAGTTCTTAACTCTGAGTCCAATGTATGTATTTTAATATTGTCAGAGTGCCCCCTGGAGTACAGGAAGAGACAGACCTCTACCAGCTGTTGATCTCCAGAGCTGATGATGTCACACACATTCCTCATTCAGTGTGTTTATGTGAACTTGTGCGGTTGATACAGGTGCGCTTGATTGTCCAGCAAGTACCACTATCGGATCAACAATAGTCATAATATACATTTCTCAAAACATAATCCCATTGGTTTAGCTCAAAATTATCCCTTAAACGTAATTGGAGAGTTTAAAGTGGGATTTCACGTAAGGCTTTGTTTATAATGTCATTATCTGCGTCACCTGTTGATGGGGCAGATGCTGACGGACCAGATGGAGTGACGATGGTTGGTATTTAGGGATCAAAACCTGTGATCTAACATTATTGTAAGTGAAAAAGGCAATCCCTAGTTTGGACTGATGCCTGCTGGGTGCGGCGTCTGGCACCGGAGGTCACATTCAGTAAAACATCAGCAGCTTTTCTGAGCAAATCTATCCCAGGTTACCTCTCCGGGAAACTACCAAGTGTCTAGGAGTGAAAATTGACCTAGACTTAGATTTTATCAGACACATCAAATCAGTGACATCAGCAGCTTTTTACCATCTGAAAACCAAACCAAAATATAGTGTCAAACGTAGACTTGGAGATTGTTATCCTGCATATGTCTCCAGTAGGTTAGACTACTGTAATGGCTGCTCACTGGTCTCTCCAAACAAGCAAATTGCAAAACGGTTTATACAAAACTGGCTAGAACCAGGAAGTACAATCACATTAGTCCAGTTCTCAGATCTCTGTCCTGGCTTCCTGTGGCTCAGAGACTTTAAAGCAGCTCTATTTGTGAACAAATCTCTCCATGGCCTCGCATCAAGAACATTTGTGACATATTAGTCCCATATGAACCAACTTGGACTCTGAGGAGCACAGGGACTGGCCTAATGCTGGTGGAGGCCATAACATGGAGAGGCAGCGTTTCAGATTTTTGCGGCTAAAATCTCAAACAGTCCTCATGAAAATGTCAGACTGTGTGACATTGTGTGATTGTTTCCATCTGGCGGCACGGTGGCTGAGTGGATAGCACTCTCGCCTCTCAGCAAGAAGGTCCTGGGTTCGAATCCCGGCCGGACCAGGGCCTTTCTGAGTGGAGTTTGCATGTTCTCCTCGTGTCTGCGTAGGTTTCCTCTACCACTAAAAATATGTACAATAGGTCTGGCATGCGCCTCCTGTACTGGCGACCCCGCTCCCATCTCTGTGTGGAGTGAGAGGACAAGTGCCCAAAAAATAATAACAATTGTAAACCGCTTTGTGACTCTGGTCTGTGAAAGGCGGTATATAAATAAAGCTTACTTACTTACTTATGCACCTTGAGTTGTCTTGTGTATTAACTGTGCTGTACAAATTTTGCCACGCCTTAACTAATACTTAGGCAAGACAACTCACCCACATTGCCTAATAAGAGTCAGGTGTGTGTATGGATGGTTGGTGGTGGTCAGAGGGGACAATGGCACATACTGGTTGCTTCGCTTTCCCCCAGGGCAGCTGTGGCTTCAGTAGTAGTTTATCCCTAATATGTTTGGAGTGAAAGAATAATGCAGTGGAGCATCTTTGATTGTTCAAAAAAGTGATTCATAAAACGGATGCATTATTATTATCATGAATAATGTGGGCTAAAACTAATCATGGCTAGTATTAAATATCCACCTGTGTCTGTCTGTGTGCTCCAGACCAGGGCTTTTGAAGAGCCCATGATAAAGGTGTCCAGCGGTGACAGTAAAAGTCACTTAAGACGTGTCCACGGCATCAGACGGTTTCATATTCATCGTGCAGTCTCAGGTTCGCCGGCCCTTTTCTCTCACGACTGAACCTGCACGCTGCACTTACTGCTGAGACACTTCATGAGAAAGGCCGCACAAAACTCACTTTATAACCATGGTATCTATTGCCGTTGACTGTCACGACTCATTAATCTTGCTGAGGTGGTACTTACCAGCACATGGCGAACGAAACATGAGCCCTGTCTCCATTAACTGAGCCCAACTGAAGCAGTGACGGATGTGATAATATACCTGTAGTGCTAAATAGTCTGTCTGGTTTACTCTATAGACTGTATACAGATGAACAATGCTAACATAGACTGTATACAGATGGACAATGCTAACATAGACTGTATATAGATGAACAATGCTAATGTAACATACTGTTTAGGATTTTACATCAGGCAGTTAAGTGGCCACCCTTGGTTATGTTGTTATGATTTGAATGTGAGAAATAAAGCCAGAGCCGGTACGGCTGCAGTTGGAAAAGCGTCTCTCATGTGTGCTCTCAGAGCTAAATACATTTTTTACAACACTACCTAGACCTTCTCGGTTACATTGGTGGCAGCGGTGGTTCTTTTTTTTTTTTTTTTTGTTTGCCCATCCAGAAATGTTTTTCTGTTGCTGAATCAGCGTTTATTTAGCAGTTAAAAAGTTAGCTAGTTGTGTGAAGTTTAGCTAGGCAGTTGTGTGCTTAGCGTGAGTTACCTGTCAACATGTGGAATGGAGAAGAAAGTCCTTTCAAGCCAAAGTATGAGGCCGAGGAGCGTTTTCCCGTGAGGAACGTGAGAGTGGATCTGCCTCCGCTCTTTGCTGGAGATGGTAGCCAAAGTTTTCTCGGCTGGGTGAGACAGCTGGAGGTGGCCATCCAGGCTACTGTGGGCACCGGTTCGGACTGTGATGAGGAACTTGTTCGTATCTTGCCCACTCGTTTATGCAAGTCAGCGTTTCTCCTGTGGGACAGCCTTCCGGATAGAGTGAAGCATGATTATTCTGCCGTGAAAGAGAAGCTCGCTGGCGCATTTGGACAGAGACAGTTTATGGACCGCTTCAGAGCCACCCTCTCGGCTCGTCCCCGTGCTGCGGGCGAGAGCTTGGAAGTCTACGCAGCGGATGTGAGTCGCCTGGTGGCGGAGGCTTTCCCGGACTATGGGGTCGTGGCGCGCAGAGAGGAGAAGTTTCGGCGCTTCCTCGCAGGTCTGGATCCAGCGTTGAAGAGCAAGTGTTTGGAGCAAGGCGCCACTGATTTAGAAGAGGCGCTGACTATCGCGGAAAGATGCGAAAACGCTAGAGAGGCGCTACAGAGGGACTGTGTGAGTAACTATCCGTTCAATCCCCATGTTGCTGAGTCCAGAGCTGTGGTTCAGGCTGTTACGTCCAATGACAGTTTATATAAGGCTGTGGATCAATTAAGCCAAGAGATGCATGCTATGAGGATGGAAATGAAGAGTGTTTATGAAGAAAACCAGAGACTCAGGAACAGTGATATGGGCCAGAGGCAGTTCGTGGGGCGCCGGTCTGGTTTTGGGGGACGTTGTGAGTGCACCTGCGGTGAGCCTGGCTGTCAAGGAAGGTGGGCAATGCAGAGACGTCAGGGTCGCTCGCCCGAGCGCGGAGCTGTTTCCCCCCCTGGTAATCTCGCTGCGCGCACCCCACAACGTACAGGCCAGTCTCCCGAGTTCCGTCCACCACGAAGCAGGAGTCCCAGCCCCGGATGGCGTGCCCGTCGTGAGGAAGGATCCTGGAGGCGCGGTGTTCATTTCCAGCAGCAGAGTTCTCCCAGGGATCCCGAGCATCAGGGAAACTTCCAGTAGCTGGTGTTATGGCCCAAACACCGGCTTTTCCTCGGGAGGGCCCAATGTTCACAGATGATTTAGATGTGGGGTTGGAAAAATACCCTACTGCCTACGTCCGGGGGGTCATTGAAGGGGTGGAAGCGTCAGTGTTGGTTGACTCTGGGGCTTCTGTGTCTTTAATTAGTTCCGATTTCCGTATGGCGGTTCCCACACTGCGCGGACGGCCATTGAAGAAGGACTTTATTGGCTCACGGGCAGTAAATGGACAGACACTAGACACACTGGGCACTGTAGACGTGTCTCTTCACTTGGGCCGGGCCTCTTGGCGGCACACTTTTCATGTGCTGAGGGAGTCTACTCAGGCGGTCCTATTGGGGTTGGACTTTCTGGCAGTGAACAGGGCGTTGCTCGACCTGGGGCGGGGGGTTTTGGAGATCGGTGATACGTGCCTCCCCTTGCTTTACCAGGCTCAGCTTGTCCCTGAGTGCTGCAATGTATCTCTGGCCGATGGTGTGATTATACCTCCCTTAAGTGAGGCTTTGGTGCCAGTTCATGTGCGTCCACCGGGTGGTGCTAACAGGCCAGTAACTGACTTTGAGGGCTACTTGGAACCAAATGTCCCTGATTCGGCTGGTTTAGTCGTAGCTCATACCGTGGCTAATGTGAAGAATGGGGTTACTGTTGCGCGTGTTCTCAATCCCTCTGGGAAAGCAGTGGAGCTCAAGCAAGGGCTGCACATAGGGGAATTTTATCCTATTCACGAGGTTGGTGCACCATCGGTGGTGCCCACTTCACATAAATCTTCTGTCCCGTGTATGGTCACAGACTCTCCAGTCAACGAGCGACAGAGGGCTGAATTACAGGAGCTTTTGAGTCTTTTTAGTAACGTGTTTAGTACCCCAGATGGGAACACTGGGAAGTGCTCTTTAATCCAACACCACATTCGCACTGGTGATAACCCCCCAATTAAGCAGCGGGCATATCGGACGTCTCCTGAGAAAAGGGCAGAGATTGAGCGTCAGGTGGGTCAGCTACTGGCAGATGGCCTGGTGGAGGAGAGCTTCAGTCCCTGGGCCTCACCAGTCGTGCTCGTCAAGAAAAAAGGGGGTCAGTGGAGGTTCTGTATCGATTACCGCCGTCTTAATGCAGTTACAATTAAAGATTCGCACCCGCTGCCGCGTGTGGACGACAGCTTGGATGCGCTGGCCGGGTCAATGTGGTTCAGCACATTGGACTTTTCGAACGGATACTGGCAGGTGGAAGTTGCCGAGGAGGATCGTGAAAAGACCGTCTTCACGACCGGTAGGGGAATATACCAGTGGCGGGCCATGCCAATGGGCCTGTCCAATTCGCCTGCCACCTTCCAGCGTATGATGGAGCTAGTCCTGCGTGGTCTCCCCTGGCACACCTGCCTCGTATATCTGGACGACATTTTGATTTTCAGTCGAACATTTGAGGACCATCTTGGCCATTTGGAGGAGGTGCTGACAAGGATAGATTCGGCCGGACTGAGATTGAACAGCAGCAAATGTCATTTTGCAAAGGACCATGTAGTGTTTTTGGGACATGTGGTGTCTAGAGATGGTCTCCGCCCGGACCCTCGGAACACTGATAAAGTGAGGTCATGGCCGACACCGACCTCTGCTGCTGAGGTCCGTGCTTTTGTGGGCCTGTGCTCCTATTATAGACGTTTTGTGCAGAACTTTTCCCAGCATGCGGCTCCACTCAATCATCTGGCCAGTAAAAATGTCCCTTTTAAATGGACGTCAGAGTGTGAGGCAGCATTCACCTTTTTGAAACATCGTCTGACCTCCTCCCCTGTAGTGGTGTCACCAGACTTTTCTCGCCCCTTTACAGTTTACACCGATGCGTCAAAGGACGCTGTTGGGGCGGTACTGGCGCAGGAGAATGACGGTTTGGAACATGTAGTGGCCTACGCCAGTCAAGCCCTCACTCACACCCAGAAACGCTGGTCCACCTTTGACCGTGAACTGTGGGCGGTTGTCTGGGCTGTGCGCGAGTTTAAACATTATGTGGGGCTGTCAGCATTCACTATTGTTACTGACCATCGTCCTCTACTAGGCCTTCGTGGCATGTCCATTGACAATGACCCTACTGGTAAACGGGGGGCGGTGGATCCTGGAGTTGGATCCCTTTAATTGGGCCATCATCCACAAGGACGGATCACGGCATTTGAATGCGGATGCGTTGTCCCGCCGCCCTGCTGAGGCCACAGCTCCTGCCATTGACTGTGTGAATGTGATTGATGTTGGGGGGGCGAATAGTCATGACCAGGTTAGGGAGTCGTTACCCTCCTCTCCAGTGTACTCTCTCTGCTGTGATGAGGCCAGGTTGCGGTCCCTGCAGCAGGATGACCCAGACATCAGGGTAGTGCTCGGGTGGTTAGAGAGGGGAGTAGATAGGCCACCTCGTTGGGAAGTTAAGGGGTCTTCTCTCTGTCTCCGGAAATTGTGGGCTGAATTTGGTCGCCTCTCTATCAATGAGGGACTACTGTGTAGGACAGATAGCCCCACAGTCTCCGGCCTGGAGCGGTTGCAGGTTGTCATCCCGTCCTCTCTGGTCCCTGATCTACTCCAGCATCTTCACGGGGGGCCGGCTGCTGCGCACTTCTCTGTGGATCGGGTCTGGGAGAAGGCGAGGCAGTCTTGCTACTGGCCTTTTATGCTTAGAGACATAAGACAGTGGTGTGAGCAGTGTAGGGCTTGTCAGACTCGCAGGTCGCCTATTCCTAAGCCTAGGGCGCCCATGGGGGTTATGCAGGTGTGTCGTCCTCTGCAGCGTGTGGCGGCTGACATTTTAGAGCTACCTGTAACCTCTCGGGGAAATAGGTATGTTTTAGTTGTAGAGGACTACTTTACAAAGTATGTTGATCTGTATGCTTTGCCTAATCAGACAGCTAACACTGTTGCTACCTGTTTGTTTAATGACTATGTGTTAGTACATGGGGTTCCTGAGATGCTTCACACTGACCAGGGTCGCCAGTTTGAGGCTGAGGTTATCCAGACTCTGTGTAAACTACTGTGTATTAAGAAGACTCACACGACTGCGTACAACCCAAAGTCGGATGGCATGGTGGAGCGCCATAACAGGACATTGATTGACCAACTTGCTAAGATGTTACTGTCTCAAGGGGGTGAATGGGATGGATTTACAAAGCAGGTTGCTTTTGCGTATAACACTTCACCCCATGCTAGCACTAAGTTTTCTCCCTTTTATCTGATGCATGGCCGCGAGGCCCGGGTCCCAGCAGATGTTCTTGTATCTAACCCTGTGTTCAACTCTGTGGGGGCGGGATCTGTGTCTGACTATGGAGATATGTTAGTTAAAAGGTTGGAGTTTGCATTTGGTGCAGCCAGGCTTCATGCATTGGAGGCCTCTGAGAGACAAAAACTTTACCATGACCAGACAGTGTGTCATCGGCCGTACGGTGTTGGAGCGTTGGTGTGGCTGAACAATCCGACGGAGAGCCGCACTAAATTAGCGCCGCATTGGAGGGGCCCGTACCAGGTGGTGCAGGTATTCTCGTCAGGGGGTGAACCGGCACTGACCTATGACATCATTAATCCGCTGGATACTCAGGAGCGGAGTCAGGTGGTTCATCATGACAGACTCAAACCATACACTCTGCCGCTCCCTGCTCGGCCCCCTGCTAGTCGGGTTGTCGCATTGGACCCTTTCTTGCATGGAGGGGAGGCAAGTTTGGAGCCAGCGCTGGCCAAGCCGCAGCAGTCTCGGTCGGGACGTCTTGTTAAAGCCCCTTCACACCTCAAGGACTTTGTAGTTTGAGTTGGGCAGAGTCATTGTTCTTTTTGTGTGTTTTTTTTTTTTTTTGCTTTTGTTTATTATGGCCCTGGTTTGAGGCAGGTTCTGAGTTATTTTATGAACCGAGGACGTTTCTTATGAAGGGGGGGACATATGTAACATACTGTTTAGGATTTTACATCAGGCAGTTAAGTGGCCACCCTTGGTTATGTTGTTATGATTTGAATGTGAGAAATAAAGCCAGAGCCGGTACGGCTGCAGTTGGAAAAGCGTCTCTCGTGTGTGCTCTCAGAGCTAAATACATTTTTTACAACACTACCTAGACCTTCTCGGTTACACTAACATAGACTGTATACAGATGAACAATGCTAACATAGACTGTATACAGATGGACAATGCTAACATAGACTGTATACAGATGGACAATGCTAACATAGACTGTATACAGATAAACAATGCTAACACAGACTGTATACAGATGGACAATGCTAACCCGCTAGCTCAATCAAGCCCAATAGGGAAGTTTCCATGGAAGTTTTGCTCTATCACACCCTTTGTATGATTATTCCAATATGTTCTAAAAGTAATGAAAACACTGTTAGCCAAAGAATGTTGTTCCTGAGGGGACAGTTAAGTTGAACCATGAACCCTTAATTTCTATTGTGAATTATAACGTTATTATAATATTTCCTCCTAAGTTTGCGGTATAATTTTGGTCATATCACCCTGCCCTACTGATGAATTGTGATGCTCAAAACACTCAAACAAAAAACATCCCTACTTAAAACACGATCGAGTAAAAATAATAAGCTATGACAACTGCCCTAATCAAAAAGTGTATTTATCTGCACTTTCTTGAGTCTCTCTGCTGTTCACATAAACACACTGAAGCAGGAATGTGTGCTTCGTCATCTCTGGTCGTCGACAGCTGATAGAGCAGTGTCCACATGTTTCCCGTTATCTGCCAGCGCTCTAAAAAACTGAAAATACAGTAGTTTTATATGATATAATATAGTTTTATATAGTGTCTCTATCGCTTCTCAGCAAGAAGTTCCTGGGTTCGAATCCCGGTCGTAACAGGGTCTTTCTAAGTGGAATTTGCTTGTTCTCCCTGTGTCTGCCTAGGTTGCTGTAGTTTTGGTGTAGTCCCTACCACCAAAAACATGTACTATAGGCAAAAACCCTGTTACTACGGCGACCACGGCGATGACAGATGGATCAAATGCAGAGGACACATTGACTACTGTATACAGCATATTTTTTTGTGTCAGTCCTAAAAGCAGAGGTTACAGATCCGTGTAGCAGAGCATGTAAACAGGAAGACCCGCTATTGTCACAGACGGGAGGATTACACGACCCATCTGCATCCCTGTGACATCACATTTATGCTCTTCCCATTAATACAATCATATCTAAAGGCTTTTCTTTGAACCCTGGTGCCCTGTTGACTCGGCCATGTCCGCTTCGAACAGCCCCTTTTGGTGATGTACTGTAGCATTTAGAGACATCACTAAATACTTCGACTGCATTTCATAACAGAGCATAATACGTTATTTATTTATTTATTTCACTTGTGGACACGACAAAACACCACATGTTACAAATATATTTCCACTTATTGTAGTCCTGTCGCACAAATGAAAAGAAGCAGAAATAATGTTTTTTTTTTTTTGTATTTTAATGCTTGCTCCATTCTTCCTTATGTACAAATTACATAATGAATTGAATAACAAATAATTAAAGACTGCAGCACTCCTTCAAATATATATAGGTCTGTAATTAAACAATAGTTGGACGATTACTTTTGGTTACATTTATCGTCATTGGTGCTCCCTATGTACTGATGGTGGATGAGTGGTTAGCACTCAGCTTCTCTGCAAGAGGGTCCTGGGTTCGAATCCCAACCAGGAATCTGAGAATCAAACACAGGAAATGCCATAATAAGTAAGTGTTATCATGAAAATGTAATTGTTGCTGTGCATACTAGACCCAAACAATAGATATCAAAGAGGACATTTAATGACACAGAATTATAACAAGATACATACAGACATAACAGGAAATATCATTTCCCAAGGAGAGATGGTTGGAGAGAGAGAGATCCCTAGAGGCTCTGGACCTCAGTATTAGGCCTGCTATATGGAAAATAGAGAGTTGACACAGACCAAGAGCCCAATCTAGTCCATTCCAGCTCTTTACAGTATATACTGCTGTGAGGTCACTCTCGGGTTCCACTGGATTGGTCAGGGGGGTCAGTCATAGAGGGGGACAATCCATACCAACAGTAAGTTAGGAAGTAATCTTTATATCTACATAGCGCCAGCCTCAAAGCTTTTTACAGTGGTTTTTTTTGGGGGGCCTTTCTGAGTGGAGTTTGCACTGTCTGCGTAGGTGTCCTCCAGGTTCTCCGGTTTCCCCTACCACTAAAAACATGTACACATTGGTCTGCCATGTGCCTCCTGTAGTCCTCCTTGTTTGGCAGTAGCCCCGTTAGTAGAGAGAGTGTCCCCTGAGGTTGGCAGTTTGAATCCTGCTCCTGACACAAACATCATTGGATCAGATTGGTGATTACTACTGTGTGTCCTTTGGCAAGACACTTAACCCGCCTCCGTGTGTATAAATACGTTTGTGAATGAGTGGTTTGTTCCTTAATGTGAAGTCCATTGAGTGTCTCGGAGAAGTAGGAACATAAATATACAGTGGTCTCTGGTTTATTGCCGCGGTTACGTTCTAAAAATAACCTGAAATAAGCAAAATCCTTCAGCAGCTGTAGGTTTTAAGGCTGTAAGACACTTTATACACTTTTTAACCACCTGAACTCACGACTGCTGAAGTGAGAGAGACCAGAGAGAGACCAGAGAGAGACCAGACAGACAAGAGAGAGACCAGAGAAAGAGACTAGAAAGAGACCAGAGAGAGACTAGAGAAAGAGACCAGAGAGAGACCAGAGAGAGACCAGAGAGAGACCAGAGAGAGAGACCAGAGAGAAACCAGAGAGAGACCAGAGCGAGACCAGAAAGAGACCATAGAGAAACCAGAGCGAGACCAGAGCGAGACCAGAGAGAGACCAGAGGGAGACCAGAGAGAAACCAGGGAGAGACCAGAGAGAAACCAGAGCGAGACCAGAGGGAGACCAGAGAGAGAGAGAGACTGTGGCAGTCCTCTGAACTAATCACAAGTTTTCTTCTGACATTAAATAAAGGTGACTCCTGTTATAGCGGTTTCATGACAGTGACAACACATTATCGTCTCTGGATTTTACATGTGAAACTTTTCCCAGAGAAAAGAAGATAAAGTAAAGCCGATGAAAGAATGTATAGTTTTGTGACATGGCACTAATCCGTGGTCCATCTGTGCGGCCTCACAGTAGACCAGCCCCGTTTCGTACCTGACAATTTGGACTTCTGGCCTTCCATCTGCAGTTTGACTTGTTCAGATCAGAATTTAGTGTTTTTTATGTAAATTTGGTACATAAAAAATTAACACGGTCTTAAAACAAGCCATTTAGTCTCCTTTCTCGAACTTTACATTTTTACATACTGTAAATTTTTGCCAAAGTTGAGGAATTTTGTTTTCTGTTTCGACTCAAGTCAAGCTGTTCTGCTCTTTAAAATTATCTGCGTTTACCATCTCGCCAGCTACATTAGCCCCGTAGACTTTTTAACAAAAACCAAATGAAATGCAATAGAGTCTAAATTTATATGTAGTAAATAAATATATATCTTCTCAGAAACTCGGACTCACTAAACTCCTTCAAAAAACAGCTAAAAACTCACCTCTTCCTCCAAGCATATACTCTTAGTTTCAACTTTATCCTCTTCTTTCCTGCTTTTAGATTTTTAGTTTTGTGCGTCTGTCTAAACGTGTGTGTGTGTGTGTCCTGAATTGTGAAGCGTCTTTGAGTTTTTGAAAAGCTTTATATAAAACCGATGTGTTATTATTATTATTATTAAAGTAAATGACTAGATTCCAGAGGGTCTGAGCTGTACGAGATGCAGCTGTAGTTGGCTGGATGACACTGTACACTTGTGTTTGTTTGGTCATAATCCAGGACACTCTACATTCAACATTTACTCTCTATCAATATTTTTGGACGTTAGTTAGTAAGTATGTAGTAAGTAATAGTATTTATATGCCGCTTTTTTTAGTGGTAGGGGAAACTGGAGCACCCGGAGGAAACCCACGCAGACAAAGGGAGAACATGCAAACTCCACTCAGAAAGGCCCTGTTCCGACCGGGATTCGAACCCAGGACCTTCTTGCTATCCACTCAGCCACCGTGCCGCAAAATGAGTCATCTGCCCTTTATGGACCAATGGCTCTATATGTTTCTTAATCATTGCATTTCCTCTGATTAAACGGTTTAATTTTCTGATCTGTTATTGCCGATTCCAACGGTTTTGTAAAGTCCTCCTGTAAGATAAGAAAACTACTGTTGCGACTTAGGGCTATACCAAAATAAAATGTAATTGAATTGTTTAGGATCTCAATAGCTCTTTGGACTTGGCTAAGCAGGGGGGCACATAACAAGTCTCTGAGGGCCGCAATTGTCCCGCGGGCCTCAGGCTGAGTTTACACGGAGACAATGTGGCAGTAAAACGGTATAGTTGGATGTCGGTTTCTACCAACCGTTCATACGAAGACTGTGTTACAGGTGAAAACGTAAGTGTTCAGATCCAGCCTGCAGAGTGGGACAACTCAGAAACGCTGCACAGCGGGGGCTCTTTCACACCCGCGAGAGGGGAAAAGGTGTGAAATCCCCCTCTGCTCTGACCCCCGCCTCCGCGCTGCTCCCCGCACGTAAATTTGGACATGCGCAGTAGCGGAGAACAAACATCAACAACAATGGCGGCGGTCACACTAACTAGCTTTGTGAGCTTCCAGCGCGGGACAGAGGATAATTCTACTCCTTCGTTCGTCCAAACGAGACCACGCAAAGCTCTAGGTTCAGTTCCCATTTTCACAGATGCTGTTAAAATGCAGAATGATGTTGGTGCGTTCTGAGGGTCCGGCACAGGAAGTGAGTACACTGCCGAGAGGGGGGCTGGGCACGGGGCTGGGGGTCGTGTGAGTGTTGTAAAGTTCCTCTGCCCACTACTGGCCGGGCGCTAGAACTGCATCGTTTTTCAACCTCATGTGAACGCTGAGAAATTTGCATTAGGAGCCAGGTCGTTTCTGTTAATAGCCTGGAAACGTCTGTGCAGCGTCTCAGTATAAACAGGGCCTTAGTTTGGCCTTGCCTGACATGTGGCGTGTAATCCAGCGCGTGGTCCTAATGCACCACAGCTCCAGAGCTGCATAATGGAGCAGCCTCACGAAATCTGCACTCTTTCCTGAAACTGAAGTAAAGATGCAACCCAAGGATTATCTCGGCAAATCACACTGATACAATTTACTGTTAATCCCACGTTCCTGTCAAAAAGGCAGTACAAGTTCTCTATTTTGGCATTTTATTTGCTATTTATTCAGACATCTTGCCTAATTATTCTATTCTATCTATCTATTGTGTGTCTCTTATTCTAGTATATCCCCATACTGGGGGGGGTGCTGTAGTAAAGGAAGCTCTTCAAACCGTTCTGGTTCGGAGTAAGTTTGGCAGCAAATGTTATCGTTGGCAAACATGTTGTGGCTCTACTCCCCACGGACTCCGTTAGTGGCAAAGGACATGGCTAAAGCTAGGCTAAAACCTCACTCGCTCAGGCGCATTACATACATCACGGTTTTATGGTGAGACCAGGCTACGTACTTAGAGATTCTTTTGCCATTTTGGTCACGTGTACATTACAACATAAAAACCTGCGGCCTGCATTCTATTTATGTACAACGTTTATTTTATTTTAAAATGTAGCTGGTGCTGCGAATTTGGTTATGAATTAAATGTATACGTTAATTTACTTAATATATTTCTACTTTTATAACATGTTTGCGCCGCGAGCCTAATCAAGTTCCTAGCTTGTTACTTTCGCTTAGTTAAAATGGCAATAACAAGTTTTCTGATTTTGATTCTGAATAAACAGGTGCATTCAAACACCGGAGAATTACAGTAACATATCTCCTTTAAAAATGTGTATTTCAGTCAGAAGGGATAGAAATGACACCATAATAAAAAGTACAAAAGTCATTTCACTTTCTGTCTATGTTTCTATATTTGATTTCATTCATTTTCTTTGGAGGAGAATCGTTCGGCGTCCTCCTTGTGTGTGAACTGCAGTCCCCTCCTCTCTCTTATCCCATGATGCAGTGCTGCTGACCTGGCTGTTTTGCCCCATGTGTACACGGACAGATGGAACCGTGTTGGTGGAATGTGTCACTGTTGCTAGGAGAAGTGGAAACATTCTGTGAGCTGTTAATGCAAACAGATCAAGGTGGGAGAGGCGACGGGAGCATGATACAACAAGACTGTAGTGTCTGTGAAAATACACTGTACACAGATGGACAATGCTAACTCGCCTTATCTTTTAGCCCAGAAGCTGTTTGTAAAACTCTCACCATGTTGGACTTTAAAATGTCCGTGGGGCCAGAGTACTAGTGACATAAAGTATTTTTTTTCCCATTAGGACATAAGTGTAACCTCTTTGTGAATAGCACACACCTAAAGCTTTCTGAATAGTATAAATGTGGAGATAAACTGTGAAGCTTGTAATAATAATAAACATTCATTCATTCATTCATTCATTTTCTACAATGTCAGTAGACATTAGTGGGAGCAGTTGGAGTAGGTCCCGTGGTGGGTTCGAACCCACGACCTTCAGGCCCAAAGGCCAATGCTCTACCAACTGAGTTACTGTTGCCCCTTAAACACTTTTGTTCAAAAACAAAAAAAAAGTCTGTGGTTTTGTACTTTCTGTGATCCATATTGTGACATTGTCAATCCAGATATGAGCCAAATGAGGATTGACCAATCAGAGGCCTTGTTTCCTCTGGGAAACGCCAGCTTGTGTTCGCAACCATGTTAGCAACATGCCTGCTAAAACAATCAGAGAAAAAAAAGAAAACTATATAAGGAAATTGGCTCAAATCGGCCTCTTAAAGCTAACAATATAGTGATGTCACACTCCGTCAGTCCTATTGTACGCTCTCTAAGATCCAGGACTGAGGCTGTAGACCCAGGACTGAGGCTGTAGATCCAGGACTGAGGCTGTAGACCCAGGACTGAGGCTGTAGATCCAGGACTGAGGCTGTAGATCCAGGACTGAGGCTGTAGACCCAGGACTGAGGCTGTAGATCCAGGACTGAGCCTGTAGACCCAGGACTGAGGCTGTAGATCCAGGACTGAGGCTGTAGATCCAGGACTGAGGCTGTAGACCCAGGACTGAGGCTGTAGACCCAGGACTGAGGCTGTAGACCCAGGACTGAGGCTGTAGACCCAGGACTGAGGCTGTAGATCCAGGACTGAGGTTGTAGACCCAGGACTGAGGCTGTAGACCCAGGACTGAGGCTGTAGATCCAGGACTGAGGCTGTAGATCCAGGACTGAGCCTGTAGATCCAGGACTGAGGCTGTAGATCCAGGACTGAGGCTGTAGACCCAGGACTGAGGCTGTAGATCCAGGACTGAGGCTGTAGACCCAGGACTGAGGCTGTAGATCCAGGACTGAGCCTGTAGACCCAGGACTGAGGCTGTAGATCCAGGACTGAGGCTGTAGATCCAGGACTGAGGCTGTAGACCCAGGACTGAGGCTGTAGACCCAGGACTGAGGCTGTAGACCCAGGACTGAGGCTGTAGACCCAGGACTGAGGCTGTAGACCCAGGACTGAGGCTGTAGATCCAGGACTGAGGTTGTAGACCCAGGACTGAGGCTGTAGACCCAGGACTGAGGCTGTAGATCCAGGACTGAGGCTGTAGACCCAGGACTGAGGCTGTAGACCCAGGACTGAGGCTGTAGACCCAGGACTGAGGCTGTAGACCCAGGACTGAGGCTGTAGATCCAGGACTGAGGCTGTGGACCCAGGACTGAGGCTGTAGATCCAGGACTGAGGCTGTAGACCCAGGACTGAGGCTGTAGATCCAGGACTGAGGCTGTAGACCCAGGACTGAGGCTGTAGATCCAGTACTCAGGTTGTAGATCCAGGACTGAGGCTGTAGACCCGGGACTAAGTAGTGCAGCCCACAAGTCCAGGCCGGGGCAGACCAGTTCACAGGTGCAGTTCATTATACAGTATTTATCTTCTTATCCACTGACTTTCTTCTCTGTCGGCAGCTTCGTGATGGTGCTGGTGTGTCTCATCTTCAGTGTGCTGTCCACCATAGAGCAGTACGCAGACTTCGCCACAGGAACTCTCTTCTGGATGGTGAGGTTTTTGGTTCAAATCTAAGTGAAGATTTGGGAATTCTCCGGTTATGCGTTTGAGTGTGGACATAAATAACCGGAGTATTCGGCTGTACGTCACTACCAGCGTGCTGCTCTGACGTCACACGCGCGACCTGTGTTTACATCAGAAACAACATGGAGGCCATCAAAACCGCTTTTGTGTGTGCCCCACTCTCCTGCTCGGTGTCCGACGCGGCATCAGATGGCTCCGTAGTAGCGGACGTAGAAGGCGAGGGAGCGGGGAGGCTATCATCCAAGTCATTTGTTTCAATGCCCGACGACATGGTTGTAGTGGCGGGGGACCCACCCCATATTTGTTCACATAACTCAAAATAAAGGTGAACGACTCTGCCATACCCGCTTTTGCGTCCACTGTCAATTGCCTGGCGATATTTGCTCCTGATGGCCTTTATTTTTGTTGTCAGGATAGCCCGAGTTAGCTCTCCGTTTCCATGGGGAAAGTTATTGGAGGTCTCCGCGGGATAATGCTCCAAATATAGAGTCAATAAGTCCACATACTTGTTTTGGCAAGATTCCCAATCAATGTTTTCTTGTGTCTTGTTGACCTTGTACTCTAAAAGTACGTTTAGGAGCAATTCTGCCTCCTTGTCAGTCCACACGAACGAGCCTGGCGCCATGTTTCATGTTTTGCGGAAGTGACGTCAAGGACGGAGACTAGCTGTAATTGGATAGAATTTGGGGAACTACTGCTGCCTGTAGGTTTGAAATGTAATTGACAACGCATGTATGCGGTTAGGTGTGGATGCCGTTTTTTTAAAAACCGAGGCTGTGTGGACAGAAGTTTTTTTTTAGGCGGAGGGCGGATTTATAAATGCCCTGCTACGTGTAGACAGGGCCTCAGCTGCCAAACATTATGTCTTGTGTTATTATAGTTTGATGGATAACATGAGTCCTGGAGAAGCCTACCCAACTTTTTAGTACACACACTTACTGCAGGCATACACACACACGCACACACACACACACATTTACTACACGCACACACACAATCATAAACTATAGACAAACATTTACTACAGACACAAACGCACACACACACTAACTACAGACACACACACATTTACTACAGACACAAACACACACACACACACACACTAACTACAGACACACACACATTTACTACAGACACACACACACATACATTTACTACAGACACACACACACACACACGTTTATTTCAGACGCACACACACACTCACTACAGACACACACACACACACACACCCATTTACCACAGACACACACACACACATTTACTACAGACACACACATTTACTACTGACACACACACGTGTATTACACACACACAGACATTTACTACAGACACACACACGTTTACTTCAGACGCACACACACTCACTACAGATGCACATGCACCCTTTTACCACAGACAGACACACACACATTTACTACACACACACACACACACACACACACACATTTACTACAGATACACACACACATTTACTACAGACACACACACACACATTTACTACAGATACACACACACATTTACTACAGACACACACACACATTTACTACAGACACACACACACATTTACTACAGACACACGCACATTAACTACACACACACACACACATTTACTACAGACACACACATTTACTACAGACACACGCACACACACACACACATTTACTACAGATACACACACACACATTTACTACAGACACACTCACACACACACACACACACACACACATATTTACTACAGATACACACACACACATTTACTACAGACACACTCACATACACACACACACACATATATTTACTACAGATACACACACACACATTTACTACAGACACACTCACATACACACACACACATATTTACTACAGACACACACACAGTTACTACAGACACACACACACACACACACACACACACACACACACATATTTACTACAGACACACACACCCATAGAAGAAAAGTTCTGTCATGTTCCTGTAGTTCCCTTCTTCTTCCACTTGGGGGTGATAGAGATCTCTTGTTACCAGTCTCTCTCTGTCTCTCTCGCTCTCTCTCTCTCTCTCTCTCTCTCTCTCTCTCTCTCCTTCACTTTTCTCCAAACACTCAGAGTAAAACACGGATGTAACTTATTGTCGGACTTAGCAGACGTTACATTCATGCATTATACCATGTGAAAGCTCTTGCTCTTGCTGGTACTTGCTGGTAAATGGCTTATTAGGCCATTAGTGCTGCTAAGTGATGGAATAAATCCGGGGTTTGGAGCAGGTAAAGAAAATTATTGCTGCTTTTTGGAAACTTTACAAAGAACTGGCTCCATCCGTCTCTCTGTGGTGCTCAGAGCTAGCACCCGGAGCGGACAGCATGGATCAGCTGACATCTATATGAACTGTGCTGCACTCGGGGGCATCCAGGGGACAAGAGGAGAGGGCGGCTTCTCCCAGGGCGGGCTCTTACTGCACTCTATATGTACCTGAGGCTGTATATCCAGGACTGAGGCTGTAGACCCAGGACTGAGGCTGTAGATCCAGGACTGAGGCTGTATATCCAGGACTGAGGCTGTAGATCCAGGACTGAGGCTGTAGATCCAGGACTGAGGCTGTAGATCCAGGACTGAGGCTGTGGATCCAGGACTGAGGCTGTGGATCCAGGACTGAGGCTGTAGATCCAGGACTGAGGCTGTAGATCCAGGACTGAGGCTGTAGATCCAGGACTGAGGCTGTAGATCCAGGACTGAGGCTGTAGATCCAGGACTGAGGCTGTAGATCCAGGACTGAGGCTGTAGATCCAGGACTGAGGTTGTAGACCCAGGACTGAGGCTGTAGATCCAGGACTGAGGCTGTAGATCCAGGACTGAGGCTGTAGATCCAGGACTGAGGCTGTAGATCCAGGACTGAGGCTGTAGATCCAGGACTGAGGCTGTAGATCCAGGACTGAGGTTGTAGACCCAGGACTGAGGCTGTAGACCCAGGACTGAGGCTGTAGATCCAGGACTGAGGCTGTAGATCCAGGACTGAGGCTGTAGATCCAGGACTGAGGCTGTAGACCCAGGACTGAGGCTGTAGATCCAGGACTGAGGCTGTAGATCCAGGACTGAGGCTGTAGATCCAGGACTGAGGCTGTAGATAAAGGACTCGGCGGGCTCTTTCTACACATATGTTCCGAGGGATGTTTGAGCCAGACTGCAGTACTCCAGTGCAATACTAGAACATAGTCTGTGCAATAGTCATTTTAAACAATACAGAATGTGCTAAATGGGACCACATGTGTCACTCTTTCGCAATTATTTAACATGTACATGTTTCATGAGAAAGTTACATGTTTTATGGTAGCCTTGTATCCTTGGAATTTGGGAATTAAATACATCCTGAAAATATGTTTTTCTTTACAAAACACTTCTCGATATTGGCAAATATTTGTAATCGGACTTAACAGAAAAATGAATATTGGAAATCAATATTGGCCAAAATCTCCATATCGGTGCAGCCTTAAGAATTACCCAATGCTTTTGTATGGAGTGTTCTTTCCTCTCAAAAATAGCTTTACAGGATGGTCCAAAAGTTGCTCTTGGTCCAACAGATGGTTCCAGACGTGTGTCAATGCTGAGGGGAGTGTACTATTTTGGACCAGTCTAGTTTAGCCGCTGTGGACTTCTGAATGCACTCGTTAAATGAATGGGGCTAGTGCAGCTAACGCATGTGTGATAGACCCAAATATGTGCAACCACATTTGTATTGCATTCTTACAGCAATGGTTTGTTTGAATTTTTAGATAACTAGCTTATATTTAGTAAATGTTGTTTTGTTAAAATTTAGCGAGTATCCAGCGGGTGTGGCTGCCGGATTCGTCCGAAAGTTCAGTTTGCGCATGTCCAAAAGTGTAAATAAACATGTAAACAGTTTGTCTTGTTATACACAGATTATATTATTGATTTGTGCTCATATGTATCAAGGCTTATTACAATAAATGGCAGAAAAAGAGCTCCGAGAAAAAAATACTTTTAGTAGCCACGAAGCTAGCGCCCAGATGTGTTCAAAGCAGTGGCGGCTGGTGGAATTTTCTACTGGGGGGGCTATGAATATGATGACTAGATATATACCAGCAGTAAGTAAGTTTACACTGACTGTTGTGACTGAAGCCTCACACGAGAATGAAATATTTATCTTCCCGAACATAGCTAATTTGAGGGCATTTTGCATGTGGATACCAGTCTGCTCATGCTTCTTTGCCTTTTCTAAAAAGTGCTTCAGATCAGTCATACCTGTCTTGATCCATGCTGGGTCAGATCCTGATGTTTGAAACAAGAGGCATGGAAAGCAAAATAAAGCATTAGCCTCGCTACATGCTGCTAGCCAAGATTTGGCGCTGAACCAGGTCCTGGAAAAAGTACGAGTGTACCGTCTCCCCCTGTCGCTGGACTGCTGACTAATGGTAATATTTGGCTGATCAGGTCCAAGCTCTTTAACCTCAACCTTCTCCTGGTATGATCTTCTCTCAAACGGTAAACTTGTTTTGCCCCCTCAGTGATTCTGCGCCCCCAAATCGTCTTATCTCTTGCATTGAAGAGGAGCTACTGCGCATGTACAACTTTTAACGAGAGTCCATAGACAGCTCAGGGCGCAATCTTTTGCGCCCTGAGGCGGAAATACGTCCTCAGTCCGACACAGACAACGCTGATGAGCTTAATCAATCCAACTCAGCATAAACTATAAAGTATTTCTTCCACATCTGAAATAAAACACACATACATTTCGAAATATTTTAATGTTATTATTTGTTTTAACGTTTTATTCAAGGTAACATGGCAAGTTGTGAGTGGTGGGGCGGCGCCCTAGCGCCCTCTATTGGCCGGCCGCCACTGGTTCAAAGGCACACGGAAAGGAGGCTAGCACGTAGACAGTTTAATTCTTGATTAGATTCACTGTCCTTTACTTGTTTAAATATCATGCACCTGTTATGTGAATCCCTGTGTCTATATATTAGTTAGAGCCGAGCCGAGTCGAGCCGAGTCGGTGGAAACAGAGCTGCTCCTTACAGAAGCTGTGGTTCACAATACAATGCATGCTAAATGATAGCTTCCCCAAAACAGGTGTGTGTGTATTTATGTGTGTGTCTGTAAGTGCCTGTGTGTCTGTGTGTTTGTTGGTGTGTGTGTGTGTGTTTATGTGTGTGTCTGTAAGTGCCTGTGTGTCTGTGTGTGTTTGTTGGTGTGTGTGTGTGTTTATGTGTGTGTCTGTAAGTGCTTGTGTACAGTGCCTTGCGAAAGTATTCGGCCCCCTTGAATCTTTCAACATTTTGCCACATTTCAGGCTTCAAACGTAAAGATATCAAATTTAAATGTTTTGTCATGAATCAACAACAAGTGGGACACAATCGTGAAGTGGAACAAATTTATTGGATAATTTAAACTTTTTTTAACAAATAAAAAACTGAAAAGTGGGGCGTGCAATATTATTCGGCCCCTTTACTTTCAGTGCAGCAAACTCAGTCCAGAAGTTCAGTGAGGATCTTTGAATGATCCAATGTTGTCCTAAATGACTGATGATGATAAATAGAATGCATCTGTGTGTGATCAAGTCTCCGTATAAATGCACCTGCTCTTTGATAGTCTCAGGGTTCTGTTTAAAGCACAGAGAGAACCATGAAGACAAAGGAACACACCAGGTAGGTCCGGGATACTGTTGTGGAGAAGTTTTAAGCCGGATTTGGATACAAAAAGATTTCCCAAGCTTTAAACATCTCAAGGAGCACTGTGCAAGCAATTATATTGAAATGGAAGGAGTATCAGACCACTGCAAATCTACCAAGACCCGGCCGTCCCTCCAAACTTTCATCTCAAACAAGGTGAAGACTGAAGTGAAGGGGCCGAATAATATTGCACGCCCCACTTTTTAGTTTTTTATTTGTTATAAAAGTTTAAATTATCCAATAAACTTTGTTGCACTTCACGATTGTGTCCCACTTGTTGCTGATTCATGACAAAAAATTAAAATTTGATATCTTTATGTTTGAAGCCTGAAATGTGGCAAAATGTTGAAAGGTTCAAGGGGGCCGAATACTTTCGCAAGGCACTGTACCTATGTATTTGTTGGTGTGTGTGTGTGTGTGTCTGTAAGTGCCTCTGTGTCTGTTGGTGTGTGTGTGTCTGTAAGTGCCTGTGTGTCTGTGTGTGTTTGTTGGGGTGTGTGTGTGTTTATGTGTGTGTCTGTAAGTGCCTGTGTGTCTGTTGGTGTGTGTGTGTCTGTAAGTGCCTGTGTGTCTGTGTGTGTTTGTTGGGGTGTGTGTGTGTTTATGTGTG
Source organism: Knipowitschia caucasica (assembly GCA_964034765.1). Lineage (NCBI taxonomy): Eukaryota > Metazoa > Chordata > Actinopteri > Gobiiformes > Gobiidae > Knipowitschia > Knipowitschia caucasica. Next base: position 5,868,173 of record OZ035824.1, on the reverse strand, counting down.
TGTCTGTAAGTGCCTGTGTGTCTGTGTGTGTTTGTTGGTGTGTGTGTGTGTGTGTGGTTGTGTGTGTCTGTAAGTGCCTGTGTGTCTGTGTGTGTTTGTTGGTGTGTGTGTGTTTATGTGTGTGTCTGTAAGTGCCTGTGTGTTTGTTGGTGTGTGTGTTTGTGTTTATGTGTGTGTCTGTAAGTGCTTGTGTACCTATGTGTTTGTTGGTGTGTGTGTGTGTGTGTGTGGTTATGTGTGTGTCTGTAAGTGCCTGTGTGTCTGTGTGTTTGTTGGTGTGTGTGTGCGTGTCTAAGTGCTTGTGTACCTATGTGTTTGTTGGTGTGTGTGTGTGTGTGTGGTTATGTGTGTGTCTGTAAGTGTCTGTGTGTCTGTGTGTGTTTGTTGGTGTGTGTGTGTGTGTTTATGTGTGTGTCTGTAAGTGTGTGTGGTGTGTGTGTTTGTGTTTGTGTATGTGTATCTGTGTGTGTGAATGTGTGTCTATAAGTGCCTGTGTGTGTGTGGTTTGTGTGTGTGGTGTGTGTGTTTGTGTTTGTGTACGTGTATCTGTGTGTGTGAATGTGTGTCTATAAGTGCCTGTGTGTGTGTGTGCTTGTGTGTTTGTTGGTGTGTGTGTGTGTGTGTGTGCGTGTGCACCTTTGCTAAATATGTCCCACACAGATCATGTCCCTCTGACATAACGTCTAAATTCCATTTTCATTTTGACAGAGTTGATGGGATTAGGTCTGTGCGATCCAGCAGCTGTTTTTTGGTAAACACTGAGTTTGTGATACTCCTGCGTGACCCAATTTGGACCTAATCCGTTCAATTTCCCCAAATGCATTTTCATGTTTTTCATTGACGCTTCTAATCTCTGCAGGTATTTTCTAACAGTCGGAAAAGCAGTGCAGTGTATTATGTAAACGTGCAGGAAAAACAAAGAGGAGCATAGGTACATATAGACACATAGAGACACAGGTACATATAGACACAGAGACACAGGTACATATAGACACAGAGACACAGGTACATATAGACACAGAGACACAGGTACATATAGACACAGAGAGACATCGGTATATATAGACACAGAGAGACACAGGTACATATAGACACAGAGAGACACAGGTACATATAGACACAGAGAGACACAGGTACATATAGACACAGAGAGACACAGGTACATATAGACACAGAGACATAGGTACACATAGACACAGAGACACAGGTACATATAGACACACAGAGACACAGGTACATCTAGACACAGAGACATAGGTACATATAGACACAGAGACACAGGTACATATAGACAAAGAGAGACATAGGTATATATAGACACATAGAGAGACACAGGTACATATAGACACAGAGACATAGGTACATATAGACACAGAGAGACACAGGTACATATAGACACAGAGACACAGGTACATATAGACAAAGAGAGACATAGGTATATATAGACACAGAGAGACACAGGTACATATAGACACAGAGAGACACAGGTACATATAGACACACAGAGACATAGGTACATATAGACACAGAGACACAGGTACATATAGACACAGAGACACAGGTACATATAGACACAGAGACACAGGTACATATAGAAAGAGACACAGGTACATATAGACACAGAGAGACACAGGTACATATAGACACAGAGAGACACAGGTACATATAGACACAGAGAGACACAGGTACATAGACACAGAGACACAGGTACATATAGACACACAGAGACACAGGTACATATAGACACAGAGACATAGGTACACAGAGACACAGGTACATATAGACACACAGAGACACAGGTACATATAGACACAGGTACATATAGACACAGAGACACAGGTACATATAGACACAGAGACATAGGTACATATAGACACACAGAGACACAGGTACATATAGACACAGAGACATAGGTACATATAGACACATAGAGAGACACAGGTACATATAGACACAGAGACATAGGTACATATAGACACAGAGAGACACAGGTACATATAGACACAGAGACACAGGTACATATAGACACAGAGAGACACAGGTACATATAGACACAGAGAGACACAGGTACATATAGACACACAGAGACACAGGTACATATAGACACAGAGAGACACAGGTACATATAGACACAGAGACATAGGTACATATAGACACACAGAGACACAGGTACATATAGACACAGAGACATAGGTACATATAGACACATAGAGAGACACAGGTACATATAGACACAGAGACATAGGTACATATAGACACAGAGACATAGGTACATATAGACACAGAGAGACACAGGTACATATAGACACAGAGACATAGGTACATATAGACACATAGAGAGACACAGGTACATATAGACACAGAGACATAGGTACATATAGACACAGAGACATAGGTACATATAGACACATAGAGAGACACAGGTACATATAGACACAGAGACATAGGTACATATAGACACAGAGACATAGGTACATATAGACACATAGAGAGACACAGGTACATATAGACACAGAGACATAGGTACATATAGACACAGAGAGACACAGGTACATATAGACACAGAGAGACACAGGTACATATAGACACAGAGAGACACAGGTACATATAGACACAGAGAGACACAGGTACATATAGACACAGAGAGACACAGGTACATATAGACACAGAGACATAGGTACACATAGACACAGAGACACAGGTACATATAGACACAGAGAGACACAGGTACACATAGACACAGAGACATAGGTACACATAGACACAGAGACACAGGTACATATAGACACACAGAGACACAGGTACATCTAGACACAGAGACATAGGTACATATAGACACAGAGAGACACAGGTACATATAGACACATAGAGACACAGGTACATATAGACACATATAGACACAGGTACATATAGACACACAGAGACACAGGTACATATAGACAGAGACATAGGTACACAGAGACACAGGTACATATAGACACACAGAGACACAGGTACATATAGACACAGGTAAAAATAGACAAAGAGAGACACAGGTACATATAGACACAGAGACATAGGTACATATAGACACACAGAGACACAGGTACATATAGACACAGAGACATAGGTACATATAGACACATAGAGAGACACAGGTACATATAGACACAGAGACATAGGTACATATAGACACAGAGAGACACAGGTACATATAGACACAGAGACACAGGTACATATAGACACAGAGAGACATAGGTATATATAGACACAGAGAGACACAGGTACATATAGACCCAGAGAGACACAGGTACATCTAGACACAGAGACATAGGTACATATAGACACAGAGAGACACAGGTACATATAGACCCAGAGAGACACAGGTACATCTAGACACAGAGACATAGGTACATATAGACACAGAGAGACACAGGTACATATAGACACAGAGAGACACAGGTACATATAGACACACAGAGACACAGGTACATATAGACACATAGAGACACAGGTACATATAGACACATAGAGACACAGGTACATATAGACACAGAGAGACACAGGTACATATAGACACACAGAGACACAGGTACATATAGACACATAGAGACACAGGTACATATAGACACATAGAGACACAGGTACATATAGACACATATAGACATAGGTACATAGAGACACAGGTACATATAGACACAGGTAGAGACACAGGTACATATAGACACATAGAGACACAGGTACATATAGACACATAGAGACACAGGTACATATAGACACAGAGAGACACAGGTACATATAGACACATAGAGACACAGGTACATATAGACACAGAGAGACACAGGTACATATAGACACATAGAGACACAGGTACTTATAGACACATAGAGACACAGACCACAGGGACCTTTACATCCTTAACTCCTCGTTAAAGCAGGTTAATGTAATTTAATATAATTGATGTATATATATATAGCAACAGCAGCTTGTACAGTCTTACATATATATTTATCTCTATATTTATATATATTTATCTCTGTTGTAAATATATAATTAGATCACATATTTGTATCCTATACATTAATCTGACATTGCAATGATAATAAAGTCTAAATCTAATTCACCGGTAAAAAAAAAACAAAAAAAAAACGACCTCATAATCGTCCGTAACTAAACATTGTGGTTTTCTGCTGTAATTTCTACTTCCTGTGTTTTATTTAAAGATGATAGATTACAGCTTGTGTTCTCGGTGATAATCCGTGCTTTGACTGGCAGCTCTTTGTTGCCTCTTCGGTGGTGCGGTGTTTTTGCAGTTTCCATTCCCGGTTTTGAGTTTCATACGAGAGACGCTCAAGGTGCAATCAGTGTGATGGCCACCCACACGGACCCGGGCCCCGAGCACGCTAAGCTAATATTATGCATACACACACACAGGGGAATGCAGGCAGCATCGCTAACAGAAGCAATGTATGGATTTGACCTATATCCACAGCACTTTGACACATTTCTTCAGTCATTTTGATTCTATTTCTGTTGTATTTGCTGGACTATAAGTTACGACTTTCTTCTCTGAATCTTGCGGCCTATATTCTCTGTGGTAGAGTTTGGATGTGGTCAGAGCGGTTTATGGACTTATTTTCTCCCTACATCCAGTTTTAGTAGCTAAGAGGACACATGATTATTGTAAATGAGTTCTGACATGGAAGCTAACAGCTAAGGTAGGAATGCTAACGTGAGCTAATGTTTGCCTCCTCAGACTTCACAGTGTTATTTACCTTTTGCTTTGACCACAAGTCAACAGTGAGTTTAAACACCTGGTCAAAGACAGCCTCAGTCCTGGATCTACAGCCTCAGTCCTGGATCTACAGCCTCAGTCCTGGATCTACAGCCTCAGTCCTGGATCTACAGCCTCAGTCCTGGATCTACAGCCTCAGTCCTGGATCTACAGCCTCAGTCCTGGATCCACAGCCTCAGTCCTGGATCTACAGCCTCAGTCTTGGATCTACAGCCTCAGTCTTGGATCTACAGCCTCAGTCCTGGATCTACAGCCTCAGTCTTGGATCTACAGCCTCAGTCCTGGATCCACAACCTCAGTCCTGGATCCACAGCCTCAGTCCTGGATCCACAGTCTCAGTCCTGGATCTACAGCCTCAGTCCTGGATCTACAGCCTCAGTCCTGGATCTACAGCCTCAGTCCTGGATCCAAAGCCTCAGTCCTGGATCTACAGCCTCAGTCCTGGATCTACAGCCTCAGTCCTGGATCTACAGCCTCAGTCCTGGATCTACAGCCTCAGTCCTGGATCCACAGCCTCAGTCCTGGATCCACAGCCTCAGTCCTGGATCTACAGCCTCAGTCCTGGATCTACAGCCTCAGTCCTGGATCTACAGCCTCAGTCCTGGATCTACAGCCTCAGTCCTGGATCTACAGCCTCAGTCCTGGATCTACAGCCTCAGTCCTGGATCTACAGCCTCAGTCCTGGATCTACAGCCTCAGTCCTGGATCTACAGCCTCAGTCCTGGATCTACAGCCTCAGTCCTGGATCAACAGCCTCAGTCCTGGATCCACAGCCTCAGTCCTGGATCTACAGCCTCAGTCCTGGATCTACAGCCTCAGTCCTGGATCTACAGCCTCAGTCCTGGATCTACAGCCTCAGTCCTGGATCCACAGACTGAGTCCTGGATCTACAGCCTTAGTCCTGGAGATCTCTCTCGGTGGGATCCCTCCCTCAATGTGGGCCTCCAAATGAACTGTTTTAACCTGTATCCCTAACCTTAAACGTAACCGGATTGTGACTCTCAAAAGCAACTTTTAATACATTTAGAGAAAAAAGAAAATATATATTTACACAATATTGAGATTTTAGTGAGCCTGTTCCAGCAGCACTCCAACTAACTGTCCATTAGAACCCTTTAGTACCAGCTCGGCCTGGATAGAACCAGGGCCTAAAGGGAGTGGTTAAAGAGGGCCGGTGGAAACACTCCCCATCGGAGTAGAGTAGAGTAGACCAGAGTAGAGTAGAATATGGCTAAGTATAGGTCTTGTAGAAGCTAGATTTAAAATAATGAGAATCCCACATGTTCAGCGAAAGTGTAGCAGCCGTGTTTACCCTCAGAACAGATGTCATCCGCAGAAGTCAGACCTTATCTCTCCGGGCAGCGCTGGCATTCCCTCATGTGGCTTCAATCTCAGGCATCGACCGCGCCTCAATAACAAAAGAGTTATCACCTTCCATGGCTGCCCTGGGGTGGGTGGTCCTGCTTTATGAGACCACCTAGTCTCCCACTGAGCGCACCTGTCATGACCTGCTCATTCTACAGCACTAAGTCTGACTAATGACCCTCACAGATTTCTGGGGTCAAAACACACTCTGTGATATCATATCTGTGGCGGCATCAAGGACCTGAGATTGGTTATTAACATTCACATCATCCCGGGGTTGGGTTATTGTCCAATTATTGTCTGGGTGCAGCGGGGCATTGTGGGAGACTGGACTCGTTTTCATGTGGTCACCATTTTATTTGGATTAGAACAACATCCTTGAGATTAAGAAACTTCAGTTAGAAATGAACAAGAATGTGTGTATTTGATGAACATGAATACAGAAGAGAAAGAAGGAAAGCTGAAGATATTATTTTTGTGTTTGTGTGTAAATTGGTAAAGTATGGAAGGTACCAAAGCTGGACTAAAGCTATGTATTGTGGACAGATTCATGTTTTTTGATGAATTATTATGAGGTATAACGTGCCATCGTAGCACTCATGAAGTTGCAAACAATTGCCAGTGATTCCCATTTAGTTAGAATATTTTTTTATTTTTTTTAATTAATTGATACAAAGACATACAAAAGTGACACATGGACAAAAGTGGTACAAAAAATTCTAATAATTGAAGCAGCGACAAAACATGGGGACATACAAAGAAATACAAATATTGAGACAACATGAAATATTACCATAAGGGAGGGGTAGGGGTGTGTGTGTGCGTGTGTGTGTGTGTGTGTGGTGTGCGTGTGGTGTGTGGTGTGTGTGTGTGTGTGTGCGTGTGTGTGTGTGTTGGAGAAAAAAAAAAACAGTCAATTATCAAGATCATCTCCACCAACATTATTTAATACGATTTTAATTAATGTTTTATGAGTTGAGAGATTCTCCAGCCTCCACCTTCTTTGCCTGTTGTTCCATTTAGTCCCATAATTTCTTAGTAATGCACTGATTCATTGAAAGTGAAAAATTGAAAGTTTTTTGTCATTGCATTTCCTGTGTTTCTGTGTTTGATTCTCTGATCTGGTGTTGCCAACTCGACAACTGTAAAGTGTATTGCTGTCCACAAATCCACTGAATGTCTAACCGCTGCGTCGCTGTGTTGGAGCATGTATAACGGTCTTGTGTCTGTGGCCCGCAGGAGATGGTGTTGGTGGTGTTCTTCGGCTCGGAGTACGTGGTGCGGCTGTGGTCAGCGGGCTGTCGCAGCAAATACTCAGGCATCAAAGGACGACTCCGCTTTATCAGGAAACCCATCTCCATCATAGGTTCAATCCTCTTTTACTTGTGTTGTGCACCCATTCATGGACTTCCGGTGTCTCCAACCTTTTTCTAGCCTGGCTCTGCCAGACCCTTGTAGTTCCGCCATGCTCCACCAGAGGTGTTTGGCTGAACCACATGGGTCTGGTATCGAGCCCATAGCGAACGCCTTCCCCAGATTATTTTTTAATCGACCAATCAGGATTGCCGGTGTTTCGTGGGGTTTGCGCTGCCTTCTCAAGCTTCTCTCATGCAGCAGCGAGAGGAATCCAAGATGGCGGACGTAAAGTCTGCGAATCTTTTTAAAAGAGTAAATACGATCGAATTAAGACACGGATGTCACTTTTAATGCAATTTGAGGCGAGATGTAGATGGTTCTATGTTGATATATGTGTTTTAAGAGTCAAATGTTCCTGTAAAGTTTGGATGAAGCACTGGTTCAGTGTTCCTGTTTACACACTATGCAGCAGGGTTGCCAGGTTTGGTGGTTCCCGCATATTTTTTTCCAAGAGACTTGTAGGTATTAAATAAACAGAAAGACAATAAACAGAATCATGATAGCCCAAGTTGATTATATTACGTTTTTAGCCAAAAAATCATTCTGAGTGTTTTTTGTGTGGGTATTCTCGCGGATTTTGGGTTGGAAAATCTTGCTGGGATTTGGCAACCTATGGGAGCCGTGTGCTTCGATGTGAGTGGTTGAAAGCAGACTTCCATCAAGATAACGGACAAGTGGTCTATCCAATCACATACAAGGATTTTTTTTTACAAGGCCCTGCCTTCTGAAATCCAACCACTATGGCTCAGTACCAGACTCATGTGTGAAGTGCAGCAAACTACATGGGTCTGGCGAGAGTCAGGCTAACCTTTTTGACCCAGAGAGCTACTTTCCCGGGGCGATAAAGGCAGAGAGCTACTCCTTTAAGCTACTCCCTGGGGGAAAACTTGTGATAGAGTGATGTGATTAAGTCTGATATTGGGTACAGTCATTATTTATCATTGCAAATCTGTTACTAGTGCTACAAAGTCAGTGCAATTACTAAAATATACATGTATAATAATGAATAACACTGGGTAACAAAAAATAATTTTTGAAAATAGTCCAGGGTTTTGCAGCTGAATTAGACTAATTTTGATGCTCTGAGTCCGAAAATGACCTTGGTTTTGCTCAATCAGGTCAGGATTTTTTGCTACAGAAATATTTTTTTAAATCGATTTTGCGTAAAAAACAAATTTCATCATCAGCTGAAGAAATAAAAGTCAACGTATCCAAAGTCATTCAGTTTTTATTTACTCCATCAAATTTGATAAGCAGAATTCATAATAACGTAGACATAATCCGTAACACTATGGCTGTATCTCAAAAAGTTGACCTGATAGAGCAAAATGCATGTGATATTCGGACTCAGAACACCAACATTAGTCTAAATCAGTTGAGAAACCCCTGACCATTTTTTGGCTGTCAACTTGTGTAATACTTGGATAGGGAGCTAGAGAGCACTATAAGAAACATATGAATACAGTTTATGAGTTAAAAAAAGTTGATTTGGGGTTTGAATGTTCTTTTCTAAATCCTTTGGGGAGCTACTGGTTGCTCTCGAGCTACAGGTTGGAGACCCCTGATGTGGTGCTTTTAAAACATTGATCTAACTGTGAAATCTTTGGCTGTTCTTCCAGATCTGATCGTGGTCATAGCATCAATAATCGTTCTCGGAGTAGGATCCAATGGCCAGGTCTTTGCCACGTCAGCCATCAGGTACAGTAGTAGTTTGATTTGAACATAAGCTAGCTGGAGCCAAGCTAATGGGCGTTTGTTCCAGGGCAGAGGCAGACGTCTTACTAAGAGAATTGCTATCCGTTTGAATCATATCTGGATTGACAAACAGATAGGAGAATATAAACACCAGGTTCACAGAGAGCGCTAAACCATGGATTTTTTTCAGCCCAAAATGCTGAGTGTGACACAAACGATTTACTTTTCAATGTATGTCAATAGGAGCCAGAGCTAAACTTTATCCATGAGCACTCTCCCATTGTGCTTCCCTGAGCTTGCGGGTTTGCATTATCCATCTACTAAATACAGTTTATGCATTGTCCGTCTATATACAGTCTATCTAAGCATTGTATTTTGATAAATCTAGTTCGACTGCAGGTCATCTGGACAAAAGCACACAAAGGTTAGGCCGAAGTTGTCATTCTCTTTTACATGGCTAGACGTCCGTGGAGGAGACAGAAGAAAGCAGCCGTGTTTCCACAGCTCCAAGCCAAGGTCGTCTAATCTCTCCTCCACGAAGCAACCTACTTTATTCAATGAACCACAGTCTCAAAACACAACCCCAAACAGCCAGGGGAAAGGGAACATATGCATACAGGACACAGGACGCCAAGGAGACAATGGCCCACATCTGCATGAACACCTCCCGCCAGACCTCTAGGAGACGAGAGTACAAATATACCCGGCCGTTCTCAGAATTCATTAAAAAGATAATCTAAAAACAACATTTCAATTACATATTTCTATATACAGTCTATGTTATCATTCCTTGTTAGCATTGCCCATATCTTTACAGTCGATGGGCTGAAGCCAGACTTAATTGTATATAAGTCTGATCCAAATTCAGTAGGACCGTCTCTTATGGCAGAACATGGATCTGATTTGGCCTCCATCTTCAATTTTATACATATTTTTATTAGGTTTTCATCATCTGAAGACAAATCAATCTTTTTTTGCACGTGTGTCAAACAGTAGTATTATTGTAGATATGAATGACTCCCCTTTACCTTATCTGAGTGATTCTTTTAGAGTGTGAACAAGATTTTTTGGGTGTCACAGGGGCATACGCTTCCTCCAAATCCTGCGCATGTTGCACGTGGACCGACAAGGAGGCACCTGGAGGCTTCTGGGATCTGTAGTCTTTATCCATCGACAAGTAAGAGCGCAAGATAGTCACGTTCGCTGCCGCAGCCTTCACAAACGCTGTGTGCTCTGGGTTTTTGCAGGAGTTGATCACGACCTTGTACATTGGATTTCTGGGTCTAATCTTTTCCTCCTACTTCGTTTACCTGGCGGAGAAAGATGCTGTGGATGAGGAAGGGAAAACAGGCTTCTCCAGCTACGCAGACGCCCTGTGGTGGGGAGTGGTAAGAGTTCACACAGCTGAGGGTTCGATACTGACATGGGGAGTTTTTTTTATAGTGCATTTTTAAAGACCAAGGTCACCCAAAGCGCTTTACAATGTGCAGAGTTCAGATATTGTTCCACTCACTCCACGCACGGTGATGACGGAAGCAACAGGACTGAGGCTGTAGGTCCAGGACTGAGGCTGTAGGTCCAGGACTGAGACTGTAGACCCAGGACTGAAGCTGTAGATCCAGGACTGAGGCTGTAGATCCAGGACTGAGGCTGTAAATCCAGGACTGAGGCTGTGGATCCAGGACTGAGGCTGTAGGTCCAGGACTGAGGCTGTAGGTCCAGGACTGAGACTGTAGATCCAGGACTGAGGCTGTAGATCCAGGACTGAGGCTGTAGATCCAGGACTGAGGCTGTAGACCCAGGACTGAGGCTGTAGATCCAGGACTGAGGCTGTAGACCCAGGACTGAGGCTGTAGACCCAGGACTGAGGCTGTAGATCCAGGACTGAGGCTGTAGACCCAGGACTGAGGCTGTAGACCCAGGACTGAGGCTGTAGATCCAGGACTGAGGCTGTAGACCCAGGACTGAGGCTGTAGACCCAGGACTGAGGCTGTAGATCCAGGACTGAGGCTGTAGATCCAGGACTGAGGCTGTAGATCAGGACTGAGGCTGTAGATCCAGGACTGAGGCTGTAGATCAGGACTGAGGCTGTAGATCCAGGACTGAGGCTGTAGATCCAGGGCTGAGGCTGTAGATCAGGACTGAGGCTGTAGATCCAGGACTGAGGCTGTAGATCAGGACTGAGGCTGTAGATCCAGGACTGAGGCTGTAGATCAGGACTGAGGCTGTAGATCCAGGACTGAGGCTGTAGATCAGGACTGAGGCTGTAGATCCAGCAGAAATCGTCTCAGGGGACTTCACAAAGTTGTGGATTTGCCAACAATAGATCAGAACAGAAGGAAATGCATTAATAACAAACACACAGAAGCCATCGGTCCAGAGGGAACGGGACAACCAATGTCCATAAATGTTAATAAATGTGCATAAATGTCCTGTCTTTAGACCTTCCTACAGCTGCAAAGAAGGACTCGAGTGATATCATTCATCAGTTACACAGTCCCACACCAATAAGAAGCTCCATTACAGATTCAAGTGGATTAGCATGGTAACACAGGGATCTACTTTTGACCCGGTTCTTTTGTCCGGTCGTCGGGCGCACACTTGTGGCAGGTGTATTGATGTCTTTGTGGCTAAAGCGCGTTTTGTCGTGTCCTTTCTTGGCGGAGATTGAAGTTTCCAGAGCAGTTAATTAATCATTTGAATCGAATGCCGAGCGTAATGAGAAACCTATGGCCGCAGAGTGCACGGGATCATCGCAACACAATGCCACGCCGGGATTTCACACTCGCACAACTTTAGGGGCCTCAATTGAAAGTGTCGGTTTCTTTAATTAAAACTTCAACCGGGGGATTTGTGACTATTGTGTTACTGCGGAGGCTCAGATAACCCCCCGCTGTCAGCTGTAAGTTAATCATAGTAGATTTTTGCATTTTTATCAGCTTATGCAAATCCTGTCGTGATTTATGTGGTTTTTGTGGGTTTTCCCCAGCTCTCGGTCTCACCGGTCGGACCCTGTGAGCGGAAATCGCCTGATTCTATATATTTTTATTTAACCAGGGAAGTCCCATTGAGATTAAGAACCACTTTTTCAATGGAGTCCTGGACAAAAGTTACACACAATTTCATATAATTACAGATTATGGCGAGGTAATGGCAAGTTTATTTGTATAGTGCACTTCATAAACAACACTGTGCTGAACAAAACAAACTAGAAACAATACAAGGCATAAATAATCACACTATATTAAAAAAGGCAAGATACAATCCCTCAGTTGTATGCACAGCTAAACATAACTGTTTTTAACCTGGATTTGAACATTGTCTCACATTTTCAGGAAGACTGTTCCAGATTTTAGCTGCATACGGGTCAATGACGGATAAGGTTTTTTAAGAGGCCAATTTCAAAATAGACAGAATATGAATTTTTACAACAGTTGGTCAAAGCTTTACAATGTCATGTGTAAAATAAAAACAGGTTAAAATCATGAATTCAGATATTTTTCCATAAGTTCTTAGTAATATAATGTACACCTGAAAATCTGCCTCCCCATGTTTAGTCCATGTTTACTCTGGGCACCTGCAGGAGACCAGTCCCTGTGCTCCTCAGAGTTCCCCTTGGTTCATATGGCACTAACATGTCGCAGATGTACTTTGGTGCGAGGCCGTGGAGAGACTTGTAACAAACAGAACTACTTTAAAGTCTGGTCTCTGAGCCACAGGAAGCAGAGACCTGAGAACTGGACTAATGTGTGTAGATCCAGGACTGAGGCTGTAGATCCAGAATTGAGGCTGTAGATCCAGGACTGAGGCTGTAGATCCAGGACTGGGACTGTAGATCCGTAGATCCAGGACTGAGACTGTAGATCCAGGACTGAGACTGTAGATCCGTAGATCCAGGACTGAGACTGTAGATCCAGGACAGTCTCAGTCCTGGATCTACAGTCTCAGTCCTGGATCTACAGGACTGAGACTGTAGATCCAGGACTGAGACTGTAGATCCGTAGATCCAGGACTGACGCTGTAGATCCAGAACTGACGCTGTAGATCCAGGACTGAGACTGTAGATCCAGGACTGAGGCTGTAGATCCAGGACTGAGGCTGTAGATCCAGGACTGAGGCTGTAGATCCAGGACTGAGACTGTAGATCCGTAGATCCAGGACTGAGGCTGTAGATCCAGGACTGAGGTTGTAGACCCAGAACTGAGACTGTAGATCCAGGACTGAGGCTGTAGATCCAGGACTGAGACTGTAGATCCAGGACTGAGGCTGTAGATCCAGGACTGAGGCTGTAGATCCAGGACTGAGGTTGTAGACCCAGGACTGAGGTTGTAGACCCAGGACTGAGGCTGTAGATCCAGGACTGAGACTGTAGATCCAGGACTGAGGCTGTAGATCCAGGACTGAGACTGTAGATCCAGGACTGAGACTGTAGATCCGTAGATCCAGGACTGAGACTGTAGATCCAGGACTGAGACTGTAGATCCAGGACTGAGGCTGTAGATCCAGGACTGAGACTGTAGATCCAGGACTGAGGCTGTAGATGCAGGACTGAGACTGTAGATCCAGGACTGAGGCTGTAGATCCAGGACTGAGACTGTAGATCCAGGACTGAGACTGTAGATCCAGGACTGAGACTGTAGATCCAGGACTGAGACTGTAGATCCGTAGATCCAGGACTGAGACTGTAGATCCAGGACTGAGACTGTAGATCCGTAGATCCAGGACTGACGCTGTAGATCCAGGACTGACGCTGTAGATCCAGGACTGAGGTTGTAGACCCAGGACTGAGGCTGTAGATCCAGGACTGAGGCTGTAGATCCAGGACTGAGGCTGTAGATCCAGGACTGAGGCTGTAGATCCAGGACTGAGACTGTAGATCCAGGACTGAGGCTGTAGATCCAGGACTGAGGCTGTAGATCCAGGACTGAGACTGTAGATCCGTAGATCCAGGACTGAGGCTGTAGATCCAGGACTGAGGTTGTAGACCCAGGACTGAGGCTGTAGATCCAGGACTGAGGCTGTAGATCCAGGACTGAGACTGTAGATCCAGGACTGAGGCTGTAGATCCAGGACTGCGGTTGTAGACCCAGGACTGAGGTTGTAGACCCAGGACTGAGGCTGTAGATCCAGGACTGAGGCTGTAGATCCAGGACTGAGGTTGTAGATCCAGGACTGAGGCTGTAGATCCAGGACTGAGGTTGTAGACCCAGGACTGAGGTTGTAGACCCAGGACTGAGGCTGTAGATCCAGGACTGAGGCTGTAGATCCAGGACTGAGGCTGTAGATCCAGGACTGAGGCTGTAGACCTAGGACTGAGGCTGTAGACCCAGGACCTGAACCATCATGTTTTTGCTGTTCCTTGTAGGTGACGGTCACTACGATCGGTTACGGGGACAAGATTCCTCAGACCTGGATTGGAAAAGCAATCGCGTCTTGCTTCAGTGTGTTTGCCATCTCCTTCTTCGCCCTTCCTGCTGTAAGTGCCTTCCATCCACACTTTATACATATCTCTACGATGATTACGTACTAAAATAACCTTGTGTATGACATTAGGGGATCTTGGGCTCGGGTTTTGCCCTCAAAGTTCAGCAGAAGCAGAGACAGAAACACTTCAACCGGCAGATCCCAGCTGCAGCTTCGCTCATCCAGGTTTGTGTTCAAAATCTCTCACACACACATGAAGCGGTAGCGCAAATTCAGACTGAAAGACTGTGCCACAGCTTCTGGCTCCTGCTCTGGCTCCTGCTCTGGCTCCTGCTCTGGCTTCTGCTCTGGCTTCTGCTCTGGCTCCTGCTCTGGCTCCTGCTCTGGCTCCTGCTCTGGCTTCTGCTCTGGCTCCTGCTCTGGCTCCTGCTCTGGCTCCTGCTCTGGCTCCTGCTCTGGCTTCTGCTCTGGCTCCTGCTCTGGCTCCTGCTCTGGCTTCTGCTCTGGCTCCTGCTCTGGCTCCTGCTCTGGCTACTGCTCTGGCTCCTGCTCTGGCTCCTGCTCTGGCTCCTGCTCTGGCTTCTGCTCTGGCTTCTGCTCTGGCTCCTGCTCTGGCTTCTGCTCTGGCTCCTGCTCTGCCTACGCCCCATTCACAAAATGCTTCTAGCCACCACCAGTGCTTGACTCAGTGGATCTGAGATTATCTTCAGCAGCAAATGATCCCCCTCTGCAAGTGTCACTGTCAGGATCAATGCGCCAAACAGATACATCTTTTTCATGCATTAATGTGTCTGCCTTGGTCTCTTCAGATTGAAATGCTGTTAATGTGATCCAGACTTCACTTTTCTTATGTAATAGTGGACATTTTTGGCCTGACTTCTGAGGTTTTTCCCCAAATGACCAAAGTATATCCACCTCTTGATCCTGAAGTGTGCCTGCTTAAAGATCTCATGAAAATCAACCCCATAAATTCATGTCAAATTAAGCTAAATTAATGCCACGGCCCCCTTCCACGCGTACATCACATGGAAGTCTTTCTCTCTAGATGGTGTTTGTAATTAAATAGCTGTGTCTCTCTGGAAAAGTACTTACAGCTTGGTCTGCAATCTGTTCCCTGGCAGACTCTGTGGAGGTGTTATTCTATAGAGAAACCTGGTGGAGGGACGTCCACCTGGAAAATGTACGTCCTGACCCCTCAGGTAGAGACCACCGTGGACTCGGACTCCAGCCCCAACATCCGGAAACTCTACTTAACGGTAAGAATCATTATCAAAAGTCCTGTTTCCACCGACCCAACGTGTTTAACCGCTACCAGGTTCTTTATAGCACAGGCCGAGCTGGAACTGAAGTGTTGTCACTGACAGAGATTAGCCAGAGTGCGCCCAGTAGAATAGAGTAGAGTAGAGCCAACGAGATGAGAGTAGAGTACAGTAGAGTAGAGTAAAGCCAATGAGATGAGAGAAGAGTAGAGTAGAGCCAACGAGATGAGAGTAGAGTACAGTAGAGTAGAGTAGAGCCAACGAGATGAGAGTAGAGTACAGTAGAGTAGAGTAAAGCCAATGAGATGAGAGAAGAGTAGAGTAGAGCCAACGAGATGAGAGTAGAGTACAGTAGAGTAGAGTAGAGCCAACGAGATGAGAGTAGAGTACAGTAGAGCCAACGAGATGAGAGTAGAGTAGAGTAGAGTAGAGTAAAGCCAATGAGATGAGAGAGAAGAGTAGAGTAGAGCCAACGAGATGAGAGTAGAGTAGAGTAGAGCCAACGAGATGAGAGTAGAGTAGAGTAGAGCCAACGAGATGAGAGTAGAGTACAGTAGAGTAGAGTAGAGTAGAGCCAACGAGATGAGAGTAGAGTAGAGTAGAGCCAACAAGATCAGAGTAGAGTAGAGTAGAGTAGAGCCAATGAGAGTATTTTATTTTATTTATTTGTTTATTTGACAGGGTCATTGCACAATAAATGTATTGTTCAGACCGGATATAGCTACAAGCTAATTTTCATCCGTAGTCCCTGAGGCAGAGGCAACGTGACAGCAGGTTTACAGTGTGCAAAGAATTGATAAATATAAAGAATGAATGGCCTAACAAAATATACATCACACAATTATTTACATCTGACTAATGACTACAGACTTGATTCTCTTTGAGCCAGTTTTTTAGGCTGAGTTTAAACTGTCCTAGTGAGCTACTCTCCCGTACAGACAGAGGTAGTGAGTTCCAGGCCCGCACAGACAGAGGTAGTGAGTTCCAGGCCCGCACAGACAGAGGTAGTGAGTTCCAGGCCCGCACAGACAGAGGTAGTGAGTTCCAGGCCCGCACAGACAGAGGTAGTGAGTTCCAGGCCCGCACAGACAGAGGTAGTGAGTTCCAGGCCCGCACAGACAGAGGTAGTGAGTTCCAGGCCCGCACAGACAGAGGTAGTGAGTTCCAGGCCCGCACAGACAGAGGTAGTGAGTTCCAGGCCCGCACAGACAGAGGTAGTGAGTTCCAGGCCCGCACAGACAGAGGTAGTGAGTTCCAGGCCCGCACAGACAGAGGTAGTGAGTTCCAGGCCCGCACAGACAGAGGTAGTGAGTTCCAGGCCCGCACAGACAGAGGTAGTGAGTTCCAGGCCCGCACAGACAGAGGTAGTGAGTTCCAGGCCCGCACAGACAGAGGTAGTGAGTTCCAGGCCCGCACAGACAGAGGTAGTGAGTTCCAGGCGCACAGACAGAGGTAGTGAGTTCCAGGCCCGCACAGACAGAGGTAGTGAGTTCCAGGCCACTGCTGCTTTGACAGAGAAACAGTTCTGACCAAATGAGGAGGACCTAAAGTTCACATAACAGTCTCCCCTGGATGTGGCTCTGGTGGATCTGGTTCTCACCTCCTCACACCTTTTCACAAATGTATTTAGTGGTGGGGGTGCCAAATTTTGGAAAATTTTATATATAAGACAGATATTTGCAAACTGGATAACACTCTCAAATGTAAATAATTTATATTTCTCAACAATTTTGCAATGATGATGTGACCTCGGTTTTTTATCTAAAATCTTTAGAGCTTGTTTGTATAAACTCAGAAGAGGTTGCCTTGCTGAGTCTGGAGCCAATGACCAGGATGTGCAACAATAAGTGAATTGTGAAAAAATCATTGAATGCATAAAAAGCTTTGCCGCATCTGGACTCATCTGGTGACGGATTCCCCTAAATTGAGACAAACTAAATTTTATACGTTTGATCATTTTGGAAATGTGCATCTTAAAAGACAGTGTCCTGTCAAGCTCAACTCCTAAATATTTAGTCGAGTCCACAATTAACAATTTGTCTCCATTAATGATTATTTGTGGTGGAGTGAGATGAGTATTCCTTACTGAAAAATACATGCTGACGGTTTTTCTAACATTTAGTGTCAGACATGATTTTACCATCCAATCTGAGATTTTCTCCATGGCAGATTGGAGAATAGACGCAGCTTTTTGGCTGGTTTTGTTATGGACATATAATACAGCATCATCAGCGTACATCTGAATATTTACCTCTGGGCATAGGACTGGGAGGTCATTTAGATAAACACTGAATAAGAGGGGTCCTAAAATGGAACCTTGAGGCACCCCGACCGAGCTGTCTAAAAAAGGAGACAAAGTGCTTTTAACTCTTGTGCAGTGTTTAAACCAGGGGTGTCATTCATACGGCCCGCGGGCCGGAACCGGCCCGCCAAGAGATTTGACACGGCCCGTGGCTCATTTATGTAAAAATATAATAAAGTTACATTTTAAAAAGCCGCTCCGCGCCGCGAGGCGCCGCGACGCGCTCAGGGGTGAGTCCAGTGCGTCTGTAGTGGCTCCACCAGAGCGGTGCTGAAGGAATAACATCTTAAACTACAAGACTCGGCGAAAAATACGGCACTTTGAGCGAAGGATTGAGAAAACAGAAGATAAACCTGTCTGGCCCTGAAGACACAGCAGTCTGTTTGTGCCCAGAGCGAGAGGTTAGTTCTGCTGCTGTAAAGGGAAGCTACCTGTGCTAACAACATTAGCATTAGCATCGCAGCCGCACAGTGAGAGAGAGTTGTTAAAACTCTCACAGGCTGCAGACATGGTCTGAGAAACCACTCGCTTTTACCATCATGTTGCCATTGATAAGAGACTGATGTTACTGATGTCACATATTCATTTGTGGTGTTACTGAAACTATCAGAGGAGTTTTGAGCGCTGCTGCTGGTACTGCTGCTGGTACTGCTGCTGGTACTGCTGCTGGTTCTGCTGCTGGTGCTGCTGCTGGTTCTGCTGTTGTTGCTGGTGTGTTGGACAGTGTGGACTGGTACCGATGGTAAAAACAGGTGTAGTGACAAAGCTGCAAATGGAGGTGATGATTTTTGGACATTTGACTGTATTTTACACAGAGACACTGCTGCTGTCGTTAAGAATGAATCACGTTATGGAAGTAAAACTTGCTAAGAAGTACAGATGATGGGTGAGAAACCTTCCTTTGCTTTGGTTATGGAAGTTGTTTTATTCATTTCAACTGAATCATGGTCAGTTTGATGCTTTCTCTGTGATAATAACATAACCATGGACCTTACACACTGAAGATGGTTAATGTGATAATAACATAACCATGGACCTTACACACTGAAGATGGTTAATGTGATAATAACATAACCATGGACCTTACACACTGAAGATGGTTAATGTGATAATAACATAACCATGGACCTTACCACACTGAAGATGGTTAATGTGATAATAACATAACCATGGACCGTACACACTGAAGATGGTTAATGTGATAATAACATAACCATGGACCTTACCACACTGAAGATGGTTAATGTGATAATAACATAACCATGGACCTTACACACTGAAGATGGTTAATGTGATAATAACATAACCATGGACCTTACACACTGAAGATGGTTAATGTGATAATAACATAACCATGGACCTTACACACTGAAGATGGTTAATGTGATAATAACATAACCATGGACCTTACACACTGAAGATGGTTAATGTGATAATAACATAACCATGGACTTTACCACACTGAAGATGGTTAATGTGATAATAACATAACCATGGACCTTACCACACTGAAGATGGTTAATGTGATAATAACATAACCATGGACCTTACACACTGAAGATGGTTAATGTGATAATAACATAACCATGGACCTTACCACACTGAAGATGGTTAAGCTGAGGTGCTGTGTTTAAGTGCTTTTTTCTATCTACCTACTTTACCTTTGTGAGCAGGTTTTCTCTGTAATGAGCCTTAAAAACAAAGCTAACACACAAATATTAATATACATATTGTGAAATACCATTTTCAATGTAATATTGTAAATACGCTACATTATTTGCACTATGGAAAACTCACTGTTACATTTAAGTTTGTAACAGAAAACTGAGTATTAAAGGATAGTGTTTTAAAGGAAGTTTTAAATAAATGTGTTTATGTGCACAAAAAGTTGGACTTTGTACCGTTTTTGGATATTTTTGTAGAGCATCTCCTGGTCCGGCCCACTTGAGATCAGATTAGGTTGTATGTGGCCCCCGGACCAAAATGAGTTTGACACCCCTGGTATAAACCATTGCAGTGCACTTTCTGAAATATTATGTTGTGATAGTTTTGATAAAACGATGCTATGGTTTACTGTGTCAAATGCTTTTTTTAGATCCAAAAAAATGGCTCCAACCACTCCTCCTTTATCCAACATGCAGTAGAGTACAGTAGAGTAGAGCCAACTAGAGTAGAGTAGAGCCAACAAGAGTAGAGTAGAGTAGAGCCAACGAGATGAGAGTAGAGTGGAGCCAACTAGAGTAGAGTACAGTAGAGTAGAGCCAACTAGAGTAGAGTAGAGCCAACAAGAGTAGAGTAGAGTAGAGCCAACGAGATGAGAGTAGAGTGGAGCCAACTAGAGTAGAGTACAGTAGAGTAGAGTAGAGCCAACAAGATGAGAGTAGAGTAGAGTTGAGTAGAGCCAATGAGAGTAGAGTAGAGTAGAGTAGAGCCAATGAGAGTAGAGTAGAGTAAAGTAGAGCCAACGAGATGAGAGTTGAGGAGAGTAGGACAGTAGAGTAGAGTATTAGGGAATAATGTGGTCTGCACTTCTTAAACGTTCTCTTTTCTCTTGTCTCTTTAACATCATGGTGGTTATTGTGGTTATTGTGGTTATTGTGGAGATGTGAGCTCACAGTTGTACGTATTCCCACGACCGTAATGAGCTCTCCAACTGTCTCTGTTTTGTAATTAATTGCTGGCACAATATAAAGCTTCAAATTTGATCCAATAATTTTATATAAAGCCCGTGGTCCCAGCAGTGGTGTAATTAGTGTGGGAACTGGCACCATTTTAATCACCATTTAGATACAGGACCTCGCTACACGCACAGAGCTCCGACCTCAAAACATCCAGGCTGGTCTTAAAGTTTCTGTTTTGTTTTGTTCCTGCAAAATGATGTAATATAAAGTAGTACGCTCTGGAATCAACCGGTTTCTATCTTGACTAGAGCACATTTTGACTGTCTTAAAACAAGATTTGCCAATGGAAGAAGCAGTTTGGTTGTATTACTAGCATGTATATTCATACTGTATACAGATGGACAATGCTAACATAGACTGTATACAGATGGAGTAGGCTAACATCGATTTTTTTCAATTGCCAGTTATTATTTATTGAACTTCCAGGGGAGTTCACATGAGTTCATTCATTCATTCATTCATTCATTTTCAAGCCCTTTATTAGTCCATTTCTGGGTCAGGGGGGTGGCAATGAGAGCTGCCACCCAACGCTCATAGCACCAGTCCCTCACTGATCCTCTGCAGGGGGTGAGTCCACAGGAAGATGGCTACTCCGTCAGCGGTGAATCAGCCTTGGTCTTTCAGCGGGGGCTTCAGGCAACGTGGGGTTAAGTGTCTTGCCCAAGGACACAACGACAGTAGACATCAGTGGGAGCAGTTGGTGTAGGTCCCATGGTGGGAATCGAACTCACGACCTCCAGGCTCAAAGGCCACTGCTCTACCAACTGAGCTACTGTCGCCCACTCAAAACAAGTCATTTTTGCTTATGGCTTTGGCAAATGTTGTTGGTCAAAATGTTCTCAAATCAAGTCACTTTTTTCAGTATATTTCTTGTGTATGTCTCTTTAATACTCTCTTGTCATGTGATTTTGATTTTCTGCTAGACTCTGTGTTATAGCCATGTTTGAACAAATACAAATGTGTTGATTTTTTTTGCATTTTTCCTCTAGAAAAGAGGCACCAAAAGAAGGTTCAAGCCTCGCGGTAACGGCTCGATGGGAGCCCAGTCGGACAGAGCGGTCTCCATCCCTCAGATCACGTACGACCACATCGACGACTCCATGGAGAAGAAAGACGGGTCATATTTCCTGGAGGATAAAGAGCCTCGAGGACCGGTGGAAGGTAGCATCCGCATCCTGACCTCAGACTTTAGCCCTGTTTGCACTAGCCTCACTCGGCCCATCTCTACTCTACCTGGTTGCGTTTCCATTACGCTATAGTATCTGGTTCTGTATCCTAGCAACCTATACCCATGTCAAACCAGTCTCAGAGGAAATTACTTAAGAACCATGAACCTTCCAGCAGCTCTTTGGCCAATGATGGAAATATGCCCAATTGCAGTAGAGTAGAGCCAAGTACAGTAGTGCCAAGTAGGGTTGGTGGAAACAGGGCTTTAGATTCGTATAGTATTTGCTTGACCATAAGTCGCTACTTTATTCACGTTTTTGAAGTTATAGTTACAGAATGTACAATGTTTTAACTTCATATGTATAAATATCATGGATGTATGATACTATCTGGAGGGTGTTGCTGGTAAAACCTGTCTCCACGTAGACTAGAGGCCAGTTGTAGTACTGCAGTTTAACAAAGACCTCAGTGTTAAAACTAAAATGACAGAGAACCTACAGCTTTCACAAAGGTCTGGGTTTGAGAGGATTTCAGTGTCTTCCATCAGTTTTCAATAAATCCACACTTTAGAGCAACAAACTGCTCGCTCTCGTGCCTTATCTAGCTCCACTCTGATTGGTCAAAACGCTCACATGTTACTCTGGTCGTGCAGTAGAACCACTCCACTCCTACCACACAAGACCAGGAGAACCAGAGCTATCCAGAACGTGCCACTTCTGTTAATGTTCAAGCATGTGCCAATAATCCAACTGGCTAACACTTTTATTGACTCTCAAAGTTGCTTCGCATGCCATTATTCTTTCACCTCAAACACAGTGATGATAAACTACTACTCTAGCCACAGCTGCCCAGGGGCATACTGACAGAAGAGGGGTGTTCCCAGAGGTCTCCCATCACAGTATTAACCTGCAGCAGAGGTTTGACAGGCATATGCAGGTATGGTAATGGGTACAGGTCATTGATCTGAGTGGGCAGACCGTAACCCTTGTATTTTTTCACTCAACAAAATCGTATCTCTTTGGTATTGCTTAGAAATATCTTACATTTATTTGAATAAGATTGAAAGTCTCCTGCTTGGCACCGGTTAACTCTGAAAGAAACACAGCTAAAATACTTCTACTAATCAAAAGGATTTGGTAAAAACATCTATTTGTACAAAGGGGGTCTTCCATAATCCAAGATGGCTGCCATGAGTCTCCCAAAATGCAGCTGCAGCCGTTATCGTGTGAGCTACAATTACAGGTCATGGTTACTAGCCCTGTGTTGCTTCACATGTCCAGCATTACCCTCCAGCTTAAATGAAAAATACTTTGAGCTTTTAAAACTACAAATACGAAAAGGTTTATTTGTTTTGGCCTCTCAAATACATAAAGAGACTCCAGTCCAGGTTCTTCGGACTCGTTACTCTGAGAAGCACCTCGCCTAAAACACGACTCAGCTTCCTGTTTTTGAAAAGCCGATCGGGTCAAATAAACTGACCCAGACTTTAGGTCCATGTTGTAAGGTTAATGAAGTTTTCCGGTCCATGTGTGCGATCATAAAGATACGTTTTGTAAAAAAAGAGGTTTTGAACAAGACATTGGTTATATTTCATGGCATACATTTTCTTAAAGATGTTAAAGGAGGATCGTCTACTTCCGGGTGGATCCTCAAGGCTATTGGTCCTGTTAGTTGTCAATCATTCTGGTCATACGTGCTCGTCAAACAAGACCAGAGAGTTTAGTTCCAAAAGTAGAAAGGGCGGTTCTTTCCTAAAATCTGGGGAAATCCTCCTTTAGACCTTTAAACCATTCCATTGCAAATACAAAAGCCAAAGTTGAATTTTTGTTGGATTTTAACTGTATTTTTCTACATTTGCAGGATTAACCCGAATATTCCGACAAACAGGTGAGGCATCGATATTATCATCATTCGCGACATGGTGCTATGGTGTTTTAGTAACTATTTCAGCAACAATCTAGAGTGCTCTCATTAAAACAAAACCTCTCACCCTCTTTTCAGCGCGCATCAAGTTAATCATTAGCTAACCAGGCTTTTAATGTGCTCCAAACAGTATTTCAATGAGACCGTGTGACTGGGGTTTTGTCCTGGACCGGACCAAACCAGAGCCAGACTGGGACCCTGGTGCTGGTTCTTCTGCCAAGGGTCCAGAACCGGGGCTGGCAGCGGACCACGCGGGTGCACAGGCTGGGACAGGACAGAACAGAACAGAGAGAGGAGGGAGGACAGGGGGGAGGACAGGGGGGAGGATGGGGGAGGATGGGGGGGATGTGGAGCTTGATAACCGTTTATTGTGCAGCTTGACTGGTCAGAAATAAACTGCTTTTTGTGTGGTTTAATCAATGGAGAGATTATCTTCATGTATCTGTCTGTCTGAACAAATCCACCCCATAGAGCCTACACTACACTGCAAAAAGTGATAGAATATAATAAATGCTCAAACCAAGTTTTATATTAATATTTGTTCTTAATTTGGGTTCATTCTGACTGTGTTAAGAAAAGATTATCCAATAGGACAAAGAAATGTTGTCTTATTTCAAGAACTTTTGCTTCATTTTTTCTTTCCAAGGGAGACATTTTGTTTTGTCCCATCGGAAAATCTTGTTTTAAGGTTCAGTCAGAATGTGATTTTTTTTTAAGTGTTGCCAAATGTTAGCAATTTTTGACTGATTTTGTATCACTTTTTGCAGTGTAGAAGTGGACCGAGTGTGACATCACCATCGTGTTACCCTTAATGCAGAAGAGGCTGATTTGAACATAAGATAGCTGGAGCCAATTTCCTTATATGGGCATTTGTTCTGATGCTTTGCTCAGTAACAGGGGCAGTCGTGTTGCTAAGACGGTTGCTAAGGCAAGCTAGAGTTTCCTCTGAGAATATGGTTCATATCTGGATTAACCGTCAAAGTAACAACTCCAGGATCATAGGGAGCCCTTTTTCTGTGCTAGTAGAGGAGTTACTTTTTCAATGTAAGTCAATAGGAGCCAGAGCGAGATGGAGCAAAACTTCACCATGAGCACTTCCCTGTTGGGCTTCATCCAGCTAGCGTGTTAGCATTGTCCATCTGTATACAGTCTATGATCCACACCTATCTTTCTTACCGCTGTTTGCTTTGAGGTGCATGTAACTTGAATTATTGTTGTGCCTGTGATGTCACACACTAAAGTATTATCATTCAATCAATCAAATCTTTATCTGTAGAGGACGTTTCAAACAGCCTGGGCTTACCAAAGTTCTGTACAGGCAGCAAAAAAACAGCACAATAAAAACACAAAAACACAGAAATATAAATGCACACATTAAAAGCTGAAAACCTCTCTTTTTAACCATTTGGGGATAAAGATCGGGCAGACCACTCTCTAGAAAATCTACATTTCCCTTATCGTACATTGTCGTAAGTTTGTAAATATGTGTGTGATGGCTGTTTCTAACAAGGAAGCAGCGATTACACAAGTTCAGCTCAGTCTTTATGGGAGAGTGAACCAGAGGGCACACTCTAGACCTGTTAGTTACAAAGGGGGTGAATATTTCAAATATAAGCGTGGTCGATGTTGCTCTTTCGGATCATTTCTGTGTATTTTTTGACATGTGTTTCACTAACAAACCACCAGTGGACTCTGCAACTGTTCGAAGAAGACACATAAATGAAAATACGAGTGAACTATTTATGGGAATGATAAACTTTGAAAATGCATCGTATTCTACTGTAGATGAACTGTTTAACTCTGTCACCTCTAGTGTTTTGAATGTTCTGGATACCGTTGCCCCTGTGAAGGTTAAAATAGTGAAAAATAAGCAGAAGGCGCCGTGGGCTAAAGCAGACTCGGTCAGGGCACAAAAGAGAAAGTGCCGGAGGGCCGAGCGGAAGTGGCGCAAGTCCAACCTCCAGGTTGATTACAAGATCTTCAAAGATAAGTTGTGCGAGTTTAACCGGGTGCTACGTAGTACGAGAGAAAGGTATTTTTCTGAAATGATTGAAGGCTGCAGCAACAATCTGCGTGTTCTGTTTTCAACAGTTAATAGATTAACAAACCCCCCTGTTCAGATGCCATTAGAGCTAACTTCCAAACGTAAATGCAATGAGTTTGCACACTTTTTCAATGACAAGGTTCAAGGCATCAAAAACGCCATTGTCTCCAATCCACAGATAACCATCCAACAGCCAGAAAGGCTCTCTGAGCTAACTTACTTTGCACCTGTAGATGATAAAAATGTCCAAGAAATAATCTCCAGTTTGAGCTCCTCCAGATGCAGCCTGGATGTACTACCCACTAGATTTCTGAAGTCTGTTCTGAGCAGTCTGTTACCTTCACTCACACAGATAGTAAACATGTCCCTTCATTCTGGAATATTCCCAAAGGCCCTGAAAACTGCAGTCATCAGGCCCCTGCTAAAAAAGAGCAGCCTGGATGCTACGGTACTTAACAACTATCGTCCCATCTCAAATCTGCCATTTATGGGGAAAGTCCTTGAAAAAGTTGTCTACCTACAGCTTACTAGATTTCTTATAATTAACAACTCATTTGATATGTTTCAGTCCGGCTTTAGACCCCACCACAGCACTGAGACTGCTCTTGTCAAGGTTACAAACGATATCCGGCTGAACACTGACGCAGGCAAAGTCTCAATCTTAATCTTGTTAGATCTGAGTGCTGCCTTTGACACTGTCGACCATGAGATCCTCTTACAGAGACTAGAGGACTGGGTTGGAGTCGCTGGCACCGCCCTAAGTTGGTTTAGGTCTACTTTGTGGAGATTGGAGACTGTGTCTCAGATCATATGGCCCTGACCTGTGGAGTACCACAGGGGTCGATCCTGGGACCTCTTCTGTTCAATCTCTACATGCTGCCGTTAGGTCAGTTAATACGCAGAAACAAAGTGTCCTATCACAACTATGCAGACGACACTCAGATCTATGTCTCACTGACTGCAGGAGAACATGGACCAGTGGACTCACTCCTTCACTGTATCCAACAGATCAGTGAGTGGATGCAAAACAACTTCCTTCAGCTAAACGCAGACAAAACTGAAATGATTGTCTTTGGTCCCCAGAAACAAAGAGAGAGCGTCATCTGTCACCTACAGTCTCTCTCCCTAAAACCTTCAAACAAGGTCAGAAATCTAGGGGTAATACTGGACTCAGACTTAAATTTTAATAGCCACATCAAATCAGTAACATCAGCAGCTTTTTACCATCTAAAAAACATTGCCAGGATCAAAAACATAGTGTCTAAAGCAGACCTGGAGATTCTTATCCATGCATTTGTCTCCAGTAGGTTAGACTACTGCAATGGCCTGCTCACAGGTCTGTCCAAACAGGCTGTAAAACAGCTGCAGTACATTCAAAATGCAGCAGCTCGAGTCCTGACTAGAACCAGGAAGTACGACCACATTAGTCCGGTCCTCAGGTCCCTGCACTGGCTTCCTGTGGCTCAGAGAATAGACTTTAAAACAGCTTTGCTTGTGTACAAATCTCTCCATGGCCTCGCACCAAACTATATTAGTGACATGTTAGTCCCATATGAACCAGCCCGGACTCTGAGGAGCACAGGGACTGGACTCCTGTTAGTGTCCAGAGTCAGAACTAAACATGGGGAGGCTGCTTTTCAGATTCATGCTGCTAAAATCTGAAACAGTCTTCCTGAAGATGTGAGACAGGCCTCCTCTCTGACAATGTTTAAGACAAGGTTGAAAACAGTTCTGTTTAGCCGTGCATACAACTGAGGGATTTTATATTTGTATCTTTTTTTTTTTTTTTTTTTTTTTTTTAATGTACCGTGATTATTTATGATTTTAATGCTTTCTTGTTCTGTTCAGCACTTTGAATTGCCTTGTGTATGAATTGTGCTATACAAATAAACTTGCCTTGCCTTACTGTTTATTGAGGCTGCTTGTGTTTTGGTTTGCCTTCCTGGTCAGCAGCTTTGGACCTGTAAATTAAAATGTGAAGAAAAAGACCTTATCTGTGGTGCATGTGACGTTAGCGTAGCCATTTCTGTAAGTCTGTATGTACTGTACTGTATGTTTGGATCCTAAAATCCCAACAGAATCTGACCTCTGTGAAAGCCGTAGGTTCCTTGTCAGTGAGTTAACATTGAGGTCAATGGGGACATCTCTCCCATGTGAATTTAAAGCAGGGGTCTCCAAACTTCTTCAATTGGAAAGCTACTTTTATACAAACAAACAGGCAGAGAGCTACTCCTTTTTGCCGTCTTTATGAAAGCCGATCTAATAATTACGACCAAATTAAGAAAACACATATAAAATACACCATAATACTGTTTAACCCTCTATTTATTCGTTGAAGCGTATTTGTTGAATTCTAATTCCTGTGGCGAGCTACCTGTAAGGGGCTGGCGAGCTACTGGTGGCTCAAGAGCTACTGGTTGGAGACCCCTGATTTAAAGGTATTCAGGAGGTGGATCATCAAGGTTATTGGTCCTTCCAAATGTCAAATGATTATCATAAAAAAACCAGAGATTTTGGTTCAAAAAGTGGAGAGGGCGGTTCTTTCCTAAAATGTGGGAAAATCCTCCTTAATACCTTTAACGCATTGACTGCCATTTACGTATTTGTCTGAGACCCTCTATTCGACTGGGGATAACAGGACAACAAAAATAGCTAGAAACAAACTTATTTTTGCTGATGAAAGTAGACAATCCAGTCTTTCAGAATCTGGTTTCACATTTCACATAGTCAGAGAAAATAATATTCTGTGGGTCTTGAGAATCAGTGAAATCATCAAAAACGGCTTGCAGTCAATAAGTAACACAATAGTAACATATCCAATTAAAATTCAGGTCAACTCAATTCATTTTTGTGTCGCCCTAAATCACATCAGTCGTTATCTCAGACAACGTCACAAAACTGTCGATTCGCCAACGCAGATCAGAGAATCAAACCTTTCAAACACTGGAAATGAAATGATTAAAAAAAACACATAGAGCCATAAGAGGTAGATGACCGATCCTGGATCATCTCCACTGTCCTCAGACCAGGGGTGTCCAAACTTTTCAGTAAGAGGGCCACTTTAGTTCACCAGACTTGTCCAGGGGCCGACAACATTCTTAAAATGCTTTTCAGGATTTTCTTGGGTTTTAAAATTGGGAATGCTCATAGTCAACACCGCAACTGCACTGGTGCCATTTTGGGACACAATTGAAAAGAAATGACTGTACAAATAAAGTGAATGGCTAAATTCCAACGGTTCGAAGCGTTACGACAAGATGCAGCATGACTATATAGGTGGAGCTGAAGTTGGCTGGATGACTCTGTGAAAGTGCCTCAATAATAATAATAATGCATCAAACTTATATAGCGCTTTTTTGGACACTCAAAGACGCTTTACAAAACACGTAGAATGGATAGTGTGTGTTAGCAAGGCAGAGGGCCACATGGGACTAAACAGTGGGCCGCATTTAGCCCGCGGGCCTTGGTTTGGACACGCCGACCTTAGACCCTCCTGACATGCTGTGTAGATCCAGGACTCAGGCTGTAGAACGAGGACAAACGAGCGATATTATGAATGCATGATATTATCCTGATATCATAACACATCCATGACTAGTATCCAGCTCATTCACTCTTGATATTTTAAGTTTCTTGTTTTTTTTCTTCTTCTTTCCATGTGTTTGCACGACTTCAGGGCCTCCGCTCCACTCTTGGTCGTCTTACACTCTGAGCTGCCCCTCATCTCCAGGTACTTTCACTTTCACTTTCTCTTGTACGTGAAGCTGACCATCTTAGATCATATAGAGGAGGGTTCTGTCTAAGTAAGGGGAAGGTCTCTCTCTGGTCTCTCGCTCTGGTTTCTCTCTGGTCTCTCTCTGGTCTCTCTCTGGTCTCTCTATCTAGTCTCTCTCTGGTCTCTCTCTCTGGTCTCTCTCTCTCTCTCTGCTCTCTCTCTCTCTTTCTCTCTCTCTCTCTGCTCTCTCTATCTAGTCTCTCTGCTCTCTCTCTCTGGTCTCTCTCTCTCTCTCTGCTCTCTCTATCTAGTCTCTCTCTGCTCTCTCTCTGGTCTCTCGCTCTGGTTTCTCTCTGGTCTCTCTCTGGCCTCTCTCTGGTCTCTCTCTTGTCTCTCTCTTGTCTCTCTATCTAGTCTCTCTCTGCTCTCTCTCTTTGGTCTCTCTCTCTCTCTCTGGTCTCGCTCTCTGCTCTCTCTTGTCTCTTGCACGAGAACCTCCTTCGTAGATGAACAAACTCTTACACATTGATCGCCTCCTGGTTTCACAGTGAAGAAGAACCTGGACAGCAGCATGTCCATCGATATCTCCCGAGCCAACAGCATCACGGACGAGCTGGACTGCATGAGCGAGGACATGGCGCCCGTCGTCACGGACAACAAGCAGTAAGTCCCGCCCCTCGTCCATCACCCCGCTGCCACCCCTGCTCAGCTGTGCATAATGGTGATTCCTCCACTTGTCATACTTCGCCAGCGGCTTTTGTGAGTGCACTCTCAAAGCCCCTCCAGAGGTTTTTTTTAGAGTTATGAAAGAGGATTATTCTCGTGGTTCGGTGGGAAATGTCAACAAATCCCTCTCCAAAGGTTGTCCGTCTTGTTAAAGTCTCCCACGTACAACAATTACCAGTAATACTAATGGCTTGCTGGTGTTTTAATGTGATTTGTCAATGTGTTTTTGAAGGCGGCTGCTCTTAGTTCAAGTTCCATCTGAAAAAAAGGTTGTGTTCATAAAGTGTATTTTGAATTTGGGATCTGATTGTCG
The DNA here is from genome assembly GCA_964034765.1 of Knipowitschia caucasica. NCBI lineage: Eukaryota > Metazoa > Chordata > Actinopteri > Gobiiformes > Gobiidae > Knipowitschia > Knipowitschia caucasica. Next base: position 5,837,369 of record OZ035824.1, on the reverse strand, counting down.
TGATTTGGGAGGAATTGACGACTTGTTAAGGTCAAGTTAGTTGTTAAGAGTAAGTAAGAGCCAGAAGGTCCCGGGTTTAACTCCTGAGTGGAGTTTGTTTGCTTTTTCTGTACGTGTAGGTTTCCTCTGAGTGCTCCGGTTTTCACCTTTCGAGGCCTCGCTGTTTCTCAGAGTGTGCAAATGTGCTTGTTTTATTATATACAACATTGTCTCTCTCTTTGTCTCTTTTTTGTCTCTCTCTGGTCTCTCTCTGGTCTCTCTCTGGTCTCTCTCTGGTCTCTCTCTGTTCTCTCTCTGGTCTCTCTCTGGTCTCTCCCTGGTCTCTCCCTGGTCTCTCTCTGGTCTCTCTCTGGTCTCTCTCTGGTCTCTCTCTGGTCTCTCTCTGGTCTCTCTCTGGTCTCTCCCTGGTCTCTCTCTGGTCTCTCTCTGGTCTCTCTCTGGTCTCTCTCTGGCCTCTCCATGGTCTCTCTCTTGTCTCTCTCTGGTCTCTCTCTTGTCTCTCTCTGGTCTCTCTCTTGTCTCTCTCTGGTCTCTCTCTGGTCTCCCTCGGGTGTCTGTCTGGTCTCTGTCTGGTCTCTCTCTGGTCTCTGTCTGGTCTCTCTCTGGTCTCTGTCTGGTCTCTCTCTGGTCCCGCTCTTGTCTCTCTCTTGTCTCTCTCTGGTCTCTCTCTTGTCTCTCTCTGGTCTCTCTCTTGTCTCTCTCTGGTCTCTCTCTGGTCTCCCTCGGGTGTCTGTCTGGTCTCTGTCTGGTCTCTCTCTGGTCTCTGTCTGGTCTCTCTCTGGTCTCTCTCTGGTCTCTCTGGCCATAACTACCTCATTGTGCTGAACAAGAGAAAATAGCAGTTGATCCAATGGAGAAACCCTCATAGTGCTTATTATTTGGAATCAACCTGTTTGTGATAAATATTGACTTTCTGTATTGAGTCGACTTGAGTGTCTTTCTCGGAACAGGCCACTTGAGTTCACCGTTTCAATGTATTTCTTTCTGAACACGGCGCTGTTTTTGAATTCTAGAGAAACAATTGTAAGTGTAGTTCTCTCCGTCGCATATTGAGCTCAAGGATTTGCAGCAATATTTGAAGTTGGGATTTCGGTGCGTCACGAGTGGGAGAAATGAGAGTCTCAGTAATCTCTGTGTGTCCATGTGTGTGTGTGTGTGTGTGTGTGTGTATGTGTGTGTGTGTGGGTGTGTTAGCTGGGCACACGTCAGAGGGTGCAGTCCGCGCCACTCCCATAACAGCTGCTTTGTTTTGCTGCTGGTGTCACGGCACCATCAAGGACAGCATCGTCATTTGGTTTCCTCTCAGGCCTCACTATATTCCACCCACAGCTTCAGACACACACACACACACACACACACGCATATATGTTTCTCAAACACAACTGGACTGACGTGGACTGAACTCAAACAAACTCATTGTCTACAACTCGTGAGATCAGAAGCTTTCAGCAGGAATGTGACATGTGTGTATGGTTTCACGAATTAATTTAGAGCAGGACTTTTCAACCTTTTTCAAGAAATTAAGTCAATATGATGTGAGCTAGCTTTACATTCAATGCCCATAAAACAGTCCACGTATGTAAGACAAGGTTATCTGTTTAGCGCAATTCATACTCACTTCCAATTAAAATACATAGACAATCACGAAACATTCATTTAAAAGAATTGACTTTGAAAACAAGAACCGAAGTAATCCTCCAGTTGTAAGATATCATTGCAGTAAACACACTGCGCATGAGACGCACGCAGTAATCAAAGGACGCACAATCGCACACACACATCCACATAACAGCGGCTGAAGGTGAACCGTGTTACAGTGACCAGTGTTGAGAACCACACGTTACTAAAGTCATGTAATTACTGTAACATATTGTTTTTACTGTAACGCTGACATGGAAGGCTTTTCAACAAATGCCACCGCGAGATCAGAAGATAGTAGCTGCCTAGGAATGTTTTTCCTTTCTGGTAGAAGACGACTCAAGCTGAGGCTGGAGCTGAAGCTGAAGCAGGCACTAAGTCGGACAATAGTTCTCCATTATTTACAGTTTGTTGGAGACAAAAATGTGCAAAACATAAGAGTTATATGTACTTTAAGTTCAAACCAAAGGCTCTTTCAACCTCACGCGATAGCATCATAAGCTACATTTAGTTTGTATATTATTTTGATATATATACTGCATACAAACCAAATGTGGAAGTAACTTAAGAAGTAACTTGTGGAAGTAACTTAAGAGTAATACAGTAGTAGTGTGATACTTTTCAGCGATAGTAATATTGTAGTTTAACACTTTAATTTTAAATAACAGGAACAAATAATACAGATACAGCAATAATGTGTTACGTTTTTGATGTAACTTGTCCAAAACTGTCAGTAACAGACCACTGTATTCACACACACACACACACACACACACACACACACACACACACACACACACACACACACACACACACACACACACACACACACACACACACACACACACACACACACACACACACACACACACACACACACACACACACACACACACATATATACACACACACACACACACATATACACACACACACACACACACACACACATACACACACAGACTCAGAGTTTGCAATATGTCGGCCAACACATTCATGCAGATCAGATGCAAACACATTAACTTAATATCACGGTGTGTGTCTGAGGAGTGTGTGTCTCAGGAGTGTGTGTCTCAGGAGTGTGTGTCTGAAGAGTGTGTGTCTGAGGAGTGTGTGTCTGAAGAGTGTGTGTCTGAGGAGTGTGTGTCTGAAGAGTGTGTGTCTCAGGAGCATGTGTCTCAGGAGTGTGTGTCTGAAGAGTGTGTGTCTGAGGAGTGTGTGTCTGAAGAGTGTGTGTCTGAGGAGTGTGTGTCTGAAGAGTGTGTGTCTGAGGAGTGTGTGTCTGAAGAGTGTGTGTCTGAGGAGTGTGTGTCTGAAGAGTGTGTGTCTGAGGAGTGTAGCGCCGGCTGCAGAGGAAGTCGTGCCTGTAGCGTCCGCACGCAATCATCTCGTCCACACACAACACAAACACACTTCTGCCTGATTTACGTCAGTGATTGTGTTGTGTTTTGGTCCAGGGCTCTCAGCGGACCTCCTGCAGACTGTGGCGCTGTGTGCTCCAGGATTTACTGAATAAAATCATAACAAACCGCAAATAAATCCAGTCTAAAGCGCCCAGATCCGCTGCCCCTCGAGGAAAGTGTCCCTTCAAAACAGATCCAAACAGAGGAAGCTCCTTCACCTGAGAATCCATGTTTACAGATTCACAGTTAGAGATGTCCAAACTCAGGCCCAAGTGCCATTTGCGGCCCTCAGTGTCATTTCTTGTGGCCCTCTGCCTTGCTAACCCAAAGTAGTCTGTATGATCATATACACAAGTTCACTGTGTCATCCATCCAACTTCAGATCAGCCAATATATACCTGTCATAACCAAAGCCCGAGAGTCTGGAATTCAGTTGTTGACTTGTGAGCTGGTGAGATGAGCAAACATTCATCATTCAGCCAGCTTTAGCTCTGTTATAGATCATTTTAAAGAAGCTATAACCAATTTTTTTTAACAAGTTCATAAAAATGCTTATTACTACATACAAGTTGTATTATAATCCGTAATTTAATTGAAAACTTTAGCTCATTGATTCAGCTGTTTATGAATTCAGGCCGTATTAAAGTGCTGAGTAGAAACTCCTCCAATCACAGAACGAGGCTGCGTCCTCTAGCCTCTACAGCGCTGCTAAACAAGAGCAGAATGGAGGCAGAAAGTGCCTATACACCTGCTCTTGCTGTAACTGCAGACACAGCAAAAAAAAACAAAAAAAGTGAGGAAGAGAAGAGGGAGTTAAAAATGATCAAAGAAGAGATCAAGCCCAGGTGAACATAGCTAGCTGTCACCGTGGGGAGTAGACCCTTCAGCTGCTCTGCTCCCCAGCTCTGGAACAAACACCCTCCCCCCAAAATATATTATTTATTTTCTTACTTTCTTTTTCAAATAACTATGGCTTTACTGTCTGTGGAATGCTTATTGATTACTGTATGACTGCAAAAAAACTAATAAAAGAAAAATTACAAAAAATAGGACAATACAGCTAGACCATGAAAGATGAACCATGATATAGTACAGACTAGAGGGACCACTGTATTGAAATGAATAGTCCCAGTCTCAGTCCACCTCCTCACCTCCCCCCCCCCCCTCTCCTCTCACCAGTCACCAGCCCCAGACCAGTCCCGGCCCACCTGCAGACATGGCTTAATTAGTTCCCCTCTTGAAGCTGGAAGAGCAGATAAACAATGGCCAGCCAGCCGCTCCACGGGACACTGCAGCCAAACACACATGCATCACCCATTCAAGTACAGGGGCCTCTCTCTGCTCAGCAACTGGCCCCTTTTGTGTCCCCCTCTGAACAAATTGACTTTTTGTGTGTGCGTCCGTCTGTATGCTCCTCATGTCCACTGTCCTCCAGTATTGATAGGGTGGAAATGGAAACGCAGCTATCGCCTCCCCAAAACCTTAATATCGCATTGTTTGCTCTGTGCTGCTGCTTTTTGTATGAGCTTTGACCATATCTCGATCTAAAATCACATGTGGGGCAAAAGCAATAAATCGTCTTGTGATTTTAGATTGCTTTCCTGGTAATTAATAGAACGGCAAATGGTTTTTCGTGGTTTCAGGGCGAACAGCTGCTGCACTGATTTGACCTCAGAATGTATTTTAAAACCCGCTTTGACGGCGGCAAAAAGCTGGTTCCAAAGCAGAGGGCAGACGATTTTGCTGAAATTAATCTTAAATCTACTGTTTACTAACTTTGAGTGCTTGTCTGATGAAATGGGAAAGAGCTATACTGTATACCAGGACTGAATATGAAAGTACATGGAGAAAAAATAGTCTATCTAGTCAAAGTACTGTTTTTTATCGACGTAGTATTTTATTTAATTTTTGATCAACTCCTTCAGCAGTTCTTACAGTTACAATTTCCACAATGTTACCTTTGTCTCTTGTATGTTAGAAGTAGAACATTTTTTTTACACATTTTTTTAAATAGTAGTAATTTTTGGCAGCAGTTTTTTTTAGCATTTTAAGTGGTTGTGGTGAACATCATCACCTCCAAATCCGAGGCCGTGGAACTTGACCCTCTCCAGCGTCAGAGTTGTCACTGCTAATTTACACATGAGGTGTTACAGCACGTACGCGTTATACGCGCAGCAGACGCGCGTAACTTTTATCCATGTTAACCTATGATGATATTTACACTTCTAGCGTTATACGTGTGTATGACGGACGTATGACGCGAAGCTGCGCTCTAATTTAGGATGGATTTCTAATTTTGTGCGCGCACCAACGCGTCTCCTATTGAGATCTCATGTAAAACATGATTTTTCTAGCGGTGCTTGGCTCTAGATCGCATCTACACACACTCTGCACTTGTATCTAAACATCAGCAGGAGGAGCAGCAGGTTTTACAGTGATTCTGGACATCGTTTTTTTTCTTTCATAAAGTCTGGCGTCTGGCCAAACCAGCACAGAGACCATGAAGACAAACACATGCATGTGATTTGTGTTGTTCTACATCAGTCCTCTGGCCCGTACTGTCCTCTACACTGCTCCATAGACTACACAGGGAGAGTATCAGAAGACGCGGACCTGCGCACACGGCCTGTGTAGATACTCCAAAAAAAAATTTAAGTAAACGTACGCGCTGTTTACGCCTACTGTGTAAATTCCCTGTTAGGGTTCAGCTCTCTCAGGTCTGGTTCTTGAGTGAGGGACTGTTGTGATGAAGAGGGAGCAGATTGACAAGTGAAAAGTGTCGAGAGACAAATATCATTCAATTCAATTCAGGTCATTTGTTTATAGTTCAGGTCATTATAAAATAGTTCAAACACAAGAAATGCACTGATAAAAAACACATAGAGCCATTGGTCCATAAGAAGCAGAGACTAATGTCTGTAAATGCTGTTGATTGTCGAGGGTCCTGGATCCTCAACACTGTCCTTGGACCGTCCTGCAACGACAAGGAAAAATAGACCAAAAGTTTGGACACACCTTCTCAGAGTTTTTTTTATCTTCATGATTATGAAAATTGTAGATTCACACTGAAGGCATCAAAACTATGAATTAATTCTGGGTTCTTCAAAGTAGCACCTTTTGCTCTGACACTGCTTCACTCTTGGCATTCTCTTGATGAGCTTCAAGAGGACCTGAAATGGTCTTCAACAGTCTTGAAGGAGTTCCCATGATGCTTAGCACTTGTTGGCCCCTTCACTCTGTGGTCCAGTCCCAAAACCATCTGGATTTGGTTCAGGTCCGGTGACTGTGGAGGTCATCTGTCCCAGCACCATCACTCTCCTTATTGGTCAAACTGCCCTTACACAGCCTGGATGTGAATCTACTGTCAATATTCCTGAAAAGAAAGAGCACTCATTGTTCTGTGAATCTATCAGCACAGAGACAAATACAAAACATTTGGACCTGTATTACCTTCCTATGGACCAATGGCTCTTATGTAGTCGTCTCATAGGGAGTCGTCCTCTCGCTCCCATCTTTGTGCGGACTGAGGACAAACACCCACAACATTTGTAACACGCTTTGTGACTCTGGTCTGTGAAAGGCACTACATAATTAATGATTGCTTTTTACTATACTCAAACACATTGAATAGAATGTTGCCGCTGTAGCCAGTCTTCAGATAGAGTGCACATGGACAGAACGTGATTGCTGCTGACGATATATTTCCCGTATAGCTGTCTTCCAGGGCGTTTCGAGTCTTCTACTTCATTTTCCAAGTAGCCTATTAAAAGCACCTGTGTAAATACGCTCTCCACTGTTCCACCTCCCGCTCGCTCCCCTTCTCCTGAATAAAAACAGCCACAGCAGCAGCAGCAGCAGCAGCAGTAGTAGCACCTGAGCCGTCTGTTTGTGTAGGACGTCCCCCACTTCTCGCTCTCTTGGACTCCAGGTTTTCAGACGTGTGCAGGCGGCCCGGTTTATTCAGGTGACCAGCCCGGCCGCCGCCCTGCCTCTGATGTCGGGCCCATCCGCCGCCAGGTGTGGAGCTCCCTGAGAGGGTCCAGTGTTCCAGCTAATGTGCCCGAACAGAGGGCCTCTTGACGGTCGGGCCTTGTGGTTTCTCCAGCTCTGTACACGCAGGAGGCCAGGCATGTATCTGCGTTAATGTGAACCGCCGCTGCTGAGGTTGGGACATGATGGAAATAGACTTTGAAGTGAGTAGGGACTGTATCTGTGCTGGTCTATATGTGAAACAGGGGAGCATTTGTCCTGGTAATTGGACCTGGTTGGAGCCCAGTTTGGCCCTAATGGAGACCCATACACACATGATAGTCACGGCTGTCTTGCCTTCTTCACGCAGACATAAAACACATCATGTAAACTCATTCAAAACTGGATTGGAGCTGGATTGACCGGATCCTGGGATTTAAAATGGGTTATGATAGATACGTCCTTATTAAGGCTCTGACATAAACAACAAGGTAATTGACTGTATTGGTGGAGCTGGAGTTGGTTGAATGACACTGTCAAAGTGCCTCAATGGCGACTTTGTGTGAGCAGCAGAGGGCCACTTAAAAGGGCACAGAGGGCCGCAATTAGCCCGCGGGCCAGAGTTTGGACATGCTTGGTTTAACACTACATGACCTTGATCCTAATAATCTAATACTTATCTCTAGGACTTGTTTAAGATCAAATTACCAGTTAAGTTTCAGATTATATTCTCAACGAGTTAAAGTAAAAATGATGTGCCATTCTTCTTGGGTTTTGACCTGTTTATTTTTGTTTTTCATTTTCTGCGTCTGCTTTGCCTTCATATTGTCCGTCTGTGTTCTGTTTTGTAATCGTTCATTAGGACTACGGTTTATGCTAGGTCCGGCGCATTTACTCTGACAATGAAAATGAAAATGAAACCCAGGTATATCCAACTTGTGGCCCTCTGCCTCTAACACAAACCAGCCGTTCAGATACTGTCCTAGTATCATCCATCCAACTTCAGCTCCACCATTATAGGGGTATTTCTTTGTAAAGCTTAGAACCTTGTAATTTTTACTGACGATTGTTTTTGTTTGTGTCACAAAATGGGACCGGTGTAGCTTTGGTGTTAATCAAAATAGACAAATCATACCCCATTTTAAATCCCAAGGCAAGGCACGTTTATTTGTATCGCACAGTTTATACAATAGGCAACTCAAAGTGCTGAACAAAACAAGAATCACAAATCCCAGAACAGAGTGAAATCAATTTTAGAATCCATGTTGTGGCCCTTTTACTAAACAAGTTTGCTTTAAGCGGTCCACAAAGGGCGTTTGGACCTGAAGCCCTGAGGAAATGGGTGGATGGTGTGTGCTCTTGCTGGGTTGGAATGAAAACCTGCAGCCACTCCAGCCCTTTTTGCGTTTATCAGATTGTGCTTTATGAACACATTGTGATGAATGTCTCTCAGTTTGGTCGGTCTATAAACAACAGGCTTTTACAGTAAAAATGAAACCCAGAGCCAGGATTAGAGCAAAGATGACATAAGTCTGCGCTGATGTGTGTAATATATTTAGTGCAGATAAAGATCCTTAAATGCTTCTGGAGCCAGATGGTTTACGACCGGGAGGACAGCAGTAAGTCCGAGACCGAGGATCAGGTCGGAGTCTGCCTCATGTGCAGGAGACCAGTTGGCTCTGGTTCCGGTCTGAGCAGAGACACACGCTTCCTCCAGCTCATCTGGGGGAATCCTGAGGCGTTCCCAGGCCACAGAGAGACACAGTCCATTCAGCGTGTCCTGGGTCTTCCCCTGGTCTCTTCTCAGTGGGACTGATTTGTTTATGGTAATAGTAGTAGTAGTAGTAGTAACAGAAGCAGGCATAGTAGTAGTATTAGTAGTAGTAGTTGTAACAGAAGCAGGCGTAGTAGTAGTAGTAAAAGAAGCAAGCGTAGTAGTAGTAATAGTAGTAGTAGTAGTAACAGAAGCAGGCGTAGTAGTAGTAGTAAAAGAAGCAAGCGTAGTAGTAGTAATATTAGTAGTAGTAGTAACAGAAGCAGGCGTAGTAGTAGTAGTAAAAGAAGCAAGCGTAGTAGTAGTAATATTAGTAGTAGTAGTAACAGAAGCAGGCGTACTAGTAGTAGTAGTATTAGTAACAGAAGCAGGCGTAGTAGTAGTAGTAGTAGTAAAAGAAGCAGGTATAGTAGTAGTAGTAGTAAAAGAAGCAGGCATAGTAGTAGTATTAGTAGTAGTAGTAGTAACAGAAGCAGGCGTAGTAGTAGTAGTAGTAGTAGTAAAAGAAGAAGGTGTAGTAGTAGTAGTAGTAGTAGTAGTAGTAGTAATAGTAATATTAGCAGTAGCATCAGTTGCAGTAGTAGTATTAGCAGGCTGAGTGGTTAGCAATCTCACTTCTCAGCAAGAAGGTCCTGGGTTTGAATCCCGGTTGGAACAGGGCCTTTCTAAGTGGAGTTTGCACGTTCTCCACATGTCTGCGTAGGTTTCCTCCGGGTGCTCCAGTTTCCCCTCCCTCCTGTATGGCAACCTCACTCCCTTCTCTGAGTGAGCGACAAAGGCCCACAAGAAATGTAATGCGTGACTCTGGTCTGTGAAAGGTGTTATATAAATTAAGAATACTTACTTCATTACTTACTTACAGTACTAATACTACCACTACTACTACTGATACTTCTGCTAATACTACTATGACTGCTACTACTAATGTGTCTGTTTCCAGTACTACTACATGGCTCATACTGGCTTCAACATACACAGATCAATTCATTTCAATGTAATTTTGTGTAGCTCTAAATCACAACAGGAGCTGTCTCAGAGGACTTTACAGAGTTGTGAATTCTTCAACAACAGATTAGAGAATCAAACACTTTGAACACAGGAAATATAATACAAAACAGACACATAGGAGCCATAGGACCAATATTTGGACAGTGGGTCATTCACCTCCATCATCACTGCCCATTCCCTCTCTATCAGTGTGGATCTCCCCGAGGTTTCTCACCTTTTCCCGTTGGGTTTTACAGTTGTTCGTTGCTGATGCAGGAGTCTGAGGGTCTAACTAAAAGGACAGTGGGTGATGATCCAGGACACTCAACATTCAACAACATTTATGGACATTGGTCTCTGCCTCTTATGACTATTTCTCAAAAAACCATTGGTGCCACCATTTGCATCCTAAAGAAGGCCAAACTAGGCTGAAACGTGTTGGTGCGTATTTTAACTTACAGCCATGACAAAATAAAGGCTTTCTAAATTTTCTAATCTAAACTATTGACCACGAGTGCCTTGGATTTATTTGATTTTCTAAGATCTTCATGATTTGCCTTTACCAGGAAAGTCAAAACTCCATTCTTTGTGACCAATGGCTCTATGTGTTTTTTGTAGTTTGAACTGCTTGATTCTCTGATGGTTTTGTAAAGTCCTCCGAGATAACTACTGTTGTGATTTAGGGCTATACAAGAATAAATTGAATAGAAAATTGAATTGCATAAAAAACAGAAAATTTCACACAAACAAAAACATACATCATGACCTGTGTCCATACAAACAGAGGAGCACAGCAGCACAACAACATAAGATTATATAAGTATGTCATAACCACCAAGGCGTTTAAAGAACCGTTTCCTCTTGTGACCAGCAGGGTGCGCTCTGGCCCCACGGCTCTGCACCACTCCCTGCTCCTGCTGCATATTTTATTTAATCATTTTCTCTCTTGCCAGGCTCCAAAGGAAATGGCAAGCGTGGGTCAGGGCCGAAGTGAGAGTGTGTAGGACCGACCTGAGCCATAACCAGAGCTCTCAGCGTCGGTCCCGCGTGAGCCGCTAACACCACTGTCGTTATTGCATCATTCCACGGTTCCTTTTCATCCAGCCAAGATTTATAATAACTATGCGGTTTGAAACTTACATTTTCCTTCAGATTAAGAGGTGCTTTATTGGTCTCTCTCTGGCCTCTCTCTGGTCTCTCTCTGGTCTCTCTCTGGTCTCTCTCTGAACTCTCTTGCCTCTCTCCGGTCTCTCTCTGGTCTCTCTCTGGACTTGCTGGTCTCTCTCTCTGGTCTCTCTCTGGTCTCAATCTAGTCTCTCTCTGCTCTCTCTCTCTGGTCTCTTTCTCTCCATTCTCTCTCTGGTCTCAATCTAGTCTCTCTCTGCTCTCTCTCTCTGGTCTCTTTCTCTCCATTCTCTCTCTGGTCTCTCTCTCTCTGTTCTCTCTCTGGTCTCTCTCTGGTCTCTCTCTGGTCTCTCTCTCTCCGTTCTCTCTCTGGGCTCTCTCTGGTCTCTCTCTGCTCTCTCTCTCTCTGGTCTCTTTCTCTCCATTCTCTCTCTGGTCTCTCTCTCTCTGTTCTCTCTCTGGTCTCTCTCTCTCTGTTCTCTCTCTGGTCTCTCTCTGGTCTCTCTCTCTCCGTTCTCTCTCTGGTCTCTCTCTGGTCTCTCTCTCTCCGTTCTCTCTCTGGTCTCTCTCTGGTCTCTCTCTCTCCGTTCTCTATCTGATCTCTCCCTGGTCTCTCTCTCTCTGTTCTCTCTGGTCTCTCTCTTGTCTCCCTCTGCCACTTCTGTCCCGAAACAGTTTCTCTCCCAGGTAAAATCTTGCAGACCGTTGCTGTACTGTAGATAATCACTGCAGAAATACACTTTTTCAAAACTTCAATATCTATTTTTTTGACCTTCTTTGATAAACTCCCTCGCTGTTGCCTTATGCGTTTATTTTCTCTCTCTGTCTTTCTCTCTCTCTCTCTTTTTCCATCCGCTTACGTTTGCTTTGGCCGCAGTACAAGCAGTTGTGAGTTTCAGGAAATGCACCGTGCTCTGTTGGGAAGTGAGGTATCTGCCTTCGGACCAGACCAGTACTTTTTTTCAGGGTGGGGGGTGTGTGGTGTGGTGGTGGGGGGATTTTATCGGCTGCGTTTTACGGGAAGCACAACTCTTCCATGTGTTTGGATTGCATGCAGCAGGCCAATAGATTGATGAATGAACGAGGTCTGTGCCGCGGTCGGTCTGTTAGGGCTGCGAGATGTCAGAGCAACACGTGTGAGTGTGAGAGCCGTAGTAACTGTTTAGAACATGTGTCTTTTTTTACAGTCAGTGTAGTGTGAAAAGACTTGACTCTTAATGCTTGGATGAATTGAATGGTCTCGCTCTGGTCTCTGTCCCTCGGGGCGTTTTCATCAGATGATCTCGAAGGCAAGGGGTGTCCTAACCTTTTCGTATGAGGGCCACTTTAGTTCACCGGACTTGTCGAGGGTAATTAAAACAGGAATCAGTGCATTTTGAAAGGAATAGTTGTGTATGAAGAATGAGTAATGAGGCGTGAAGTTGGCTGAATGACATCTTCACAGCTCAAAAAGTACATCCGTTTTTTTCCCCCTCAAAAGGTACATCAGTGACACAATGGAAAAAGAAATGAAAGTATATACAAATTAATCGAATCAAGAAGTTCTGAGATTTACAACATAACATTCCTCAATTGGCGGCACTGAAGTTGGCTGGATGACACTATGAACAAGGCAGAGGGACACAAAAATGGACACAGATCCGCAATTGGCCCTAAGCACAGTGGTGATGATCCAGGAAACTCGACAAGACTTTTTGGACCTTGGTCTCTGCCTCTTATGAACCAAGGGCTCTATGTTTTTTTAATCATTGCCATTCAATCTGGAAAGACTCGGGTTAAAGATCGCATTTGAATATATTTACATTTGAACATGAATGTTTGTTAAGCTTTGGTGATAAGACCCCGACATGAACACTGCATGACGTGTGCAGGGGGAGGTTGATAGAAAATGATGAGCTTGAGAACCTCCCGGGGCCTGGACCCTGGTGGTGAAGATGTAAGATGATACTCCACTCAAGAGGCAGGGATAGGGAGGAGGTGGGTTGTTTTAAATGCAGCTGTGAAGTGACGATGACCTCAGTTGTGTTATTCAGAAGCTGAGGCTGATGTTGAGCTCAGGTGCAGGTGTGCAGAGGCATGTGTCGTGTATTTTGTACTTTTTGTATTTATTTATTTGATTGACTGTCACAGAACATGTCTCTTTATAGTCTCTCTATCTCTGGTCTCTCTGTCTGTGGCCTCTCTGGCCTCTCTCTGTTCTCCCTCTGGTGTCTCTCTGGTCTCTCTCTGGTGTTTCTCTCTGGTGTTTCTCTCTGGTGTCTCTCTGGTCTCCCTTTGGTCTCTCTCTCTGGCCTCTGTCTGGTGTCTCTCTTGTGTCTCTGTCTGGTGTCTCTCTGGTCTCCCTCTGGTCTCTCTCTGTTCGCCCTCTGGTCTCTCTCTGGTGTCTCTCTGGTCTCTCTCTGGTGTCTCTCTGGTCTCTCTCGCTGGCCTCTCTCTGGTCTCTCTCTCTCTGGCCTCTCTCTGGCCTCTCTCTGGTCTCTCTCTCTGGCCTCTCTCTGGAATCTCTCTGGTCTCTCTCTCTGGCCTCTCTCTGGTCTCTCTCTCTGGCCTCTCTCTGGTCTCTCTCTCTCTGGCCTCTCTCTCTGGCCTCTCTCTGGTCTCTCTCTCTGGCCTCTCTCTGGTCTCTCTCTCTCTGGCCTCTCTCTGGCCTCTCTCTGGTCTCTCTCTCTGGCCTCTCTCTGGCATCTCTCTGGTCTCTCTCTGTTCTCCCTCTGGCCTCTCTCTCTGGTCTCTCTGTCTGGCCTCTCTCTGGCCTTTCTCTGGTCTCTCTGTTCTCCCTCTGGCCTCTCTCTCTGGTCTCTCTCTGGTCTCTCTCTGGCCTCTCTCTGGTCTCTCTGTCTGGCCTCTCTCTGGCCTCTCTCTGGTCTCTCTCTGGTCTCCCTCTGGCCTCTCCCTGGCCTTTCTCTGGTCTCTCTGTCTGGTGTCTCTCTGGTCTCCCTCTGGTCTCTGCGTGTGTGGGAGTGTATCTGAGCAGTTCCAGTCCAAACAGGATATTGTAGTACTCTAAAGCACAGATCTGTCCTGCAGCGTTTAGACTCACTGGAATCAGGACAGTGACAAGTCCCCCCCCCCCCCCCCCCCTCCCCACGCCGACCCACTCAGCTCTGACTCACGTTCAGAGGATAAACAAACGTTACTGAGAAGGTTGCGTTCATGTGACATCACAGCATTCCAAAGAGCCTGTAGTATAACAGTGTCGCTGGAGGGAAAAACTGTCTTAGTGACTTCTGCAACTGTCAAAAGTCAGACAGACTTTATCTATTGGTTCTCGTTATTATCTGATAAGGGTGTCTAGAAGTGGTCTCTCTGGTCATCTGGTCTCTCTCCCTGGTTTCTATCTGATCCCTCTCTATTTTCTCTCTCTAGTATTTCTCTGGTCTCTCTCTGGTGTCTCTCCGGTCTCTCTCACCGGTCTCTCTCTCCGGTCTCTCTCTGGTCTCTCTCTCTGGACTCTCTGGTCTCTCTCTCTGGACTCTCTGGTCTCTCTCTGGTCTCTCTCTCTGGTCTCTCTCTGGTGTCTCTCTGGTCTCTCTCTCCGGTCTCTCTCTGGTCTCTCTCTCTCTGGACTCTCTGGTCTCTCTCTCTGGACTCTCTGGTCTCTCTCTGGTCTCTCTCTCTGGTCTCTCTCTGGTGTCTCTCTGGTCTCTCTCTCCGGTCTCTCTCTGGTCTCTCTCTCTGGACTCTCTGGTCTCTCTCTCTGGACTCTCTGGTCTCTCTCTCTGGACTCTCTCTCTCTCTCTCTGTCTCTGGTCTCTCTCTCTGGACTCTCTGGTCTCTCTCTCTGGACTCTCTGGTCTCTCTCTCTGGACTCTCTGGTCTCTCTCTCTGGACTCTCTGGTCTCTCTCTGGTCTCTCTCTCTGGTCTCTCTCTGGTCTCTCTCTCTGGTCTCTCTCTGGTGTCTCTCTGGTCTCTCTCTCTGGTCTCTCTCTGGTCTTTCTCTCTGGACTCTCTGGCCTCTTTCTGGTCTCTCTCTGGTCTCTCTCTCTCTGGCCTCTCTCTGGTCTCTCTCTGGCCTCTCTCTGGTCTCTCTCTGGTCTCTCTCTGGTCTCTCTCTGGTGTCTCTCTGGTCCCTGTGGTCTCTTTCTGGTGTCTCTCTGGTCTCTCTCTTTGGTCTCCTTCTCTCCTCTGGTCTCAGCACTTAAGTTAATGTTGACAATAAATACATAAAATACAAATTTAACAGCTCCCTCTGGTGGCAGACACAGGGAACTATATGCAGAGATCATTTTTAAATCCTTTATACACATTTATCTATATATCTTCTATTCAGTTGTCCCTCCTTCTGAACAAGTGATTCACACATCATCACAGTCATTAAAGGCGCTATACCCGTTTCTGCAATGTTTGAATGTTTAGCATCGCCCCCAACTCGCTCACAGGCTTCTCATTTTCCCTACGCTCTCATAACACGGAGCCACCTAGTTTTATTTGCGATCTGATACGTATGCTAACATTAGCATTAGTGCAACTAGTAAGCTGTGCAACAATCACTGATGAAATGGTACTAAAGAAATGCACTGCTAACACAATATATAAGTAAAAGGATACCATTAGTTTCGCGTCCGGATGTATTAATTTAAACATTAGAATATATTCTAATATTTAATTATAATTTATTATACAGCTCCTCACAGCAGCAGCACTCCATTGACTTGAATGTAATTCTTCCGATCATTTTTTCTTGATAACAGAACTCTCAAATCAATAATGACCGCAGCCCCAATGCAATCTCTGTTTGTAATTCAGGTGTGTAAAATACTGCCATTACTTTGCAAGTACAACAAGCTATCAGCGCCTGTCACTACATTGTGCAGTTTCTCTGCACACTTGTCTGTGTAGAGAAGCTAGCGGAGCTAGCGCAGCTAGCCACGCTCAATAAACAAATACATATCAATCAATCAACACCATTAAACGTTAATCGGACAATACAGTATACATACACATCCTTAACACACATGCACGGACGATTTCAGAATTTGCTGTCAACGTTTTCATGACAAAAATACTGTTTTAAAGTGACAAAAAGCGATCGCGAAAAACCCGGAAGTTACCATGAAACAGCTAGCTAGCTTAGCTGTTACCTGCCTAGCACGTCCCGGTGAAACCTTTGGGAGCTAACTATTTTATTTGCAGTCATTAAATACATTTCTAATTATAAGGGTTGTCTAATATTTGTTCAAATATGTATATATTTTTTATTTTAGAATTATATTCGAATTTTGAAGTCGAAGCCCTGGTGTTAAGCAGCGCTGTAGAGACTAGAGGACACAGGCTGTAGAGACTAGAGGACACAGGCTGTAGAGACTAGAGGACACAGGCTGTAGAGACTAGAGGACACAGGCTGTAGAGACTAGAGGACACAGGCTGTAGAGGCTAGAGGACACAGGCTGTAGAGACTAGAGGACACAGGCTGTAGAGACTAGAGGACACAGGCTGTAGAGACTAGAGGACACAGGCTGTAGAGACTAGAGGACACAGGCTGTAGAGACTAGAGGACACAGGCTGTAGAGACTTGAGGACACAGGCTGTAGAGACTAGAGGACACAGGCTGTAGAGGCTAGAGGACACAGGCTGTAGAGGCTAGAGGACACAGGCTGTAGAGGCTAGAGGACACAGGCTGTAGAGACTAGAGGACACAGGCTGTAGAGACTAGAGGACGCAGGCTGTAGAGACTAGAGGACACAGGCTGTAGAGACTAGAGGACGCAGGCTGTAGAGACTAGAGGACGCAGGCTGTAGAGGCTAGAGGACGCAGGCTGTAGAGACTAGAGGACGCAGGCTGTAGAGACTAGAGGACGCAGGCTGTAGAGGCTAGAGGACACAGGCTGTAGAGGCTAGAGGACACAGGCTGTAGAGGCTAGAGGACGCAGGCTGTAGAGGCTAGAGGACACAGGCTGTAGAGGCTAGAGGACACAGGCTGTAGAGACTAGAGGACGCAGGCTGTAGAGACTAGAGGACGCAGGCTGTAGAGGCTAGAGGACGCAGGCTGTAGAGACTAGAGGACGCAGGCTGTAGAGACTAGAGGACGCAGGCTGTAGAGGCTAGAGGACACAGGCTGTAGAGGCTAGAGGACACAGGCTGTAGAGACTAGAGGACCAGGCTGTAGAGACTAGAGGACCAGGCTGTAGAGACTAGAGGACACAGGCTGTAGAGACTAGAGGACACAGGCTGTAGAGGCTAGAGGACACAGGCTGTAGAGACTAGAGGACGCAGGCTGTAGAGACTAGAGGACACAGGCTGTAGAGGCTAGAGGACACAGGCTGTAGAGGCTAGAGGACGCAGGCTGTAGAGACTAGAGGACACAGGCTGTAGAGGCTAGAGGACGCAGGCTGTAGAGACTAGAGGACGCAGGCTGTAGAGACTAGAGGACGCAGGCTGTAGAGACTAGAGGACGCAGGCTGTAGAGGCTAGAGGACGCAGGCTGTAGAGGCTAGAGGACACAGGCTGTAGAGGCTAGAGGACACAGGCTGTAGAGGCTAGAGGACACAGGCTGTAGAGACTAGAGGACGCAGGCTGTAGAGGCTAGAGGACGCAGGCTGTAGAGACTAGAGGACACAGGCTGTAGAGACTAGAGGACGCAGGCTGTAGAGACTAGAGGACGCAGGCTGTAGAGGCTAGAGGACACAGGCTGTAGAGGCTAGAGGACACAGGCTGTAGAGACTAGAGGACGCAGGCTGTAGAGACTAGAGGACGCAGGCTGTAGAGGCTAGAGGACACAGGCTGTAGAGACTAGAGGACGCAGGCTGTAGAGACTAGAGGACACAGGCTGTAGAGGCTAGAGGACACAGGCTGTAGAGGCTAGAGGACGCAGGCTGTAGAGACTAGAGGACACAGGCTGTAGAGGCTAGAGGACGCAGGCTGTAGAGACTAGAGGACGCAGGCTGTAGAGACTAGAGGACGCAGGCTGTAGAGACTAGAGGACGCAGGCTGTAGAGGCTAGAGGACGCAGGCTGTAGAGGCTAGAGGACACAGGCTGTAGAGACTAGAGGACGCAGGCTGTAGAGGCTAGAGGACACAGGCTGTAGAGACTAGAGGACACAGGCTGTAGAGACTAGAGGACACAGGCTGTAGAGACTAGAGGACACAGGCTGTAGAGACTAGAGGACGCAGGCTGTAGAGACTAGAGGACGCAGGCTGTAGAGGCTAGAGGACACAGGCTGTAGAGACTAGAGGACGCAGGCTGTAGAGGCTAGAGGACACAGGCTGTAGAGACTAGAGGACACAGGCTGTTCACTGCTCGTTCTGTGAGTGGAGGAGAACAAACGGCTCAGACTCTACTCAGTACTTTTCACTGCTTGAATTTCATACACAGTGGAATCAATGACCTCAAGTTTTCAATTAAATTATGTATTATAATACAACTTGTATGTAGTAAAAAGCATTTTTATGAACTACTTAGAAAAAAAATCGGGTATAGCTTCTTTAAGGCTGTATCGCTTGCACTGTTTTTATACAGTACTTATATGGCTCATATCTGGATTCACAGAGACCATGTAGAAATCCAGGATCACAGAAACCACTAAACCATCGATTCTTTAAACCAAAAATGTTGAGACACAAACAGTCACTGAGCTGGATTTTACTTTTCAATGTAAGTCACATTTGACATTCAACACCATTTATAGATTCTTATCCACACTAATGGACATTGTTCATCTGCCCCTTATGGACTAATGGCTCTATGTGTTTTTTTAATCATTGCATTTTCTGTGTTTGAACTGTCCTGATCTGTGTTATTTGCAAAGTCCTCCGAGATAACAGCTTTTGTGATTTAGGGCTTGACCAAAAATACATTTAATTAACTTGAATTGAGCCAGTTCACCATGAGAACCTCTCTACGGGGCTTCTCCTTTAGAGCTAGCGGGTTAGCATTGTCCGTCTATATACAGTCTATAATTATCACAGTCGCAGCCTCTCAGTGTGTATTACCGGTTTATAAGGAAACAAAAAACAACCCACTTTGGACACCCCTTGACCCCGCCGCCGTTCCCCCCGGTGAGCTTCCTTAATTGCACTAGGGTTATGACTGATGAAAGATGAGCCGGAGCAGTGGCCTGGCTGGACTAGTCTCGTACTGACCCCCGAGCAGAGAGAGGCACTCGGCGGCCAAAGCAATAAAGGGCTTTGACATTGATGGGCCTGTTTCCCAAAAACACTTAGGTCCTTAAGTCGCCTCCTCTTGAGTCCGCCTGCAGGGCTCCACTTCTTATTGCGGCGTCTGTGCCGAGTCTCCATGTCCCACAGAGAGGAGACTGGTCCCTGTCCACTCTGTCAAAATGTCACCAGTGTGTTTAAAGAACGACTAATGACGTCATCTGGAACGTCAAGACATGATGAAAAGCAGGAAGGATTGGGACTATTGTAAAAAAAAACAAAATGGAGCTAGAGTACTTTGTGCATGTTCGTGTTTTGGTCTCTCTGGTCTCTCATTAGTCTTTCTCTAGTGTTTCTCTGGTCTCTCTCCGGTCTCTTTCAGGGGTCGCTCTCTGGTCACCTCTCTGGTCTCTTTCAGGGGTTTCTCTGGGGTCTCTCTCTGTAGTCTCTCTCTGGTCCTCACTGGTCTCTCTCTAGTCTCTCTGGTCTCTCACTGGTCTCTCAATGGTCTCTCGATGGTCTCTCAATGGTCTCTCAATGGTCTCTCACTGGTCTCTTTCTGGTCTCTCTCGCCTGGCTCTGGTCTCTGGTCTCACCCTCTGTCTCCTACTGGTCTCCCACTGGTCTCTCTCTGGTGTCTCTCTCTGGTCTTGCCATGGTCTCTTCCTGGTCTCTCTCTAGTCTCTCTCTGAGCTCTCACTGGTCTCTCTTTGGTCACTCTCGCTTGTCTCTCACTGGTCTCTCTCTGGTCTCTCTGTGGTCTCAGCATGTGTTGGTTAAGTTGGGTACCCCAGCTTTAAAACGGTCCTGAAGACATAGGTGATGATGTTGAGTGGCGTAGATTGACCAAAAAAATAGCATGTTTAAAAAGTGATCTTCTTCTGCATGTTGGAAATAGAAGCGCTGCTAACCCCCTGTCTTCTGCATGTTGGAAATAGAAGCGTTGCTAACCCCCTGTACCTGTGTGCATTTGGCTACAGTGGATTAGCTTCACGCACACGCAGCACTTGTAGCCATGAATTGCTTATGACAGGTCCTTACGCACACACACCTCCAGAGCCATGAGTGATCCCTGCAAGAGGCCCAGAGCACAGCTGACCTGAGGGGGACTGAGAGGGGAGCGACACTCTGGTCTCTCTCTGGTCTCTCTCTGGTCTCTCTCCCTCTGGTTTCCCTCTGGTCTCTCTCTCTTGTCTTTCTCTGGTCTCTTTCTCCCAGGTCTCTCTCTCTCTTGTTTTGATCTCTCTCTCTGGTCTCTTTCTGGTCTCTCTTGTTCTGGTTTCTCTCTCGTGTTCAGCTCCGGTCTCTCTCTCTGGTCTTTCTCTCTTGTCCCTCTCTCTGGTCTCTCCCTCTGGTCTCTCTGCACTCTCTCTTGTTCTGGTCCCTCTCTCTGGTCTCTCCCTCTGGTCTCTCTGCACTCTCTCTTGCTCTGGTCCCTTTCTCTGGTCTCTCTCTTGTTCTGGTCCCTCTCTCTGGTCTCTCCCTCTGGTCTCTCTGCACTCCCTCTTGTTCTGGTCCCTCTCTCTGGTCCCTCTCTCTGGTCTCTCTCTTGTTCTGGTCCCTCTCTCTGGTCTCTCCCTCTGGTCTCTCCGGTCTCTCTCTTGTTCTGGTCCCTCTCTCTGGTCTCTCTCTTGTTCTGGTCCTTCTCTCTGGTCTCTCTCTTGTTCTTGTCCCTCTCTCTGGTCTCTCTCTGGTCTCTCTGGATGATTACTCGACAGAAGGTCCTTGTTATTTTGACGGCAAAGAATCTTTTCCGTGAAGTCAAAAATAAAAAGTGAAAGTCTGAGTTGAAGCAGATTTGGTCGGGGTCACAGCTCACTCAGACGGCCCCATGACCCGTGATCGCAGGATCCTCCGACAGCACTAACTCTGGTGCCTCGGGGGCAGGGCACAGGTACAGGTCACATACAGCTTCGGTGTAATTGCTTCAGAGGATTTTCTCTCTCTGGTCTATCTCTCTGTCTCTCTCTGTCTCTCTCTCTTGTTCTCTGGTCTCTCTCTCACTTTGACCTTGTTCTGGTCTCTTTCTGGTCTCTCTGTCTGGTCTCTCTCTCTCTCTCTCTTGTTCTCTGGTCTCTCTCTCACTTTGGCCTTGTTCTGGTCTCTCTTTCTGGTTTCTCTCTCTGGTCTCTCTCTCTCTCTCTCTCTTGTTCTCTGGTCTCTCTCACTTCGGCCTTGTTCTGGTCTCTCCGTCTGGTCTCTCTCTCTCTTGTTCTGGTCTCTCTGTCTGGTCTCTCTCGCTTGTTCTCTGATCTCTCTCCCACTCTGGCCTTGTTCTGGTCTCTCTCTCTCTCCATCTCTTGTTTTGGTCTTTCTCTCTGGTCTCTCTCTTTGGTCTCTCTCTCTCTGGCCTTTATCTGTTCTCTCTCTGTTCTTTATCTCTTTGGTCTCTCTCTGATCTTCCCGTAGCCCGGCTTTTCACAGCTACAGCAGCAGCGCTCAGACCTACAACCAACATCTTTAGTATCTCTGGTCTCTCTCTGGTCTCTCTCACTTCATCAGTCGAGAGTTCAGCTGGTTAGAAAAGTTTTTTAACGTCTGTGTGAGGGTTTTACAGCCTTAAAACACACAGCTGCTACTGCCATAAACAAGGGACCAGTTTAATACCAAAACTATCAAATAAAGATTTCTGTCTGCAACCTTTTGTCCTTAGTTAGTGACTGAACTCATTTCAGGTCCATCCACCATGTGTTTATCTTATGTGCAATCCATGTGCAATCTATAAACAGAACAAGTGTGAGGTTGACGCGCACATCTGAATCGGAGTAGCGAGCAAAAAGAAATTAGTACAATGAAAAAATGACTCTACACATCTTTAGCTCACCGTCTTGTGCTGCTAAATAAAATGAAAAATAATCCCTTGGGAGCTTAAGCTGTGCAGAGTCAACTCAATCACCTGGTCACCTCCTCCGGGCTCGCTCTGGTCCTCGTTACCTCTGCACCAGCTGCATCTGCGCAGGCTAAGTTATGACATCTAATCCATCTAATTGTTGAGTTTCATATAATGGACCCCCAGTCTGCTTTGGAACTAATTCTGTCTGGGCATTCTATTTAAATCTGGGCCCTAAGCTCCTCTGAAGGCAGCCCCCCCAGCCCCCCCCCCCCCCCCCAGCCGACCCCCAAACCTCCCCCACCACCACCACCTCTGCTTAAGACCGTAAACTTCTTATCGTCTCCTCCTCCACCTCCAGAACACTGGCTGACTTGTGCTGTGGAGTGATTCCTCAACAGTCCATAAAACATTCTTCTGACGTTTTGGACATCCCCCCCCCCCCTTCCCTACTCCCAATGATCCAGGATAATAGCAGCGCAGCTATCCCGAGGAGAAAGGCCCGGTACAGCAGCTCACCGCGGCGAACGGCCAGCCCGGATCAAGACGTGGAAAGGCATGAAATGAAATGGAAATTGGGATGCGCTTTTGTGACGGTGGAAACGGTCTTGACAGGGTCGTGTGGACGGCCAGATCGTTGCGAATCCTGTCTTTCTGAACATTGTGAAGCGCTTTGGGTGTCCTCGGTCTGTCAGAATGCGCTATATAATTAAACGTTACTGACTGTCTTACTGATCGCAGAGTAAGAAATCCAACAGAAGGAATATTGTGAGCTCCTCTCTCTCTAAGTCTTGAAATAAAATAGTTGGATGTTTGATTGAAGAGTTTATTTGCCATTTGCAGTAAAACCACATTGGAATAACTGTGCAAGACTGCCCCAGTGTGCACCAGAGTTGGGGTTCAAAGCTTTTGATATAATTATGACTATTTATGATTTTAAAG
Organism: Knipowitschia caucasica; assembly: GCA_964034765.1. Taxonomy (NCBI): domain Eukaryota; kingdom Metazoa; phylum Chordata; class Actinopteri; order Gobiiformes; family Gobiidae; genus Knipowitschia; species Knipowitschia caucasica. The sequence continues at coordinate 5,814,607 of OZ035824.1, read as the reverse complement.
CCTGGTGCGACTGTCTCTACCCGTTTTTTTTTTATCATTTGAAATGGGACAGAGCACATTTCACATAATTCAGCTAAATGTGCCCCAGTTAGCTAAATTAAGCTAATTACCATTGGTAGTCCCGTGGGCAGATGTTAAGGCCAGCCTAAAAATAAAAAATAAACAAATTAAAAACACAATTCAATTTACAAATAGTTTGGTGCAGCACTTTGAGTTGCCTTGTGGATGATTTTTGCTATACAAAAAAACTCGCCTTGCCTTAATATCCCCAACAAAAACAACACAACACTTACAGTACTTGCTGGATTATAACTTGCTTCCGTGAAACCTGCGGCCTATAGTGATGCAGCCAGAGTAAGTATTTTAAGCAAAGGGTTAGAGGCCCCAGTTTACATAAAAAATAGTGTAAAAGACCAAGGTATATGGGCTTGTTCAAAAGTGTGACAAAAGGCCAAAAATTAGATTTTAATAATCAGAAGATATTTTATGTTTTTCATGTTTCCAAACACCTCCTCTGTCCTTTAGAAGTTTCTAGAACAGTTTTATACAATAGACAAGTTTCCTAAAGCGGCCCTGTTTATTTTATGTAACGGACGATGATTTGACGGAATGAGCTGCGGAAGTTTGATGGTATTTTCAGATGTCCACATTTGATTCAGAGATTTTATTTTTTTACACAAAGTAGATGCAAAGTGATACTTTCATATTGTCAAGCAATTAAATGTGAAAACAGACCAGATTTTTTTTTCTCAAGTTTAATTTTTAGAGAAAAGAGGACCGTCCTCATCACGTCCGTTATACATTTTTCAGGGGTCATTTAATTAATTATTATTATTTTTATTTTTTTTCACGATTCCTTTTTAAATCAAGTGATTTCCTTCTGTTGTGTTAACCATGTAAATCTTGTGGGATTTCATCTTCTGCTTTTTCAGACTGAGGACATTTTATTTTCTATGTTACTGGCGTCACAGTAGAATGGTCCAATCAGAGACTAATTTGGTCGTTTAAAATGTTGCTAAACAATTTTATGTCAATCTTTCCTTTAGATTTTTTCCACACTATCTCTTCAATGTGTCTGTGTTTGAAATCATTCTTCCAATCTATGAAAGTAATTTTAGTTTTTAAGTTATAACCTTTTAAAGTCCAGATACTTCAATTGTCACTTTACTGTGAACACACTCATATATATAAAAAATAAGGTTAGAGGCCCCAGTTTACATAAAAAATGGGTGTAGAGGCCTCAGTATATATATAAAAAAGGTTTAGAGGTCCTAGTATACATCAGAAAGAGGATTATGGGCCCCAATATACAATAAAATTAGAGTTAGAAGCTCCAGTATACATATAAAAATAAGGTTAGAGGATCGAGTTTACATAAAACAAAGGGTTAGAGGCCTCTGTCAGAAAAAAACCTACATTCATAATTAAATCGCATGGTGTATTCCTTCTTTTTAATGCACTGTGATTATTTATGATTTCAAGGCCTTGTGTATGAACTGTGCTACACAAATAAACTTGCCTGGCTGTTTTTCTAAGGTGCCAGCAGAGCACAGGAACAGATCTGCTGCTGATCTGCAGCACATTCCTGCTTCAGTGTGTTTATGTGAACCGCAGAGAGACATGACTTGTTTATGTGATTAGGGCTGTAGTCAGAACAGAGTTGATGGACTTCACACAGTATTATTACAACGTTATTGTCAAAATAGACTGGATTTACACACTAAGAAGTCCACAACAAATGCCATATATATATATATATATTTTTTTTATTTTTATTTCTCATAAAACAAGACCAGAACAGTTGAATCATTTAAAAATAATTAATTAGATCCACAAGGGAAATTGCGTTGTCACAGTAGCGATCAGAGTCCAGACAGAGACCAGAGATATCAGAATTAAGTAAAAAATATCAAAATTTAGCATGCAATAGAAGAAAGAATAAGGTAAGAAATCTCCAACTTTACCATTTAAAATAAGCAAGAATTTAGTCCTGTAATAATAATAATTATTATTATTATTATAAAAATAATAAAAAATAATAATAATGATAATAATAATAAAAATGATAATGATAAAAATAATGATAATAATAATAATAAAATAATAATGATGATAATAACAATAATAATAATACTAATGAAAATAATAAAAATGATAATAATAATAATAAAATTAATAATAATGATGATAATAATAATAATAATACTAATGATAATGATAATGATGATAATAATAATATAATAGTAGTAGAAGTAGTAGTAACTGTATTTCACCATAAAAAATAACTAAGTAACAATCTAAAAATAAGTATATGAATGTGACACTATCAAATACAGAGATCACATTTTCCGTGTTTCCTGCTGGTTGGTTTGTGAGTCTGAATGGTGATAATCCCGGTTGGTAAATCCCATGCATTTAGACATATTATGCCAAGCCTTAAGGCCCCATTGTGGCCCCTGCTGCGCCGCTGTCTGAGCCCCCCACTGGGAAAACAATGCCTCCATTCAGGGAGACTTGCTCCGACCAACCGGCGATTTCAGGTGCGAATTGGCTAAGTAACAAGCGGCTTATATGAAATGAACTGCAGCGTGACCTCACATGGTTCCAAGGCCACAAGCCGCAACAAATATTTAGCTGTTACCACGCAAAACGGGTAAAGAGAGGGAAGGCACCGCCAGATAGGATGGATGTGCGCAGTGTTTGGTAATCTATAGAGAGAAAGAGAGACCAGAGAGAGAGAAAGGAAGAGAAAGAACAGATGGAGAGAGGTCAGAGAGACCAGAGAGAGAGAACAGATAGAGAAAGACTATAAAGAGAACAGATAGAGAGAAGAGATAGATAGAGACCAGAAAGAGAGCGAGAAAGACAAGAGAGAGAGGGAGACCAGAGACAGAAAGACCAAAGAGAGAGATCAGAGAGAGAAAGACCAGAGAGAGAAAGAGACCAGAGAGAGACCAGAAAGAGGGACACCAGAGAGAGAGAGACCAGGAAGAGAGAGACCAGAGAGAGAGAGAGAACAGAGTGAGAGGCCAGACAGAGGGACCAGAGAGAGAGACCAGAGAGAGGGACCAGAGAGAGACCAGGGGAAGAGAGAACAGAGAAAGGTACCAGAAAGAGAGACACCAGAGAGAGAAAAACCAGAAAGAGAGAGGTCAGAGATAGAGAGAGAGACCAGAGGAAGAGAGAACAATGCGAGGGATCCAACCGCCAGCTTTAACGATCTATTCATTTTATTGCCATGTTACAACATTCATCAATTTGTCCTTTTACTACAACAACATCATCTACGGCATCATATAAGAGACTCAGATTCTGTTTATTTGCCATTTGCAGTAAAACCACGTTGGAATACATGCGCTAAAGTAAACCAGCCAGACCAGCACAGGAAGAAAGCAGGCTAAAAAAGAAAAAGTACAGAAAGAATAATCACCATGAAATCAAAGAAAAACTAAAGTGCTTTAACTGATAACAGTTTGTATTGTGGAAAGAACATTATCTTCTGCCAGAGGGAAGAAGCTGGAACATGGCTTGGAACAAGAGTCTGTTTCTACCTTTACACTCTTTGATTAGCGCTGAAACTGGTGTATAACACTTGAAATGCAGCAAAAGCATTGTAGTGAAAGGCTACCAAATGCTAACGGCTAACAGTAAACAGTGTGTTGCTATGGTAACCAGCACTCGCTCTTCAGAATGTGCTCAAACGAAGGCAAAAATCACTCAATTCCAGCTGTTTTTACCTCATATTTGATATTTTTTTGCGGTGCTGGGAGTCCTAGTCTCAGTCCTGGCGTTAAACCTCCCCTCGTCTGCTCAATAATGTGCTTTTAATCATACTTTTCTGGCCGGCTCCTCACAGGGGCAAGCGCTCCTTTGATGGGGATCTGCGATGCACCCAAACTCTTTGAAGTGTCCGGTGCAGAGCTGCAGGGGGGGCCGGCTGTGTGGGGTGGGGAGTTGTTGGGGGGGCTGTGGGGGCCGGGGGCTTTGATGTGCCCCTGGCTGTCGGAGCGGCTGCATGCTGCCGTGCACCCATCTGTCAGGAGCACAGCTGCACGGCTCCGGGGGCGCTCTGGACGCCGCTCTCACCTTGAAACACCCGCTCACCGTCCTGTAGGGGCTCTTAACACTTCTTCTATTGAATTATCCCTGTTGAATAATGCTTGATGAATAATCCCTGTTGAATAATCCCTGATGAATAATCCCTGTTGAATAATCCCTGTTGAATAATCCTTGATGAATAATCCCTGATGAATAATCCCTGTTGAATAATCCCTGATGAATAATCCCTGATGAATAATCCCTGATGAATAATCCCTGTTGAATAATCCCTGTTGAATAATCCCTGATGAATCATCCCTGATGAATGATCTCTGTTGAATAATCCCTGTTGAATAATCCCTGATGAATAATCCCTGATGAATCATCCCTGGTGAATGATCTCTGTTGAATGATCTCTGTTGAATAATCCCTGTTGAATAATCCCTGTTGAATAATCCCTGTTGAATAATCTCTGTTGAATAATCCCTGTTGAATAATCCCTGTTGAATAATCTCTGTTGAATAATCTCTGTTGAATAATCCCTGTTGAATAATCCCTGTTGAATGATCTCTGTTGAATAATCCCTGTTGAATAATCCCTGTTGAATAATCTCTGTTGAATAATCTCTGTTGAATAATCCCTGTTGAATAATCTCTGTTGAATAATCCCTGTTGAATGATCTCTGTTGAATAATCCCTGTTGAATAATCTCTGTTGAATAATCCCTGTTGAATAATCCCTGTTGAATAATCTCTGTTGAATAATCCCTGTTGAATAATCTCTGTTGAATAATCCCTGTTGAATAATCTCTGTTGAATAATCCCAGCAGGACTGAGAGCCTACACAAACTTCTTCTCTAACAAAGAGCACATAAACACATCAGTATTGACTTTAACACTGGATTATGTCAGTTTGTACAGCTCTATATCTTAGTTTTGGACTAAAATGAACTTCCCTAATCTGAGGAAACATAGATACGATTCAATTTGAGTTATTTAATTGCACAAATCAAAACTACTAAAGCTGGACTGTTCTTGTAGGGACTTTCTTTTGGCTGTTTTGCCGTAAAACCGGCAACGAAGACACAGGAAGTTTGAGGTTAGCCTCCTCCATGAGGCTGTCTGTGCTAACCACGAACCTGTAGATTTTCTCAAGAAAGTGGGGGCCAGTGGTCCGCTGTGATTGGTCACAATCTGGTCCATGTTGCGCGGACATTTTATCTTAAATAAACACACCAGTACCAACTTGCACTACTTTTTCTTCAAAAGGACGTATATCTCAATGCACTGCACGGATATGGATGGAATTTTCCCGTTGAATACAAAAATAAAGTGAGATAGTCCAGCTTTAACTAAAGCTGTAGATTTGCCAACACTGATCTGAGAATCAAACAGTTCAAACACAGGAAATGAAATTATGCAAACTGCTGTCAGACTGTACAATAAGTAACTATAAGTGACACATGCACTAGGACTGAAAAAACCCTGCACTTCTATTGCCACTCTTTCTTTTATTGCCACTTCTACCAATTCCAGATGTGACCTGAACGTTTCTCCACTGTAAAGTCTGTCTTATCTTATCTGAAGGGGCTGAGGACCATTAATGTTGATAAAGTGCATAAATAAAATCCACTGAATGTCACTTTATCTACTGATTATCTTGCCTTATATGCACATACTGTACCTTTGCACTATATATAGATAGATAGAGATTTATCAACGTATTCATATTGAAACATTTACAGCTAGCTAAGAAACATAGTAGCTTCTTATCTTTTCTAGTGTGTGTGCTCCCTGTGTGCTCTAATACTGTCCTGTATGTGCGCTGCAACATGGACAAGTCCCCACCGTGGGACGAATCAATGAGTCTAATCTCACCTTAAATGTCGTTGAATGTCGAGTGTCCTGGATCATCCTTCTATTTTGTTTTTTTTTTTAACCAAATTTGAGCAATTTTTGACTAATTTCTCACCACTTTTTGCAGAGTAGCAGGACTTTCCCCAAAGACATTGCCACAAAAACATCTATAATGTGTGTCTGTGTGTTATTGTGTTTGTGTGTGTCTGTGTGTGTGTGTGTGTGTGTGTGTTATTGTGTTTGTGTGTGTCTGTGTGTGTGTGTGTGTGTGTGTGTGTGTGTGTATGTGTGTGTGTGTGTGTGTGTTATTGTGTGTGTGTGTGTCTGTGTGTGTGTGTATGTGTGTGTGTGTTATCGTGTGTGTGTGTGTGTGTTATCGTGTGTGTTGTGTGTGTGTGTGTGTGTCTGTGTGTTGTGTGTGTGTGTGTGTCTGTGTGTGTGTGTTATTGTGTTTGTGTGTGTCTGTGTGTGTGTCTGTGTGTGTGTGTGTGTATGTGTGTGTGTGTGTGTGTGTGTTATTGTATGTGTGTGTGTCTGTGTGTGTGTGTATGTGTGTGTGTGTTATCGTGTGTGTGTGTGTGTGTTATCGTGTGTGTGTGTGTGTGTGTTATCGTGTGTGTAGCAGCCGCTCTGATGTGAACTGTTGCTGGTTTATCCTGAGGACGTTACATATGACATACTGTGTTTATGTCCCACAACATATCTGTGGTCTGCAAACAAACACATGACATACAGCTTCAGGACAGAGAGGGTTGTTTCTCTGTCTGTGGGAGCGGATCCTTCTCTCCTTTAAAACCTGGACTGGTTTAATTTCAGCCTGGTCTTATCCATCCGTTAACTCTGATCCATTATCATTTCCTACATGTACGTCTGAGTCTGATCCTAGTGGCTGCAGTTACATCAGTTGAGACCCCTCTGTCCAGTCAGAGAGCGGGGGAGGCGGGTGTTGTTGGGAGGTGTCTGTGACGTCAAGAGTTTGCGCTGAATTTGCTGGTTGTAGTTTGGCGGAGAATGCAATAGTAAAGTATTCTGTTCTGGTTTAGCTCCAAATATCAAGAAATTGAAGCCGGAGCAAGAGGAAAGTTTAGCAAATGTCATTGCTGCAAAGATGTTGTGGCTCTACTCCCCACGGGCTCTGTTAGTGTCAAAGGAGGTGGCTAAAGCTAGGCTAAATGCTAACGCTAGGTTTAAATGCTAAAGGCCTCGTTCACTCTGTCACATTACAAACGTCACGGTAAACTCAGATCCAATCGTTTCAATCTGCAAAAGGAGTTAGCCCTTCCCACCTGTTAACGGAGTCAATAAAGCAAATCCAGACCTTAGTATGAAATGAAATGAGTACAATGGTGTGGTAAGACCAGGCTAGGCTAGACCAGGCTAAATTAATATTATGGCTAGCAAATCTTTTACTCAGTGTATTTTCGTCGTTCCTTGTCGATTTTTAATTTAACTACTCTACTTTGCTCTACTTTTCTCTACTTTGCTCTACTATACTCTACTTTGCTCTACTATAGTCTACTTTGCTCTACTATACTCTACTTTGCTCTACTACACTCTACTTTGCTCTACTCTACTTTGCTCTACTCTGTGTGTGTCTACATGATTACTTTGAGCTCATTATGAATGTACGTATAGATAGAAAGTGAAGAATGGGATCATGGCTCATATGTGTCCAAACGGTGGATTCTCTGATCTGTTGACGCTAAAACCACAACTTAAAGTTCTTCCAGACGACTGCAGTTGACTTAGTTCTATACTCAAATAAATTAAATATGAATTGAAATTCAAACTGAAGAACTGGTCTCAAGGTGAGAGACGTGGACCTGTCAATCGATCTCATAAGAAACACAACTTGACGACAGAAGGACATTTGATTTTCTAATTTAATCGGTATTTTTTTTTTTTTAGAAGAATGAGTTGTTTGTGGAGTTTTTTCTGCCGCTGCCTTGAGAGGAGCCCGTGTATTGGAACTGTTAGATTTCAACACGGTTCAACCTTGGCTCAACTCTTCAGAAGGAGGCCGTCTCCGAGGCCGCCGTAACTGACACTTCAGAGATTTTCTCCTGTGCTCCGTCGAAGGCCTCTGGGTCGCGTCCCATTCGTCGTCTGTTCCTGGGTTCGAGTCCAGCCCCAGACACTGATTTTATTACTATTATTATTACTATCATTATTATCCTTACTATTATTGTTTTTTAATATGTTTTTTTTTTCAGTCTCAAGGTCCAGATATGTTTATAAAAAGACAGGACAGGAATATAAGCCCCATTTCCACCAGCCCAACTTAGCTCTACTCTACTCTACTCTACTCTACCCTACTCTACTCTACTCTACTCGGCTCTACTCTACTCTACTCTACTCTACTCTACTTGGCTCTACTCTACTCTACTTGGCTCTACTCTACTCTACTCTACTCTACTCTACTCTACTTGGCTCTACTCTACTTGGCTCTACTCTACTCTACTCTACTCTGTTCTGCTCTACTCTACTCTACTCTACTCTACTCTACTCTACTCTACTCTACTCTACTCTACTCTACTCTACACTACTCTAATCTACTTGGCTCTTCTCTACTCTACTCTACTTGGCTCTACTCTACTCAGCACTACTCTACTCTACTCTACTCAGCTCTACTCTACTCCACTCTACTCAGCTCTACTCTACTCTACTTGGCTCTACTCTACTCTACTCTACTCAGCTCTACTCTACTCTACTCAGCTCTAATCTACTCTACTCTACGCTTTTCTACTCTACTCTAGTCTTTACTCTACTTAGGTCTACTCTACATGGCTCTACTCTACTTTACTCGGCTCTACTTTACTCAAATCAAAGTTGACAAAAGTTTTAAAACAGTAAAAAGAAAACAATATGCCGTGACCAGTTCCTATTTTTCTTTTTTCATTCAACCCTCGACCAAAACCAGTTCGACCAAAACCAGTTCGACCAAAACCAGTTCAAATTCTGTGAACCCACTTCTGACACACATAATTCTGGACTCTGTGGTTCTCAGTAATATTTGCAAAGTGCTCGACTAAATATAGTGATGTCACGCTGACCTAAGTGTTTGTTTAATCTTCAATATAAGCCCTCTTTGTATGCGCTGCCAAGAAATATATTATGTATGCATGCTAATTAGCTAAGTGTTGGGCTCTTTTGATCCGGAGAAAATGTTTTTTTTCTTTTTTTTTCCGCCAACCGCCATCTGTCACATCCGCCCGCTTACAGGAAAAGTGCTCCGATAGTATTTGTGCAGTAAATTAACGTACTGTATGTTTATTTACTTTGGGGGAGCTGTTTCCAGTCGTGGGCAGATCCATTGAATGCTATAAAACAGTTGTACACCTTTCTGTATTTATAACTGAGAGCCCTTTGCTGTTGGTGCGGCTATAGGTGATGCTGCCCCCCCCCCTCATCGTTTTTTCTGTTTACGTGTGATTTGTGAGCAAGATCCTGGGATTTAAGCCAATGTACAGATGTATAGTGGGTATTTCTGGACGTGTTTAAGGCTGGGATTCTGAGAGGAAGTATTTATGCCATCAGACAGTCTTGCAAAAGTCATATACAGTGAACATAATGAGAGGAAACATGTCTATTTTTGGATGTTTTTGATAAGAAATAATTCACAAAACGTTTTGTTACGGGCCTTTGTGGTTATTTTGTACATGTTTTTAGTGGTCGGGGGAAACCTAGGCAGACACGAGGAAAACATGAATACCTTAGTCCCTGGTTTATCAGAGAGAGAGAGAGAGCAAGACAAGAGTGACCAGAAAGAGAGAGAGAGAGACTAGTGAGAGACCAAAGGGAGAGACCCGAGAGAGAGAGACTAGTGAGAGACCAGTGAGAGACCAGAGGGAGAGACCATAGAGAGAGAGAGAGAGAGAGCGAGCGAGCAAGATAAGAGAGACCCGAAAGAGAGAGAGACCAGAGAGAGACTAGTGAGAGACAAGTGAGAGACCAGAGAGAGAGACAAGATCAGAGAGAGAGAGACCAGAGAGAAAATGGGGTGTTCTAAAATAACCTGCAATAAGCAAAATTTTTAAAGTAGCAGCTGTGTGTTTTAAGTCTGTAAAACCCTCACACACACTTTCTTTTCTAACCACCTGAACTCACGACTGCTGAAGTGAGAGAGACCAGAGATATCAAACCTGTTGGTTGTAGGTCTGAGCGCTGCTGCAGCTGTCAAAAGCTGTGTACACTGTCAAATACAGCTGTAGAGGAAACTGTGCTGAGGGTTTCGGAGCAGGACTGAGGGAAGTCCTGGTTGTCCTCTGAACTAATCACAGCAGTGCACAAAAGCACAAGTGGTCTCTCCATTTCTCTCTCTGGTCTTGTCTCTCTATGGTCTCTCTTTCTGGTCTCTCACTGGTCTTTCTCTCTCTCTGGTCTCTCACTGGTCTCACTCTCTCTCTCTCTTTTGTCTTGTCTCTCCCTGGTTTCTCTCTGGTCTCTCTCTGATCTTGTCTCTCTATGGTCTCTCACTAGTCTCTCTCTCTGGTCTCTCTCGTCTTGCTCTCTCTCTCTCTCTCGGGTCTCTCCCTCTGGTCTCTTACTAGTCTCTCTCTCTGGTCTCTCTCTCTCTCTTTCTGGTCTCTCTTATCTTGCTCACTCTCTCTCTCTCTCTCTCTCTCTCTGGTCTCTCTCTCTGGTCTCTCTCTCTCTGTGTCTCTCTCTAGTCCCAAGTGAAGAAATCTGTAAAAAATCCACACACAAATGCACTAAAATCCCTGAAACAGCGACGCCATTAGACACACTGTCATATTCAGGGACCATCGTTTTCCAGAATGATTCCAGCCGCCATCTTACGCCTGTCTGTGACTTTGTACTTACATATATATTTCCTCTGTACGTTTTCAAACCCATGGTCCTCCTCCTGCTCTGGTCATTTTACTGCAGACAAATGGCTGGATTCTAAACACACAAAGGTCTCATCTTTCAGCCGTGCCTGGTTTGTCCATTCCAACCTTTTTATGCGTTCGTTTTGGGCCTAATACATGTACAATATGTCGGTGCTTTATGGTACAGTAAAGCTGGACATGGTACGATCACAGAGCGGGACGCAGACTCAGAACAGAACTGGATTGTTTCAGTATTGTCCATAATGTTTCTTTTTTTTATATATATAAGTGACTCCAGATGATTCCAGATGGAGAGAAAGTAAAATGGCGGCTTGAAGACAAAGTGACATGAAAAAGTAAATGATTGTGAAATATGAAACACTTTGACAGTTTGGGGAGTGAGAAAAAACACACTTTTCTAAATCTTATATTACAGACTTTTGAATTAAGTTTCCACCTGCTCTGCTCTACCCTACTCTACTCTACTCTACTCTACTCTACTCTACTCTACTCTGCTCTGCTCTGCTCTGCTCTGCTCTGCTCTGCTCTACCCTACCCTACTCTACTCTACTCTACTCTACACTGCTCTACCCTACTCTACTCTACTCTACTCTACTCTACTCTACTCTACACTGCTCTACCCTACTCTACTCTACTCTACTCTACTCTGCTCTACCCTACTCTACTCTACTCTACTCTACTCTACTCTGCCATACTCTACTCTACTCTACTCTGCTCTGCTCTACCCTACTCTACTCTACTCTACTCTGCCATACTCCTACTCTACTCTACTCTGCTCTACCCTACTCTACTCTACTCTACTCTACTCTACTCTGCTCTACCCTACTCTGCTCTACCCTACTCTACTCTACTCTACTCTACTCTGCTCTACCCTACTCTACTCTACTCTACTCTACTCTACTCTACTCTACTCTACTCTACTCTGCCCTACACTACTCTCCTCTGCCTTGGCCTGCTCTACTCTACCTGAAGTTTACGGGAAAAAAGAACACATTTCCACAGAGACTACAGCAGTTTCTCCAAAGTCCCTCATTTGCAAAGCTTCTTCTTCCTCGACTCTACACAGTCTGCTCTGTCCTCTCTACTTTCCAAAAACACACAGCTTTATTTCTAGACTCAGACGATAGAGCAGTGGAAGCGGCTTACTCACCAAGGCCCCTGAAGAATCTGTTTGAGTTGTTGGGTGAACCTCCTCAATATCGCATGGCCTGAGGCTGACCTTCCCCGGCGCTATCTTAAACACATCTGTGTGTGCTTAAATCAAGGGTATATTTTAGGCCTATTATTGTCAGGGAGACAACGCGGCCGTTTGACCACTCACCCCGATCTGACTTGCACATGTGGGCAGTCTCTATGGCAACGCGGGGAAGACTCCGGCCTCGCGCTCCGGTCTCTGAGGTCTGGCACGGCTTTGTAACCTAGATTTGAGTATAGATGTAGTGTGCTTTTGGACAGAAGAGATATGTGTGTGGTTTCTGCAAAGCCTGTATATAGATGGACGATGCTCGCTCGCTAGCTCGATGAAGCCCAAAAGGGAAGGGCTCATGGACGAAGTTTGGCTCCAACTGTGGCTCCTATTTTCACTTTAATTGAAAAGTAATGTCCTCTAGCTCAGTAATCGTTTTTTGACACACTCACCATTTTGGGCTTAAATAATCTGTGGTTTAGAGCTGTCTGCGATTCTGGCGTTTATATTTTGAGATTGTCTTCCTAAATCTAAATATGAGCCATATATGGATTGGCCAATAAAATGCCTTCAATCGCGGGGGAAACTCCAGCTTGCCTTAGCAACCGTCTTAGCAAAACGTCTGCTTCTGTTATGCTGCAAAGCTAACACAGTCGGAACAAATGCCCATATAACGAGATTGGCTCCAGCTAGCTAATGTTCAAATCAGCCTCTTCCACCTTAAGGCTAACGCTAGCGTGACGTCACACTCGGCCAGTCCTCTTCTAATATACGCTCAAAGGGATTTTTAGTTTTGGTTCTAAATACATTGGTGTAGGGTCCACTCAAAATATATGAATGAAAAATACTATACAAGAATCAGTCTGGTGTGTTTGTGTGTGTGTGTGGGTGTGTGTGTGTTTGTGTGTGTATGTTTGTGAATGGTTGATGGTGGTGGGAGGGGACGATGTAAGTGTGCCCCAGGGCAGCTGTGGCTACAGTAGTAGTTTATCACCACTGTGTATGGACTGAATGAATAATGACAAAGCGCTGTATAAAACCTCGGCATTTTTATTATTATCATTATTATAATTATTACTGTCCCCACTCAATGTTTCCTTCCTTAAAGAGCTCTGACAAATAATGTCACAGAGCTAATTGTGTAGCCCCGCTGCCTTCTTCATTATTAATATTTCTTATTATCAGATATTTTTTGTGTTTTGTTTTTTTTCTGTTTGTTTTTTATTTATTTATTAACTTTTATGTTCTCTTTTATTTATTTATTTGGTATTTATTTTCTTTATTTAATTTTAATTTTTATATTTTATATTTTTATATTTTTTATCATTATTAGCTTTATATTTATTGTTGCTTATTTTCTCCTCTCATGGCATCTTATTTTTTTTTTTTTTATAACTGTGGTCATACTGACTGTAAAACGCTTATTAATTAATGTATGACTGCAAAAGAAAACCAACAAATTATAAATTACAAAAAAAAAAAAAATCATTATTAATATTATTACTTGTGTTCCATTGGTCCCTATGTGAGCGTGCATGTATAGTATTAGCCAGTGGAGGTGTGGGCTCCGGAGTGGGGTCAGCAGAGCAGGGCCCTCTCTGACTGACGGTATGTGAAAAGGCCATTGCTGCGTCTGTCAGCTGTGTTGCCCCCACACCCATCTGTGTCTTTTATTGCTTCTCGGCTCTTTTGCTGCGCGCCTCTCCCTCCGACAGGCCGGGCGGGAAGGTCACGGTTATTAGATGGTAAAGGCCAGAGCCACAGCTGCACCTGACAGCGCCCCCTACCCCCACCCCCACCCACCCCAGAAAAAAAAACTAGCTCCTGTCACGGTTTGAAATGAAAGAACGGCAAAACAGTCTGGGATTTAAATACAAGTGAATCCAAAAAAGATAAAGTCCAGGATGTGAAAAGACTAGAACGAAAGAGGGATAACGACTGGAGCAGACGGAAAAGGACAATAGACTGACAATGTGCAATAATGTGGAATGATGGGAGGATGTGCAATACTAACGGCTTATTAAACAAACGCGAGGTCTGTACAAAGGGACCACGGTCTGATATTTCTCTGTACAGACCGATCAAGCAATGTTAATAAATGTTTTATTATATGACTATTTTTAATTTGTGTAAATATCGATCGGTTTCAGCTAGCAAAAACACATCCAACCAAACTCTCAAATGGTGACATGGAGAACTTGCTTATCAGATGATAAGTTCTGGTAAGTTCTCAATCTCTTCTGTGTCTGTACTTTATGTCAAATGTAAACGGCCTTAAGTCACTGACTCCCCCTCTGTTTTCATCAGACTCGGGCACATGCGAGTCCAACAACCCATGAATAGCACTAGCATACAGCGCCGAACCACAACACGGAGTCTTGGTGCGTTCACAGACGGTGGAAACTGTGGGAATTTTTAGTTTTCGGCGGAAAAAGTGCGGAGAATACAGGAGGGAGGAACTTTCTCTCGTTGCGTTTCAAAAGAGAAAACAGATTTGTGTCTGCCGTTCATGACACATAATATGAACTAATTCACGTTCAAGTTCTTTATTAAAAATTTGTTGCGTTCAGTTCAACGTTCACGAAAAAATGAAAGCGTTCTTTTGAACTCGTTCACGCACAACACTGATATAGTGTTATTCTTCATTTCTTTTGTGTGTGTGAATGGTTGGTGGTGGTGGGAGCGGCAGATGGCACAGACTGGTTGCCTCGCTTCTGTCAGTGTGCCCCAGGGCAGCTGTGGCTTCATTAGTAGTTTATCACCACCGTGTATGGAGTGACCTGAAGCGTCTTTGAGAGTCCAAAAAAGCGCTGTATAAAACCGATGGATTATTATGATTATTATTATTTCTTATAATCTTTTGCCCATACATAACCCAGTCCTAATCAGAAACCTTTGCCCAGTTTTTCTCCCTTCTCCTTCCCTCCTCTCCCTCTTCCTTCAGCCACCTGGTTTGGATAGGAACAGCCCCAGGCCTGAGTGATAAAGTGTAGGTGTGAGAGAGGAGATGGGTCAGAGATTATAAGCAGGAGCGAGGTGAAAAACTGCCCAGTTGTGGTGCTGCAGCCTCGGGGCCTTCACACCTGCTGCCTGTGAGAGCCCTGTGCCTCACACCTCAATTCACTTTTATGAGGGAGCACAAAGCAAAAACACACTCCGAAAATCAGATGCAATCAAGATAGACTTTTTCCAGGAACCAGTGAGCCGGGATCTAATTATAATAATAACAATACATAGTAGTTATATACAGTATGGTGCTTTTTTGACACGCAAAGAGGCTTTACAGAAGGGACAGGTCAATGAGAAGCACAATGAAAAAGGTGAAATAAACAGTTATGCGTTACAAGTGATGACGAGTGATTCTGAGAGTTCTAGAGAGTGGGGGGGGGGGGGTCTCCCAGGGTTCAGAAGACTTGGTCCTCAGGGTTCGAGGCTCAGTTTTCGGAGTTCAAGGCTCGGTCCATAGGGTTCAGATGACTTGGTCCTCAGGGTTCAGAAAGCTTGCTCCTAAGGGTTTAGACGACAGTCTAGGGCGACAGTAGCTCTTGTGGTAGAGCATTGGCCTTTGAGCCAGAAGGCCGTGGGTTCGAGCCCACCTCAAGACTTTCACCATCAACTCAATGTCTGCTGTCGTTGTGTCCTTGGGCAAGACACTTAACCTCTAGGAACACCAGCCACAGTGGCTGCGGCTGTAAAGTGCTAAACTGCCGTTGTGTCCTTAGGCAAGACACTTCACCCCCATTGCCTAGAATGAGTCTGGTGTGTGTGTGAATGGTTGGTGGTGGTGGGAGGGGCTGATGTCACAGACTGGTTGCCTTGCTTCTGTCAGTGTGCCCCAGGGCAGCTGTGGCTATAGTAGTAGTTTATCAGTGAATGAATAATGTGAAGCATCTTTGAGTGTCCAAAAAAGTGCAATATAAAACCAAAGCATTAGAAGGCTCAGTTCTCAGGGTTCAGAAGACTCGGTCCTCAGGGTTCAGAAGGGTCAATATGTGAACACCAGAATCACAGAGAGCGCTAATCCATGGTCTTTAAGGCCAAAGCGGTTACTGAGCTGGAGGTGTTTACTTTTCTATGTAAGTCAATAGGAGCCAGAGAGACTTGGAGCCAAACCTTCCGATTGGGCTTCATTGTGCTAGCTAGCGGGTTAGCATTGTCCATCTATACACAGGCTATGATTCTGACTTATCTATTAAAATGTCACACGACGAGGGAGACTATCCTTAACTGGTAAATGTCAGGACTAAAGCGTCCCGTGAAGCAGCAAAGCCCTTGATGAAAACATGTCTGGGACGTACAATGGTCTTTCTCTGTCCTAGCTCTGGGTGTCAGGAGTTCAGCTTTTATCACTATGACCCGAGCGTGACCTCCGAAGAAGAGAGATGCAGTCGAGAGGGAACTGCAAAAACAATCGACTTTTTACACTGTTGCATTGAACTTGTCTGTGGCACTCGCTTTTCCTTGTTGCGTTTGAACTCAAATTCCTACGGTCAAAGTTTGTCATGTTTTAGTTCATATTTGTGTTTCGATACATACAGTGGTCCCTGACAATTTCCCGTGATTCGCCGCTTCAATGTTCATGTGTGCAACTGTGTCTGTGTTTTGTTTCTGCCGAGTGTAAACTCCAACATCATCAGAAAAACATGACAGTTACTTTTATTTAAAGTTAGAAGTAAGTAAGTAATCTTTTATTTATATACCGCCTTTTCACTGCAGATCAGAGTCTCAAAGCGGTTTACAATTGTTAATTTTTGGGCATTTGTCTCTCACTCCACACAGAGATGGGAGCGGGGCCAGTACAGGAGGCACATGCCAGAACTATTGGACATATTTTTAGTGGTAGGGGAAACCGGAGTACCCGGAGGAAACTCTTAGGTCTCTTAGGTCTCTCTCTATTCTCTCTCTAGTCTCTCTCTGGTCTCTCTCTGGTCTCTCTCTGGTCTCTCTCTGGTCTCTCTCTGGTCTATTTCTGGTCTATTTCTGGTCTCTCTATGGTCTCTCTCTGGTCTCTCTGGTCTCTCTATGGTCTCTCTATGGTCTCTCTCTGGTCTCTCTCTGGTCTCTCTCAGGTCTCTCTCTGCATGGTCGCTCTCTGGTCTCTCTAGTCTCTCTCGTCTCTCTATAGTCTCTCTCTGGTCTCTCTCTGGTCTATTTCTGGTCTCTCTCTGGTCTGTCTATAGTTTGTCTATGGTCTCTCTCTCTGGTCTACCTCTGGTCTCTCTCTATGATCTCTCTCTGGTCTCGCTCTCGTCTCCCTGTAGCCCTCAGTCCTGCTCCTGCCCCTCTCTCTCCTCTGCAGCTCTGTTTTACAGTGTATGCACGGCTTTTTACAGCTGCAGCAGCGCTCAAACCTACAACCAACAGATTTTTCATATCTCTGGTCTCTCTCTTCAGCAGTCGTGAGTTCAGGTGGTTAGAAAAGTGTATAAAGTGTGTGTGAGGGTTTTACCGACTTAAAACACACAACTACTACTTTCAGATTTGACTTTTTGCGGGTTATTTTTTAGAATGTAACCACTGTGATAAACAAGGGGTCGACGTATTGGTCTTTTGTGCACGTGTGTGTGTGTGTGTTTGCACAGCTGAAAAACAGGTCGGACCAGACACCAGCAGGTCCAAGGTCACCTGACAGTCATCTGAGCTCAGGCACATCTGCTGCTCCTGGTCCACGGTGCTAGTTTTTACTATTCGTGCTGTTTACAAGGATTGTTATAAACTAAATAATTGCTTGAATCGATTGTTTTTTACCTTCATTTGAGCACATTCTGACTGTCTTAGAACAAGATTATCCAATGGAACAAATCTAATTATTCTTATTACTAGAACTGCTCCTCTTTTTTCTCATTCCAAGAAAGACATTTTTTGTTTACCGTTTTTCTCAGTTGCTTTGGTGCATTTTTCACATAATTCTTCACATCTGTACAACTGTTTGTGCATTTCTCAGAACAATTAGTTCAAACTGCAAAACCTGGTGGATAACCTGCAAAAGTGCATCACCTTCTCAAAATGAAAAGTTAATTCCTCAAAAGCAAGTCTTCAGGTAAATGAAACTGTCTGTGTCGACAAAATAATAAGTCCTGACAACATTGAGTACAAACAACACAATTAAATAACTTAGTCACGTTTTCATTGTGAAAGTTTACTCTCTCTGTGTTTTCACTGTAAAAAAATCTCGCTGACACTTGAGCACGACTCTGAGCTCACTGTACACGACCTGTACGGCAATTTACAGTAAAAACTACAATACAGTATGTATGTATGTATGTACTGTATGTATGTATGCATCTATGTATGTATGTGTGTATGTATGTATCTACTGTATGTGTGTATGTATGTATCTACTGTATGTGTGTATGTATGTATCTATGTATGTGTGTATGTACTGTATGTATGTATCTATGTATGTGTGTGTATGTATGTACTGTATGTATCTATGTATGTATCTATGTATCTATGTATGTATGTATGCATGTATGTATGTGTGTATGTATGTATCTATGTATGTATGTATGTATGTATGTATGCATGTATCTATGTATGCATGTATGTATGTGTGTATGTATGTATCTATGTATGTATGTATGTATGTATGTATGCATGTATCTATGTATGTGTGTATGTATGTATGTATGTATGCACTGTATGTATGTGTGTATGTATGCATGTATGTATGTGTGTATGTATGTATCTATGTATGTATGTATGTATGTATCTATGTATGTATGTATGTATGTATGTATGCATGTATCTATGTATGTGTGTATGTATGTATGTATGTATGCACTGTATGTATGTGTGTATGTATGTATCTATGTATGTGTGTATGTATGTATCTACTGTATGTGTATGTATGTATGTATGCATGTATGTATGTATGCACTATATGTATGTGTGTATGTATGTATCTACTGTATGTGTATGTATGTATCTATGTATGTGTGTATGTATCTATGTATGTATGTATGTGTGTATGTATCTATGTATGTATGTGTGTATGTATGTATGTATGTATGTATGTTTGTATGTATGTGTGTATGTATGTATGTATGTGTGTATGTATGACACTTGGTGAGCACTAAACACTGTACAGCCCAAAACTACAGTAAAGTGACACATGGCCGCATTTAGAGGTAACTGAGTACAAGACATGTATGTACTGTATGTATGTATGTACTGTATGTGTGTATGTATGTATGTACTGTATGTGTGTATCTATGAATGTGTGTATGTATGTATGTATGTATGTATGCACTGTATGTGTGTATGTATGTATGTACTGTATGTGTGTATGTATGTATGTACTGTGTGTGTGTATGTATGTGTGTATGAATGTACTGTATGTGTGTGTGTATGTATGTGTGTATGTATGTATGTACTGTATGTGTGTATGTACTGTATGTGTGTATGTACTGTATGTATGTATGTACTGTATGTGTGTATGTACTGTATGTATGTATGTATGTACTGTATGTGTGTATGTACTGTATGTATGTATGTACTGTATGTGTGTATGTGTACTGTATGTCTTTCACATATTTACTGCATGTGCTCTTTGCAGTTCTACAGCCTTGTGCATCAAAAATCCTGTCACTACAGTATTTACGTAGAACAAACATACATAATATCATTGTATGGTAGATTTGTGACAAATGTAAACAATACAGTAAAATACAACACACCTCGTTGTGAGTGAAGCTGAAATTCACCTTAGAGCAATTGTTCAAATTAGGAGAGATTTTCAAGAAAAAAATTATAAAAGAATAACTGAAATGAGGTTGACAGATTTTGGTTTTGAGAACTTGTTCAACAATTTTGTGTGTGACGACCAAAGCGATGAAATGAGGACCATTGGTTTTAGAGTGAAAGACTATTCAGAAGTCATAAGTATGTTTCATTTTGACTGACAGGACAGAAGCAAATGATTATATTAAAAAACAGCAGAGAATTGCGTGAAAGCAAATTATACATGTCCAAAAGCATTGGAAATGTGTTCAAAGGAGAAACACAACATGATGAAGTCACACATAACCCAATGTTGTGGAGGTTGAACTCATAGTTTTGAGAAGTTTAAGTCTGAGAAATGCACCAAAGTCACTGAGAAAAACTGTATTTTAAAAACAAGATCTTTTTGTTTTGTCCCATTGGTGAATCTTGTTATAAGGCAGTCAAATTGTGCTCAAATTAAGATACATTTAGCAAAATCTGAGCAATTGTTGACATATTTTTTCCTCACTCTTTGCTGTACATGACTTGTTTTGACTCAGTTTTTGTCGCTCAAAGTAGAGAAGTGATGAAATGTGACGGATAAATGCCATTACTTTGGACAATTCTTCAAAAACTCGCTCT
The DNA here is from genome assembly GCA_964034765.1 of Knipowitschia caucasica. Classification (NCBI taxonomy): domain Eukaryota; kingdom Metazoa; phylum Chordata; class Actinopteri; order Gobiiformes; family Gobiidae; genus Knipowitschia; species Knipowitschia caucasica. The sequence continues at coordinate 5,794,329 of OZ035824.1, read as the reverse complement.
GGGTCATAACAACACATCCTTTCCTGCGAGCTCACAACAAAGGAACTCGTTTCACAAGTTTGTTCTGAACAAGAGAAATGCTGCAGTAGTGTACAAAGAGCCCATATCAGCTCACATTACTGAGAGCTGATTGGCCGAGGGAGGGTGGTCCTCTCTTTGTCACTTCACTGTCTGAAAAATCTGATCTCAAGATTCAAGATTCAAGATTCATTTATTTGGCCATGTGCAGTTAAAAAACCACATTGGAATACGTTCGCAAGAAAGGCACTCCGTGTGCACCGACAGAACAAAAGCACGACACAATGCAATACAAAACACACATACACTGAACATAAAACAATAAAAAAACAGCTGACACTGTGGCACCGATCAACAAAACAATACAAGGGGTAAAAGCAGTTTAAAAGCAGGTAAAAGCAGAAATTAAAATGCTCTGTTTAGGCACCTAACAGCCTGTGGGAAGAAGCTGTTAGCATAGCGAGATGTCTTGCATCTCAGTGACCGATATCTTCTGCCAGAGGGAAGAAGCTGGAACATGGCTTTCCCAGGGTGGCCAGAAGAGTCATTGATGATTTTAAGAGCTTTGTTTAAAAGTCTGGATCTGTAAAGAACCTCCAGAACAGAAAGCTCACAGCCCACGGTCCTCTTTGCAGAGCGGAGCACCTTGTTTAAAGCTCTCTTTTCTTTATCTGTGATGTTTCCAAACCACACAGACACAGAACCAACAAGTAAACTCTCAATGGTGCAGCGATAAAAATTAAGCAGAATCTTAGAGTTAGTGGTAAATTCTCTAAGTTTCCGCAAAAAGAAGAGCCGCTGACGAGCTTTCTTAACAACCCGGTCAGTGTTTTTAACCCATTTCAGGTCGTTAGACAGAGTTAAACCCAGGAACTTGCACTCCTCTACGATCTGCACCTGGGAGTTGTCGATAACTACAGGAGTGTGAGAACTGCTATGACTGAAGTCAAAGACAAGTTCACATGTTTTTGCAGTGTTCAGCTGGAGATTGTTTACTTTACTCCACTGAAAAACATGTTCGATCTCTGCTCTATAAGAGGAATCATCATTGTCACTGATGAAACCGATGATGGTGTCATCAGCATATTTGATGATCAAATTTGAGTCAGAGGAGGACACACAATCGTGAGTGTACAAAGTAAAAAGCAGAGGACTCAAAATACATCCCTGAGGAGAACCAGTGCTCACAGAAACAACATCAGAAAAACAGTCATTGATTTTTACACTCTGAGATCTGTCAGTTAAAAAGCTAAAAATCCATTTACACATGGCAACATTCAGACCAAGGGACATTAGTTTTTCAACCAATATGCTTGGGACAAGACAATTAAAAGCAGAGCTATAATCGATGAAAAGCATTCTCGCGACAGATTTACTAGTGTCCAAATGAGTGTAGACAGAGTTCAGAGCAAAGGAGATGGCATCCTCCACACTCCTGTTCTGTCTGTAAGCAAACTGGAGCGGGTCAACGCTCACAGGGATCTGGCTCTTAATGAAGTCCAGCACAAGCCGCTCAAAAGTCTTCATAAGAACAGACGTGAGAGCCACAGGGCGGTAGTCATTGAGACATGTCACTGGAGACTTCTTAGGAACTGGAATAATGGTGGACCTTTTAAAGCTCACCGGCACCGTACAGCTCCTGAGTGACAAGTTAAAAATGTTCGTTAAAACAGGGGCAAGTTGCTCGGAGCACAGTTTCAGGACGCGGGGAGGAATGCAGTCTGGGCCTGCGGCTTTCCGAGCTGTGGTCCTGGACAAGACCCGCCGTACTTCCTCCTGAGTCACTGTGAAGGCACCCTGACATTCGGGGAAGACAAAAGGCAGGGGATCAGCAGATTCAAAGCGGCAGTAAAAGTCGTTGAGCTCGTTTGGCAGAGTTTGGCCAGCAGCAATTTTCCCTGCACTTGGTTTCCAGGACGTGATGAGACTGATCCCCTTCCACATGCGTCGAGGGTCCTCTTCGCCAAAGAAGCCCTCTAACCTGTCCCCATAGGAACGCTTAGCAGCTTTTATAGAGCGTTCCACAGCGTAGCAGGACAGCTTGTAAGCACCCTCATCACCGGATTGAAACGCCAGTGTCCGCTCATTAATTCTTAATTTGACGTCAGTGTTCATCCAAGGTTTTTGGCCGGAGTGTTCTTTAATAACTTTATAGGGGACACAACAGTCAATGCAAAATTGTATGTATCCTGTCACAGCCTCACAGAATTCATCAACATTCTCAGAGTTAAAAACAGACCAGTCTGTGGCATCAAAGCAGCCCTGCAGCTTCATGTTGGCCTCCTCAGACCAGCACTGCACAGTGCGGGAAGTAGGTTTGTGCTGTTTGTTCCTCTGTGTGTAAGAAGGAAGAAGGAGAACAGCGAAGTGGTCAGACTTCCCAAAAGCAGGTCTGAGACTGGACCTGTAAGCCGCCTTCACGTTACTATAGCAGTGATCCAGGATGTGAGCTCCCCTGGTAGGCTGACTCACATGCTGATAAAAGATCTAAAGACAGGACAGAGGCCACAGATACATCCAGGTGAAAACTAGTGAATAGATTGATAGATAAGTAGATAGATAGATAGAGATAGATAGATAGATAGATAGATAGATAGATAAGTAGATAGATAGATAGATAGATAGATAGATAAATAGATAGATAGATAGATAAGTAGATAGATAAGTAGATAGATAAGTAGGTAGATAAGTAGGTAGATATATAGATAGATAGATAGATAAGTAGATAGATAAGTAGATAGATAGATAGATAGATAGATAGATAGATAAATAGATAGATAGATAGATAGATAAGTAGATAGATAAGTAGATAGATAAGTAGGTAGATAAGTAGGTAGATATATAGATAGATAGATAGATAAGTAGATAGATAGATAGATAAGTAGATAGATAGATAGATAAGTAGGTAGATAGATAGATAGATAGATAGATAGATAGATAAGTAGATAGATAGATAGATAGATACAGTAGATAGATAAGTAGATAGATAGATAGATAGATAGATAAGTAGATAGATAGATAGATAGATAGATAGATAGATAGATAAGTAGATAGATAATAATAATAATAATGCATCGGTTTTATATAGCGCTTTTCTGGACACTCAAAGACGCTTCACATGTGTCATTATTCATTCACTCCATACACGGTGGTGATAAACTACTGCTGTAGCCACAGCTGCCCTGGGGCACACTGACAGAAGCAAGGCGACCAGTATGCGCCATCGGCCCCTCCGACCACCACCAACCATTCACACACACACCAGACTCATTCTAGGCAATGGGGGTGAAGTGTCTTGCCTAAGGACACAACGGCAGTTTGGCACTTTACAGCCGCAGCCGCCCCACTGTTAGATAGATAAGTCGATAGATAGATAGCTAGATAGATAGATAGATAAGTAGATAGATAGATAGATAAGTAGATAGATAGATAGATAAGTAGATAGATAGATAGATAAGTCGATAGATAGATAGATAGATAGATAAGTAGATAGATAGATAGATAGATACTGTAGTTTATGGATCCCCTGTAGGAGAAAAGGCAGGTGTCCATGGAGCAGCAAAAAAAAAAAAACGTACAGTTTTTGACAGTTTTGAGAGAGATGAGACTGATTGAGGAAAGAACAAACTTTATTAATCCCAAACAGAATGTCATTGTTGGCAGCAGCTCTCTTTCACACAGTCACAGGTGCATGATAAATAAGTAGATGGGTTTATTAGAGTTTTATTTTTATTTCTGCAGTTTCTCCTGACATCCCCCGAGCTTTCCTTTCTTTCTGGTCCGTGAATGACACCATAGTAACACACACATTATATACTGATGTCATTTTTTGTAAGCAATTCATCTTTATTTATATAGCGCCTTTCACAGAGTCACAAAGGGCTTGTTGTGGGCATTTGTCTCTCGCTCCACACTGAGACGAGAGGAGTGAGAAGACAGGAGTATTGTACATGTTTTTTGTTGCAATAATGTTTTTTTCAGTTCTCCAACACACAAACTTCTAACAGAGCAAGTACACACCCAACAAAATACAACAATAGACATACAGTAATTCAATATGTTACAGCTACTGTGTAAAACTTTGAACAGAGAAACTTTTTTCTTCATTTTCTCCCCCGCCTCACCCCACCCACCCTCCCACAACCAGTCAAAAAACGGGGGAAAAGGGGCACATTAATATGGACAATCCACAGTCGTCAGAATTCTTGAGTTTCATATGACGTTAGGGCAGTGGCGTGCATAACAAACATGGGACAGGACGTGACGTATCCTGGCGGTGCAGTCTGCCGGGTTTATACACGGAGAGATAGTAGAAGAAGAAGTGGTTTATACACGGAGAGATAGTAGAAGAAGAAGTGGTTTATACACGGAGATATAGTAGAAGAAGAAGTGGTTTATACACGGAGAGATAGTAGAAGAAGAAGTGGTTTATACACGGAGATATAGTAGAAGAAGAAGTGGTTTATACACAGAGAGATAGTAGAAGAAGAAGTGGTTTATACACAGAGAGATAGTAGAAGAAGAAGTGGTTTATACACGGAAATATAGTAGAAGAAGAAGTGGTTTATACACGGAGATATAGTAGAAGAAGAAGCATCTTTTTGTGCGGTGTACATTTGTAGCAACCGCACAAATAGAGAGAAAGACAAGAGGTTGTTCATGTTCCAACTGTGGGCTCATATAAAGGAGGACACTTTGAAAAAAATCACTGGAATGAGGCAGGCGAAGTGGATCAAGGCTTTCCCAGATAAGCGCCCCCTGCAGGCCACCCCAATGAAACGCAGCAATTTCTTCTGTTCTTCTTTCCAAAAATGCCCGAGATTTTTAGTACTCCCTTAGAATTGAGTGTCCCCGATTAAGACTGTTACAACAACCGTACACTGCACAGGAGGAGAGCCTTTTGACTCCAAAACAGACTTTACATGGTTTTCAATGGGAGCAAAACTGAGATGTCCCACCTCTGCTCATTCGCCCCCTACTGGCCAGTTTAATGACACCAAGAAAACTCAAGTGTCAGTTAAAAAAAGGTGTTCATATTTCCTCATAGATGTGGAGCGGGTCACTCATGTAAAAAATCTGACCATGCCGTGTACCACATATTTGGATCACTCTGACTGTGTTAAATCAAGATTCCCCAGTGGGACAAAGCCATTAAGTGTAAAAAAAAGACACATCCTGTATCTTTTTAAAATAAGATCCTTTTGCTTTGTTCTATTGGTCAATAGTGTTTTAAGGCTGAGTCAGAATGTGCTCAAATGACGATACATTTGTTCAGCACTTTGAGTTGCCTTATGAACCGTGCTCTCCAAATACACTTGCCTTGCCTATAGACAAAGATTACCAACCAGTGTGTTTGTAACTGCCGTACAGCTGTCAGCTCGGGCAGGAAGTGGGCACACACAAGAATAAAAAAACTGAAAAAACACAACAACAGCACTATTGCTTTTTGCAGCATTTATATTTTGCTTTTTGGTCAGTGCCGCTGGACATTTTTTTTTGTAATAAGCAAATAAATTCTGAACAATCACAAAGCTGTAGGATCTTTTAGACAAATCTTCTCAGCCTCTGCTTCTGTTTAAGACATGTGTGGTCCTGATTTTTATCAACAAAATCAAAGAAAAGAACTGTGGGGGTTTGACCTGTATATTCGCTGCTCCAGTTACATTTGTGTGCATTTGTTGAAAGACACGTCCGTAACTACACACAAGCTCTGAGGACGCTAACATCTGATAATTGCGTGGCACACACACGTCTTGGTGTTTGGTCCTGCAGGAGGTGAGGCTAACTTTATCACCAAGTACATGTACAGTGTTCAAAACCGTTAACGTTAAAATGTGTGTTTGTTAGAGTCACAAATATCACCAAGAAGTCATGTTTCCCACAAATACCAAGATTCTGGTCAGACTCGGAGCGTGCTAGTCGGGCCTTAGCTGTTAGCTTCTGTGTCAGCGGTGAGAGAGAGACCAGAGAGAAAGAGAGACCAGAAAGAGACCAGCGAGAAAACACAGAGAGAGAGCAGAGAATGAGAGACCACAGAGATAGAGACCAAAGAGAGAGAGACCAGAGAGAGACCAGAGAAAGAGAGACCAGAGAGAGTGAGACCAAAGACAGAGACTAGAGAGAGCGAGACCAGAGAGAGTGAGACCAAATAGAGCGAGACCAGAGAGAGAAAGAGAGCAGAGAGAGAGAGAGCCAGAAAGAGAGAGAGACATGAACCCAAGAGAGAGAGCGAGAAAGAGACCAGAGAGAGAGAGAGAAAAAGACGGATAGACCAGAGAGAGAGAGACCAGAGAGAGTGAGACCAGAGAGAGTGAGACCAAAGAGAGAGAGACCAGAGAGAGAAAGAGAGCAGAGACAGAGAAAGACCAGAGAGAAAACAAATAGAGAGACCAGAGAAAGAGAGACGAGAGAGTGAGACCAGAGAGAGAAAAAGACCAGAGAGAGAAAGAGAGCAGAGAGAGAGAGCCAGAAAGAGACCAGAAAGAGAGAGAGACATGAACCCAAGAGAGAGAGCCAGAAAGAGACCAGAGAGAGAGAGAAAGAGACCAGAGAAAGAGAGACCAGAGAGAGAGAGAGACATGAACCCAAGAGAGAGAGCCAGAAAGAAACCAGAGAGAGAGAGAGAGACATGAACCCAAGAGAGAGAGAAAGAGACCAGAGAGAGAGAGAAAAAAAGACCAGAGAGAGAGAGAGAAAAAGATCAGACGGATAGACCAGAGAGAGACTAGAGAAAGAGAGGGGTAAGAACCAGAGAGGGAGAGAAAGAGACCAGAGAAAGAGAGACCAGAGAGAAAGAAAGAGAGCAGAGAGAGAAGAACCAGAGAGAGAAACACCAGAGAGAGACTAAGTAGATCCTTCAGCTGGTTGGTTTGGGATTAAACCACATTTTTGCCAAATTTGAATTTTTCATCACCTTTTGCAGTGTAGCCTTGAATCGCTTGCTTCTGAGTCCTCTGTGCTCTGCTGACAGGTTGTGTAGTCAGTTGTGTAGTCAGTTGTGTAGTCGTTTTGTTGACACAGACCAGCGCAAGTCTCTCCATCACACTCCAGCTCTTGTCTTTCTCGGTGTAAAGTCAGAAGAGAAAAACCAACAGCCCCCAAAGCTCTGCCAACTCCCGTCTTTCCCTCTGACTGACTGCGTCGCTATGCATCCCTTCTTTTTTTCGTTTTTGTCTCCCCCCCTGTCCGTCCTTTCTCCTCCTGTGCGCTGCTGAAAGGGGTCAGTGCCTCTGCATGAAGGAACCACGGGGCTAAAAGTCCCGGGCAAGACACCGAGGGAGTCCACCGCTAATTGCTCCGAGCGAATCTCCGACCATTGTGCTCCCTCTGCCGCCGCCGCATTTGAATGTCAATGCGAGAAGCCGGGTCGGTGCATGAGTGTGTGCGGCCAACGCAAATGGCCGCCTCGTATGGGCAGGGCCGGACATATTGTATATCTGTACGCGGCGGCTGAAAGGCTTTTTTTTGGGGTGGACTTTTCAGCTCTGCATACGTTTAGTCAAGCTACAGCACAGAGTCGCACGAGCTAATGTGAGCTATTGTGGGCGTCGAGTTGGCTTCGCTGCAAAAGAAAGGACGGGAAAGAAGTCAGAAATGGCTGAAATTTGGCAAAATTTAGCTTAAATTGAGCACATTTGGACTGCCTTAAAACCCAACTGGACAATGGGACAAAGCAGAAGGATCTTGTTTGTTAAAAAGATACAATAAATGTCTCCCTTGGAATGAGAAAATATAGCAACAGTTCTTGAAATATTAATACCGGCTTTGTCCCGTTGGAAAATCTTGTTTTAAGGCAAACAAAATGGACTCAAATGAAGACAAAAAACCTCAAAAAAACAATTATTACCAAATTTTTTGCAGTGTTAGAGACCAGAAAGACAAAACTGTTGATGGTGGTGGGAGGGGCGGATGGCACAGACTGGTTGCCTCGCTTCTGTCAGTGTGCCCCAGGGCAGCTGTGGCCATAGTAGCAGTTTTTCACCACTGTGTAAGGAGTGAATGAATAAGGACATGTGAAGTGTCTAGAAAAGCGCTGTATAAATTTGATGCATTACTATTATTATCTTTTTTTACTATATTGTGTTTTATTATGCCTTATTCTATTCTCTACTTTTGACGTGTTTGCACCGAGAGCCAAAGCAGTTTCCTTGTCTGGGATTTCCTGTTACTTACATGGCAATAAAAAGACATTCAAATTCTGATGTAATTGAAATCTGCGTCTCCTCCACTTCTCATAAACATTCTGTGATGAGGACTGTAAGAAGAGTGGCATGCCGTCTTTCTTCTGAAGAGAGAGAGAGACCAGAGAGACCAGAGAGACCAGAGAGAGACCAGAGAGAGAGACTAGAGAGACCAGAGAGAGAGACCAGAGAGACCAGAGAGAGACCAGAGAGAGAGACCAGAGAGACCAGAGAGACCAGAGAGAGACCAGAGAGAGAGACCAGAGAGAGAGACCAGAGAGAGACCATAAGAGAGACGAGAGAGACCAGAGAGAGAGACCAGAGAGACCAGAGAGAGACCAGAGAGACCAGAGAGACCAGAGAGACGAGAGAGACCAGAGAGAGAGACCAGAGAGACCAGAGAGAGACCAGAGAGACCAGAGAGAGAGACCAGAGAGAGACCAGAGAGAGACCAGAGAGACCAGAGAGACGAGAGAGACCAGACAGACGAGAGAGACCAGAGAGAGACCAGAGAGAGAGAAAAATAGAGAGAGAGAGAGAGAAACAAGGGATAGACTAAGTAGAGCCTTCAGCTGGTTGGTTCTAGTCTGGCCTTATCCATCCGTACACTCCGCTCAATAATCATTTCACTGCATGTAACGTCTGGGTCTGGTCCCTGTGTTAGCGATTACAATCGGTCGTGTTTCGACCGGCTACTCAGCAAGCGCGGGAGGCGGGTGTTGTCGTTAGTTGTGGGTGATGTAAAGAGTTTGCGCCGAATGGGCAGGTTGTAGTTTGGCAATAGCAAAAAATGCGATAGTAAAGTAATCCGGTCTGGTTCTATCAAGAAATTGAAGCCGGAGCAAGAGGAATGTTTAGCAAATGTAATCGGTGGAAAAAATTGTGGCGCTACTCCCGATGGGCTCCGTTAGCGGCAAAGGAGATGGCTAGGCTAAATGCTAACGACAGACTCGGGCTCATTACATACGTCACGGTAAACTCAGATCCAATCGTTTCAATCTGCAAAAGGAGTTAACCCCTCCCACCTGTTCACGGAGCTCAATGGAGCACCTCCAGACCTTAGTACGAAATGTCATTTGTTCTAAGGTGTGGTACGACCAGGCTAGGTTGGTATGGGATTTACCCACATGTTTGCCAAATTTGAGCAATTTTTGACTCATTTTTCATCAGCGTAGCCTTGAATCGCTTGCATTTGAGTCCTCTGTGCTCTGCTGACAGGTTGTGTAGTCATTTGTGTAGTCCTTTTGTTGACACAGGCCAGCAAGTCTCCATCACACTCCAGCTCTTGTCTCTCTCGGTGTAAAGTCAGAGAGAGAGAGAGAGAGAGAGAGAGAGGGGGGATTTTCGAACATGGAATGGGATTATGACTTTTTCCATTAGCCAAAGCTTTGACAAGTGCCTGAGGCCGTGGCCGCGCTCTCTCCTCTCCGAGCTGTTTGTCTTTCCCGTCACCTCTCTCCCAATGAGGAGGTTCAAGTTGCCTCTCCAGGGTCAATACTCCTTCAAAAGCAAATGGCAACCTAGATTTTGGCTTGACACACACGACAGCTGAACAAATTGCTCTCCCTGCAGTTCACTTGTTCATCTCCGTAGAGCAGGGGGTCTCAAACTCAATCTATCCTGGGGCCCGCACAAGGTCGAGTCTGGGTGAAGCCGGGCAGTATGAAAGGGGTATGTTCATCACGTGTTTGAGCATCAGACCGCTAACCGCTAACTTGCACACACCCTAACCCTAACCCTAACCCAACCCTAACCCTAACCCTAACCCTTAGCTCCTGGGTGAATGTGATGTACAGCTGTAATTCACACTGCACATCTTCTCAGTATTTAACCTCAGCCATAGAGAAAGTGAATGTTTGAGGGACAAGAGAGAGACCAGGAGAGAGACTAGAGAGAGAGACCAGGAGAGAGCAGAGAGAGAGACCAGGAGAGAGCAGAGAGGGAGACCAGAGAGAGACTAGAGGGAGAGACCAGAGAGAAACCAAGAAGAGACCAGAGAGAGAGACCAGGAGAGACCAGAGAGATAGAGAGAACAGAGAGAGAGAGGGAGCAGAGAGAGACTAGAGAGAGAAACCAGAGAGAGAGACCAGGAGAGACCAGAGAGAGAGACCAGGAAGAGACCAGAGAGAGAGAGAGACCAGGGAGAGGCCAGAGTGAGACCAGGAAAAGACCAGGGAGAGACCACAGAGTGACCACAGAGACCCTAGGAGAGACCATAGAGAGACCAGGGCAAGACTAAGTAGAGACTTCAGCTAGTTGGATTGGGTTTTTTAAGCTAACCCGCCTGTATTGGAGAAGCAGAAGCTGGCTGGATAACACTATGAACTTGTGTTTATAATCTCACTGCTATTTTGTGTTAGCAAGGCAGAGGGCCACATCGAATGACACAGTGGTCCGCAATTGGCTCTTGGGCCTCGATTTGGACATGCTTGCTTATATTGAGATATAAGTTGGATGTCCACTAGGGGGCCACGCAATACCTTTTCCACATGTTTGAGACCGCTGCCGTAGACTCTTCTCCTGCCTCCGGGCGGTTGATGGCGCTCCCCCAGCCAGGCCACGCCCCCTCCGTCACCTCCATTTGTCAGCGCGTACAGGCCTGAATGCTGCCGGAGACCTTGTACAAATGAAACCTCTCCATTGAGGCTCTTTATCGCTCCCTCCATCCTCTCAGTGCAAACAGCTCTGCTCCGGGGGCAGATGAGGCAAATACAGGCGCCACAAAAGACGCTGGCGACGTTTGGAGACCGGGTCAGGGGCGCTAAATCTCACCGAGTCTAAAACATAAACTGTGGGAAATCTAAAATGTGATATTCAATTGTGTGTATTTGTGTGTAGCTTTTAAATCACAGCAGCGGTCGGTCTTGGAGGACTTTACAAAGTTGTGGTTTTGGCACCAACAGATCAGAGAAATAACAGTTTGAACACAGGAAATGCAATTATAAAATTATATAAAATAAAACGCATAGGGAGCCCAGCCCGGACCCGCCCCCACTGGTTTGAACGCATCGATGGGGCTAACCACTCTGCGACAAAGTATGTTACCTCCACTCAGATGGTAAAGTTATCATCCTGTAAAAATGATTATACTACTTTTATTAAGCAATTTTATTAAGTAGTGCATACAGTTTTTAATTAATAAACAGCAATACTGGTTATATACACATGAAATGCAGCTAAGCTAAATGCTAACTGCTGCAGTGCGTTGCTATGGTAACCAGCACTTGCTCCAAAGCCGAGACTTCTCTGAACCAGTCCTGAGCAAGTCAAGGATTGAGATAATTTCATAATCACTAAGTCACTAAGTTTCACAGACCAAAAACGTACTTCAACGGAGTAATTACACTGCCAAAACGAAAAGCCGTCAAATTGTAGTTTTAAAAAAAAAAGGTCTGGTGGGGTGCACTGTGGGTAGTATTGTGCACAGGTTGTAATTGCCAGACTTTAAGCTTCTTCTTTCTTCTAGTTATTTGCCCCTTGTGTCCAAAATCCTTCCTCTCTCAGCTGTCGATCTTCAGAGCTGATGACGTTTCACACATTGCTGCCTCAGTGTGTTTATGTGAACAGTAGAGAGAGAGAGATGAGGAAGTGCAGGGAAATTTTCAAGACAGGACATGAAATACAGCTAACTAAACTAAAAGCTATCTGCTACGAGTAAACATTGTGTTGCTATGGTAACTAGACTTTTCGTTCTTTGAACCAGTCCTGGGCCAGTCTAGGATTGAGATTATTTCATAAACTTAACAACATACAGAGAAAGAGCAACAACAAACATAAATGGATTAATTAGTCTTCCAAAACTTCCAAAAGCGGTCAAATTGTAGTTTTAAAAAAGGTCTGGTAGAGTGTTAGCTATCGGCTACAAGTAAACATTGTGTTGCTATGGTAACTAACCCTCTCTGTGATTTCTTTGAACCAGTCCTGGGCCAAAATCAACTACACACAGATACAGAAAAAGTCACAAATAGATTAATTCAACTTCCAAAACCAAAACCCCGTCAAATTGTGGTTTTTAAAAAAGGTCCGGTGGGGCGTCCGGCCGCGGGGACAGGTGCACTGTGGGTAGTATTGTGCGCAGGTTGGTGCGGGGCCAGGCTGTCATCGGCAGGACTCCGGTCTGCACGCTGCTGATAAGAGAAGCCATTCAAGCATCACTCATTCTCCACAGCCATCTCTGTTTGTGCAGCGTCAGATACGAGCCCCACAAAGGAACCTGCGGACGGGGGAGGCTTTGTGTACAGTGCTCCCTCATTCTGCTCCACATGTGTTCCTCCAGCAGGCTGAGCAAGCACAGGACCCAAAAACAAACCACTTTTACTGCTTTCAGGCCGTAAATGTGCTGCTATTGTTCAAGGGCTGTGTGGGGTCTCCCTCCTGGTGTCTGTAAACAATCCCATTTATTACCAGAACAAATCAAATAGTGTCATGTGATGGCCCTAGAATAACAGAGTATACGTTAGAGTGGCAGGTAGAGGGGATTACACAGACATAGTGACTAGAAGCAATATATACGATACCATATGTATTTATTTATAGCAGGTGTCTCCAACCTGTTTCACCCAGAGAGCTACTTTCCTGAGACGATAAATGCAGAGAGCTACTCCTTTAAGCCGTCCTGGGAAAAATGCAGTGATATATTGGTGTGATCAAGGCTGATATTGAGTACAGTCATTATTAACCACAGCATATTTGTTGTGTGCACTTGTAGATAGATAGATACTTTATTGATCCCCGTCTGAGAAATTCAAGTGTCCAGTAGCAGGAAAAATAAAAAAAACAAATGGCTCATTCAAAAAAAGATAACAATAGTAGTAATCAGCAACAGCCCTTCAGGTCACAGCAGCAGAGGTGGAGTAGCCTTTGGGTGGAGTAGCCCCTGGGTGGAGCAGGGCGGGTCACAGCAGCAGAGGTGGAGTAGCCTTTGGGTGGAGCAGGACGGGTCACAGCAGCAGAGGTGGAGTAGCCTCTGGGTGGAGCAAGACGGGTCACAGCAGCAGAGGTGGAGTAGCCTCTGGGTGGAGCAGGGCGGGTCACAGCAGCAGAGGTGGAGTAGCCTCTGGGTGGAGTAGCCCCTGGGTGGAGCAGGGAGGGTCACAGCAGCAGAGGTGGAGTAGCCTTTGGGTGGAGCAGGACGGGTCACAGGAGCAGGACGGGTCACAGCAGCAGAGGTGGAGTAGCCTCTGGGTGGAGCAAGACGGGTTGTTTCGGACCATTTTCTCTGCTCTAGTCTAAAGTAAAATGCTAAATGCTTCATTAGCATTATTCAAAAAGTTAGCATTCCAACAGTGGATTTTCGCCTGATCCACTTGGTACGGACCATGAATCCTCTCTGCTCTGGTCTGGACCAGTATAAAACCATGAACACTGTACTGCAGCAACATCTCAGGTAGAAAAAAGCAAGAAAAATAAAATTCATAAAGCACAAAACAAAAACAAAAAAATCCCTAGAAAAAAAAAGAAACAGATATATGAAAATTAGTAAAATACTGATTAAAAGAATAAAAATTATCTGCAAATAGAACAAGAAAATATTTCTGTAAATAAGAAAATAATTCTAGCCCTGAATGACTTAAATAATGATATGTATTACTTTGCATAACAAACTTATTTTATCTTCACAACAAAAAAAGTCTGGACTTAATTAAGAAAAAAATACTTAAAACAGGCTTAAAAACTCAAGACTTGTTTATCTAATAAGAATATGAGTAAAATAATCTTTACAAACTACATTTAAGCAAAAGAAAAACGACAGTATACAGTACAGGCCAAAAGTTGGGGCATATGTATATATATATATTTTGGTTTTGTTTTGTTATATAGTTGCTTATTACTATTTTTTTCTATGCCCACTTACTTGCTCGAAATAAATAAAATACTAGCCTGTTATGCCTACAAAGCATGACTCTGCAAACAAAGAAAGGGAGGAAAAAAAGTGGCACAAAGATGACTATTGTGGATGAGACTTCCAGCCAAACGTGAGACTTCTCCCTTTTGTCCTCCCTGACCCAGCTCTCAACTCTCGCTGAAAGCCTCTTCCTGGTTTTTCTGCTGGCTCTATTTATAGTTGTTGTAATAGCACATGGTGTAGTCATGCTGCCTGGTTTGAACAGACTCCGTACCATGTGTCATCTGGTGTTTTAGACTGACGTTTTATCCTCCCGTTGTTTGTTGATGGTCGGAGACTCGGTGTCATGTGACCGGCTGTGTTCCGTGACTGACCCGCCCTGACAGTGTTTGAAGTTCAAGTCCATCACAAAGAGGCTGAAAGTTCACCGACAAATGTTCTGGCACCCGCAAAGTCTGAATGAGACACGTGTATTTGACCTGGTCACCGCAGAGGAAGACTGGGATCATTCCTCTGCACCAAAATGAGGATTATTGAGCCCTGTTTCCACCAGCCCTACTCTACTCTACTCTACTCTACTCTACTCTACTCTACTCTACTCTACTCTACTCTACTCTACTCTACTCTACTCTACTCTACTCGGCTCTACTCTACACTACTCTACTCGGCTCTACTCAACTCCTTCCTACTCTACTCTACGCTACTCTACTCTACTCCATCCCTCTACTTTACTACACTCTACTATACTCTGCTCTGCTCTACTCTACTCTACGCTACTCTACTGTACTCTACTCTACTGTACTCTACTCTACTCTGCTCTACTCTACTCCATCCTACTCTACTGTACTCTACTGTACTCTTCTCTACTCTATTATATTCTACTGTACTCTACTTGCATTTCCATTAGACTGTAGTATCTGGTACTCTATCCTAGCAATCTACCAACTTCAAACCAGTATCTGAGAAAATTCCTTGGTAACCACGGCCTGAATAGAACAAGGGCCAAGAGAAACATAAAAACTAATACTCTGTTGTCTTATATTTTTGTAGAGTAGAGTAGAGTAGAGTAGACTTGAGTTGGGTGGAGTAGGGTAGAGTAGAGTAGGGTAGACTTGAGTTGGGTGGAGTAGAGTAGAGTGTAGTAGAGTAGAGTAGAGTAGAGTAGACTTGAGTTGGGTGGAGTAGGGTAGAGTAGAGTAGGGTAGACTTGAGTTGGGTGGAGTAGAGTAGAGTATAGTAGAGTAGAGTAGAGTAGAGTAGAGTAGAGTAGGGTGGAGTAAAGTAGGATGAAGTAGAGTGGAGTAGAGTTGAGAAGAGTAGAGTGGAGAAGGACCATGTAGGGCTGGTGGAAACAGGGCTTTTGAATAGTACTGTCGTGATGCTGGTGTGATGCGGTCCTTCACATTCATAGACAGCGATTGGTCAGAAATTAGTAATTGTCAGACATTAGTAATCATCAGACATTAGTAATCATCAGACATTAGTAATCGTCAGAAATTAGTAATCGACAGACATTAGTAATCGTCAGATATTAGTAATCGTCAGACATTAGTAATCGTCAGACATTAGTAATCGTCAGACATTAGTAATCATCAGACATTAGTAATCGTCGGACATTAGTAATAGTCAGACATTAGTAATCGTCAGACATTAGTAATCATCAGACATTAGTAATCGTCAGAAATTAGTAATCGTCAGACATTAGTAATCGTCAGATATTAGTAATCGTCAGACATTAGTAATCGTCAGACATTAGTAATCGTCAGACATTAGTAATCATCAGACATTAGTAATCGTCGGACATTAGTAATAGTCAGACATTAGTAATCGTCAGACATTAGTAATCGTCAGACATTAGTAATCGTCAGACATTAGTAATCGTCAGACATTAGTAATCGCTGTCAGACTGCTGTGTTTGTGGTTTATGAAGTCACTCAGAGGGTTGCCGTGCCTCAGCTGGTGGATACAGGACTGGGATGTGTATTTATTGTTGCTTTTCTTGTGTTTGAACTGTGTGATTCTCTGATACATGTTGGCGAATTCAACAGTATTTGTTAAAAATCCTTTGCGATAACTACTGTTGTGATTTAGGACTATACAAAAGTACATTGAATTGAACGGGTGGAAACAGGGCTTTTTAATGCACTTGTAAATGTAACACAGTACACGTTAGCCATCAATCACCAGGGATCGCAAAGAACGTGTACTGTTGTAATACAATATCTGTCCTATAAGTCAAACACACAGCAGTAATCATACACACGCTCCATATATTCCTACTCCCTTTCCGTCTGACCCGGTGGCCACGACATAGATGTGTGAGTTTTTCCACAGTGGTGCTCAGTCCACCACACCCAGGGCAGGGAGCAGCAGAGGAGCTCCTGATGGGACCAGAGTGAGAGCGTGGAAGAGAGAGGGAGCGAGAGAGAGAGAGACAGAGAGAGAGAGAGAGAGAGAGAGGGGGGCCAAGCTGGGCCAGTTCCCACAGGCCTGACTCATGCTCCACCAGGACAACAAAGGGCGGCGCACTGGGGCCGGGCACCCCAGAGCGGAGCACACACACCACAACCTCCGACTGAATTCATAAACCGCAAACAATACAACAGTCTGACAGCGATTGCAAATGTCTGACAATGTCTGATCGATCGCTGTCTGCGAATGTGACGGACCACATCACACCAGCGTCACACCAGCATCACACCAGCATCACACCAGCATCACACCAGCATCACACCAGCGTCACACCAGCGTCACACCAGCATCACACCAGCATCACACCAGCATCACCAGCCAACAGCATCACACCAGCATCACACCAGCGTCACACCAGCATCACACCAGCATCACACCAGCATCACACCAGCATCACACCAGCATCACACCAGCGTCACACCAGCATCACACCAGCATCACACCAGCATCACACCAGCATCACACCAGCATCACACCAGCGTCACACCAGCATCACACCAGCATCACACCAGCATCACACCAGCATCACACACCAGCGTCACACCAGCGTCACACCAGCATCACACCAGCGTCACACCAGCGTCACACCAGCATCACACCAGCGTCACACCAGCGTCACACCAGCGTCACACCAGCATCACACCAGCATCACACCAGCAATATGGCAGAACTTCTCAAACGCCCTGTTTCCACCAGCCCTACATGTTCCTACACTACACTACTCTACTCTACTCCACCCCACCCTATTCTACTCTACTCTACTCTACTACCACCCCACCCTACTCTACTCTACCCTACTCTACTCTACTCTACTCTACTCTACTCTACTACCACCCGACCCTACTCTACTCTACTCTACTCTTCTCTACTCCACCCTAAGATTAGATTAGAGATCCTTTATTTGTCCTACCGTGGCGAAATGTAAATGTTGCAGCGCACCACCAGGACAGTAGTAATAGCACACAAGTAGCACACAAAAAACTGTCACAAAAAGCCCTGTTTCCACCAGCCCGACTCGGCTTGACTCGGCTCTACTACGCTCTTTTTAGTGCTGGTTTGGTCCAGGTTCTATCCAGGCCGAGCTGAGTCTTCTAACTCTCAGTGATTGTCCTTGCTGCTGGGAACCATGCTAACCGAGGAATACTGGTTTGTTGTAGGTAGGTTGCCAGATTATAGCCAACAGAGTTTTCCACGCTTTAGTATCTATTGTACCAGATACTAAAGCGTAGTGGAGAAGACATTGCTTTCCAATTTTTCTCACAGTATGCTACTTTGTTAGTCCAACGCTCCAGTACAAGTTCTTTTCAATTCCCGGTGAGTGATGGCTAACGTCGAGGCAACTTTTACAAGTGCATCAACGTCGAACAGAAAATATAGGCTGATTGGGAGTGATGCCAATGCAGATTTGAGTGCCATGGTCCCTCTCTGGTGCCATCTGTCCCGTGTGGCAGCAGTAGCAGCAGCAGTATTGGGATGAGACCCATGCAGCGCGTAGAAGAACCAGGCAGACCAGACCAGGGGGGTTGGAAGCTCCTCACCCAAACCCTCAGACTGGGGGCCTAGCCAAGCACCAGAGCCAGAAGTGAGAGAAGGCCCTTTATCAGCGAGGCCAGGCACAATGGTGCGGAGCAGTGTGGGAGCTGGGGGAGTTAACTCTTTGTGTACATGAATGGATGAATAGAGGAGGAGGGCTGAAACACTAGCATCTCCCCCTCCTCACTAACCCATGGCCTGTGCTGGACCGCTGTATGCTTTAGGTTGGCTCCAGGCTCCGAGGCCCCTCTCAGCGGACAGGCCGACAGATACCATCAATTACCACAGAGCAGCCCCTGGCCACCATATGGCCGGTGGATGTATAGGAAAAAGCCTGTTCACTCTGCAGCATCAGCCCTGCATATGCTGAGTGCAGGGTGTGTGTGTGTGTGTGTGTGTGTGGGTGTGTGAGGGCGTGCATGTGTGTGTTTGACGGCTGCTGCACAAGTTTAGCTTTGGCTAGTGTTACAGAGCAGCCAAACAGTGTCAGCAAATCAGGATTAAGTTACAGGATAGAATTATACCTGTGTCTGTGGCCTTTCAATAGCACATCTGTCTTCACATGGAGGGAGGCGTTTTTTTTCCCCCGTTTAAAATAGATGGTTTTGATACTCTCATTGTGTCGTCTAGTTACTGAAATTGCTGGACTATAAGCTGCTACTTTTTTGGAGTTCTTTAAACCTTGCGTATACCTTGTATAGCGATGTGTCCAAGGTGTGTATGTTTTTTGTGGTAGAGTATCTTTTTGGGCACATAAAGACATCGGCTCTATCAGCTGCTTATGTTTATGTGAACAGCAGAGAGACAAAAGGAATTACACAGAACTTTTTTTTTGTGATTAAGGCTGTTATTTATGGAGCAGAGTTTATGGACTTTTTATTTTGACTTATTTTGACTTCATCCAGGTTTGTTGTCAAATTAGACGTGGAAGCTAACACTTAAGGTAAACGCGCTAACGTGAACTAATGTTATGGTAAAGATAGGGCCTTAACAAGTCAACAGTGAATTTGTTGACTTGTTGCTACATTGCAAGAATTTCCACAACTACTGGTTTGTTGTGTTGCTAGGATACGGTACTAGATACTAAAGCGTAATGGAAATGGGGTCGAGCCGAGTAGAGCCGAGTAGAGTAGAGTGAGGCTGGTGGGAACACGGCTACACTGCAAAAAGTTATAAAAAATATGTAAGTGTGTAAGCAAGTACTTTATTTATATAGTGCATTTTTACAGACCAAGTTCACCCAAAGGTCAGAGTTCAGATATTGTTCCATTCTCTCCACACACGGTGATAGCAGAAGAGAGAAGTCTAAAAATAAGTCTAAAATTCTGTCTTAAAAAAGATTTGCCAATGAGACAAAGCAAAATGATCTTGTTTTATCAAAGATACAAGAAATGTCTCCCTTGGAATTAAACATTTTAGCTTTGTCCTGTTGGCAAATCTTGTTTTACAGCGGTCAGAATGTCCTCAAATTATTATTACTACCTCATATTATATCATTTTTTGCAGGGTATAGACTTAAACATGTGAGAAGAGATTTCATGTGTCAATAATCCCATATCACCGAGCTTTACTGAAGCATTTACAGCTAGCTAAGAAACATAACAGCTACTTATATTGTATATTCTATGTGCTCTTTCTACTGTCCCATTAAAATATCGAAAACAAAAAAAATCTTACATTATATGTATCCAAACAATCATTCATTCCAGCCGTACAGAGCGTATAGCACTGTCGCATGTCGATTGCCAATGCACATTTGCAGCTGTTTCCTTGCGCAACCCTTTTCCTTTCCCTGAGGCCCGCGGCTATGAATTGTAGAGACAGGTCAGGGCACTCGTGTTTACTCACACCGCCTTACTGTAACACTAACACGACCCGAGCAGAACGACCCAAATGGGAATCTGTCAGGACTAGCACTTATTTTTCAGTATTTTTTTTTTTTTTTTACCGCAGACACTGAATAAGATAGACACACGTAGAGAGAGAGAGAGCGTGACGAAACGCCGAAGCGAGACAAGAACCCGCGAGTCCCAACCGGCCTGGGATCGTGCGGAGAGATAGCAGGTGTTGGGTGATAAAGACCGAAGACACGCGACGCAGAGGACCACACACTTGTCTCATGTCAAAGACCGCAGAAAACATGCAGGCAATCACAGGCGCAGTTGGCTTTCTGATCCCAGGATGTGGCCGGATTGGTACCATCTGGTTCAAGAAAGAAGACAGCACTTGACATAGCTATTCTAGTGTTTTAAAGCTGCTATTTTGTTGGTTTCATATTAAAAAAAAAACAAAAAAAAACAGAAAGAGTCTTGAATGTAACTGATGTGAAAACCTGTAATTGTCTGCACACTTGTGAGAAAGAGCCCTGTAAGTCACTATTTGAAGCTTTGGGCTGAGAGCTGATTGGCTTTCTGCAGTTTAGAATGTGTTTCCTGTACGTTTTAGCTTGATGTGTGTCTGTACATGTCTGGTGCACACTGGGGACTTTTGCGCATGTATTCCACTGTGGTTTTACTGCAAATGGCAAATAAACTGCATCTGAATCTGAACGAGAGGCATTGAGGACATGCATGTGAGAACTGTAGAGGCAAAATGTTTTAAGAGTGCAGTGGTCTCTGGTTTATCTAAAAATTTCCTAAAAATAAGCCGCAATAAGCAAAATCCGTGAAGTAGTAGTTGTGTGTTTTAAGGCTGTAAAACCCTCACACACACTTTATACAGTTTTCTAACCACCTGAACTCACGACTGATGAAGTGAGAGAGACCAGAGATATCAAACCCGTTGCTTGTAGGTCTGAGCTGCTGCAGCTGTCAAAAGCTGTGCGTACACTGTTAAAATACAGATGCAGAGGACACTGAGGGGCAGGACTGAAAGCAACGGGAGAGACCAGAGAGACCTAAGAGAGAGACCAGAGAGAGACCCAAGAGAGACCCAAGAGAGACCTAAGAGAGAGACAGAGATAGACCAGAGAGAGAGACCAGTGAGAGCGAGACCAGAGAGAGACCCAAGAGAGACCCAAGAGAGACCTAAGAGAGAGACAGAGATAGACCAGAGAGAGAGACCAGTGAGAGCGAGACCAGAGAGAGACCAGAAAGAGAGAGACCAGAGAGAGAGAGAGAGTCTTCTGAACTAATCACAGCTGTACCCACAACAGTTTTTGTCTGCATACACAATGACACACACACACACTCCATTAAGTCATAATTAAAATTAGAATGACGGTGTACAGTTTCTTTCTGTGCACAATACAGAAAAGGTCAGTCTGGAGCACCCTGAAGTACCTGCTCCGGTCCCATTGTCCCCGTGGCTCTCCCCCAGGACCCGGTGGCATTAGAGGACCCTCACAGCCTAATGTGAACCATCCCCTTAACACACACACACACACAGACTACTACTATGAGTATAATTAGAAAGAAAAAGCAGCTAACAAAACACGGAGCACAGAGGCAGGAAGTGCAGCCCGTGGCTCTTGGCTTTTGCTTCAGAGCTGGTGTTCGTTATGCAGTCTGATTGCTGAGGTGCAGAGAGGAGGGACACTTCAGGCCAACTAGGACAAAAGTAATCCTTCAGTTTGAAAGAGCGAGATACAGTTTCCACATGTTAATCCAGGATGTGCTGCTCTCCAAGTACCACTGAGGCCAAGTCAGGCGCTGGACTCTCCTGTCTTCACCCCTATTTACTGGTAAATGTTTCACTACTAATATGAGAGGAATAATAGCGTTTAGGGACAGATGTGTTGTTAGGAGAGAGACCAGAGAGAGAGAGACCGGAGAGAGACCAGGCAGAGACCAGAAAGGAAGACTAGAATGAGAGACTAGAGCGAGCGAGACCAGAGAGAGACTAGAGAGAGATACCAGAGAGAGACCAGAGCGAGACACCAGAGTGAGAGACCAGAGAAAGAGACCAGAGAAAGAGACCAGAGAAAGAGACCAGAGAAAGAGACCAGAGAGAGACCATATAGACCAGAGAAAGAGTCCTCTGAACCAATCACAGCTGTGCTCACAACCCACAACAGTTTTTGTCTGACTTTAAATAATGGGTTAGGGTTAACTGTCATGTTATACTAGCAGTTATATGACGTTGCACATAATGTTGTTCACTGTAAACCCTGACAAGTAAAGTTTACTTGAAAAAACCATGGAAATAAAGTCACTTTACTGCCCATCATACGTCACTTTACTTCACTGTACTGCTGTCACCTTACATTGTGTGCACCATGTGCACTTGTATATTGTAAATAGTAACTGTAACTCTATTTTAAATTTAAATTTATTCTTTAGAAGTGTTTTTTATTCTTATTTTTATTATCTCTTTCTGACTGTTGCACTGAGCCAAAGCAATTTCCAAGTCTGTGACCTCCTGTTACTTACGTGGCAATAAAAATGATTCTGATTCTGATTCTGAAATTGCGTATTAACTTCACTTGAATTCCTCGAGTACATCCTTTACTTGATATTACCAAGTAACTCAAGTGATTGCAATAAAGTTTAAATTTATACTTATGATCCGACTGGGATTCGAACTCAGAACCCTGTAGTTGAGAGGTAATGGTGCTACCCACTCAGCCACCAGGACACCCTGCCATTGTCACACCTGCCTCATTAAAGAGTCTACACGTCAAAATGTCAAAAGTGAGGCTTACTTGAACAGAAACAGTTAAATTCAAAGAAAACCCTGAGTGATGTAGGCAAGCTTTAAATAAACTAACAATAAATGAGTAATATCTACTTACTGGGAAAAATCTATTTAAAATAACTTTGATATCTGAAGTACGATTGAAGTTAGGGTTTACAGTGTTGGAGTACACAGGCGGCCGTATAATATACAAGCATACACAATTACACACATGAATCTGCAATTTTGTAAAGCCCTCCGAGACGACTGCGAATGTGATTTATGCATTGATTTGAAATGCTTGTTGGATCCCGGTCTTCTCGGTCTTTCTCGGTCGTCTCTCGGCCTGTGGTTTGGACCCACACAGTAGCTACAATAACACTCCCACAGCCGCTGAGGTGGAAGCTACATAATGCAATCCCCAAACCCTCACTTCCCCTCTTCATTCCCATACAGCTCCATGCTCCCGTCCGACCACCGGGACAAAGGCCCGATCCATCCGGTCACACGCTGAGTTCAGCCACAGTTGGGGACAGAGCCAGGGCCAGTGGCTGTGACCCTCCACGGTGTTATCACAGCGTAAATCCACTGCAGCAGGACTCTGGCCATCACACACTGGGGAAATGCCACCATCAGCATTTTCAATTCAGTTCAATTCGATTCCTTTTTTGTACAGCCCTAAATCACTACAGTAGTTATCTCGGAGGATTTCACAAAAATGTTGATTCGCCAACACAGATCAGACAATCAAACAGTTCAAGAAATGTAAGGATGAAGAAAACATCATTGCAGGGGGCAGATGACCAGAGAGAGAGACCAGAGAGAGACCAGAGAGAGAGACCAGAGAGAGACCAGAGAGAGAGACCAGAGAGAGACCAGAGAGAGGCCAGAGAGAGACCAGAGAGAGACCAGAGAGAGGCCAGAGAGAGAGACCAGACAGAGACCAGAGAGAGAGACCAGACAGAGACCAGAGAGAGGCCAGAGAGAGAGACCAGACAGAGACCAGAGAGAGAGACCAGACAGAGACCAGAGAGAGGCCAGAGAGAGAGAGAGAGAGAGAGAGACCAGAGACCAGAGAGAGAGACCAGACAGAGACCAGAGAGAGACCAGAGAGAAGCCAGAGAGAGAGACCAGACAGAGACCAGAGAGAGGCCAGAGAGAGAGACAAGAGAGAGACAAGAGAGAGACTAGAGAGAGACAAGAGAGAGACCAGAGAGAGGCCAGAGAGAGAGACAAGAGAGAGACCAGAGAGAGGCCAGAGAGAGAGACAAGAGAGAGACAAGAGAGAGACTAGAGAGAGACAAGAGAGAGACAAGAGAGAGACAAGAGAGAGACTAGAGAGAGACAGAGAGAGACCAGAGAGAGGCCAGAGAGAGAGAGACAAGAGAGAGACCAGAGAGAGGCCAGAGAGAGAGACTAGAGAGAGAGACAGAGAGAGACCAGAGAGAGACAAGAGAGAGACCAGAGAGAGACAAGAGAGAGACCAGAGAGAGGCCAGAGAGAGAGACAAGAGAGAGACCAGAGAGAGAGACTAGAGAGAGACCAGAGAGAGGCCAGAGAGAGAGACTAGAGAGAGACAAGAGAGAGACCAGAGAGAGGCCAGAGAAAGGCCAGAGAGAGACAAGAGAGAGACCAGAGAGAGGCCAGAGAGAGAGACTAGAGAGAGACAAGAGAGAGGCCAGAGAGAGGCCAGAGAGAGAGACTAGAGAGAGACCAGAGAGAGACAAGAGAGAGACAAGAGAGAGGCCAGAGAGAGGCCAGAGAAAGGCCAGAGAGAGAGACAAAAGAGAGACCAGAGAGAGAGACTAGAGAGAGACAAGAGAGAGACCAGAGAGAGAGACAAGAGAGAGACCAGAGAGAGGCCAGAGAGAGAGACAAGGGAGAGACAAGAGAGAGACCAGAGAGAGAGACAAGTGAGAGGCCAGAGACAAGTGAGAGAACAGAGAGAGACTAAAGAGAGAGACCAGAGAGAGAGACCATATAGAGAGACTAAAGAGAGAGACCAGAGGAAGAGACCAGAGAGAGAGACTAAAGAGAGAGACTAAAGAGAAAGAGACTAAAGAGAGACAAGAAATAGAGAGAGATGACCAATAACCATAAATGTTAATGAATACTTTTAAATGTGGAGTGTCCTGGATGATCACCACTGTCCCTGGATCCTCCGCATCAGCAAAGACCAACTCTAAAAACCCAGTGGGAGAAAAGTGAGAAACCTCGGTGAGGCCCACATTGAGGGAGGGATCCACTCCACATAGTCGAACTAAAGATCCAGGATTCAGACTGTAGAACGAGAACCTATGTCTTTGATTATGTTTATGTGAACAGCAGATAATGAGGAGGAAGTACACCAGAGAGAGACCAGAAGAAGTATATTAAGAAGTAGTTTAGGGCTGTTGCCGGAGAAGAGTTTGTGGACTTATTTTGACTCCGTCCGTGCTAGTATCTTTCAGACAACCTTTTCTTCCAGCTTCTTCTTGTACTTTTGGCCCCCGCACTGACAGAATGTATGACTTCCATTGTTTCGTTGATAGACTTGGACCAGGATCCATGTCATTGTCTGCATTCACCGAGGCTCCCATGGGTTTGTTGTCTCAAACAAATCCCTGCTTTCCTCTCTCCGTCACAACACTCCCACTGCTCTGCCCTGTGAGTCCGTACATGTGCTCTCTATCAACTGTAGCTGCGTTCTGCTTTTACAGCTGACTGTCCCGCTGCAGGCCCCTTCACCTCCACCATCTACATCTGTTTGGATATCTAATGGTTCGGGTTGTTTGGATGTGCTACCTTTTACTGTTTGTGCAAATTTGATGATGATTTGAAGTGGGTTGATTTGCAAAAACAGATATTTCCGTTTTGAAAATGTGTTGTAAAGTTGTATTTCTTTAGCTTCAATAGTCCACGTGTTTGCTTATTGACAGTACTTTCAAAAGGATTTGCTCAACAAGGGGTTAAACATTATTAGTATAGCACTCAAATACACCTAGCCTGGCCTTACCATGCGTACACACCGTTCAATCATCATTTCATCTCACTGCATGTAATGTCTGGGTCTGGTCCCGTGTTAGCGATTACAATCTGTTGAATTTCGACCGACCATTCAGAGAGCGTGTAAGGCGGGTGTTGTAGTTAGTTGTGGGTGATGTCAAGAGTTTGCGTCGAACGGGAAGGTTGTAGTTTGGCAGTGGCAAAAAATGCGATAGAAAAGTTTTCCGGTCTGGTTCTATCAAGAAATTAAAGCCGGAGCAAGAGGAATGTTTAGAAAATGTACTCGGTGGAAAAAATTGTGGCGCTACTCCCCACGGGCTCCGTTAGCGGCAAAGGAGATGGCTAGGCTAAATGCTAAACGCTAATGACAGACTCGGGCGCATTACATACGGTAAAATCAGATCCAATCGTTTCAATCTGCAAAAGGAGTTAACCCCTCCCACCTGTTCACGGAGCTCAATGGAGCACCTCCAGACCTTAGTACGAATTGTCCTTTGTACTATGGTGTGGTACGACCAGGCTAAAATACACCAAAAACCTCTTGGTAAAGGGCAAATTATACATCCTCCTGTCCCGACACTAGAGGCCCAAGAGCAGGGGTGTCACACTGGTCCTCAAAGCTCCGCTGTAGCTGCAGGTTTTAGTTCCAACCAAGTAGGAGCTCACCAAACCCCACCCATTTCCTCAGGTGAGTCCAGTTTTAACCGGAAGATTTGTGAGGAAATGGGTGGAGTCTGGTGCTGCTCCTGCTCAGGTTGGAATGAAAACCTATAGCCGCACCGGCCCTTTCTGGAACCGGTTGGACACCCCCCTGCTCTAGAGGCATTCAGGCTGGGTCAAATGCAGAGGACAAGTTTCACTCAAGTGTATTGGCCTCTATTGCTGGCCTTTTCAACTTGCGGTCTGGACCCAAAACAGCAGAGCCCAAAGAACTTGTAAAAACGTCCAGCAAATATTGTACACGATTTTGTTCTTGTTTTTTCTGTACTGTAAAATATGTAAGATTTTTTGACAAGATGTGACCTAGAGCTATTGTTTACATCCATCCATCCATTTTCTTCCCCTTAATCCATTTCTGGGTCTGGGGGGTTGCGGTCAGAGCTGCACCCAGTACCAGGATAATGTTTACAGTGACCTGAAAAACGTCTACTTATCTACTACATTAATAAACCACAATTTGATGAAGCCCTCTCTCATATGTTAGCCTGTCTCAACATATTTACAAGACAAGCTAACAGTACGTACGGTATATCTACTTTCACTCACGACTTCTTTTGACGCAATGTACTTTTTCTTGACTTGAGTTGCCTGATATTTTAAAATAACCACACTCTGGCTTAAGTACAGCTTTTGGCAACGCTCCCATCACCTCTCGCTTATCTTACTCAGTTTCACTTGCGTATCTACAAACTGAATGTGATTAGAACGTCATGGCTAATTAGCTTCACAGTAAACGGCCTTGTACGCTCCGGTTCAGACTCTTCACAGAGGAGAGGTCGCTCTGAAAGCCCTGTGAACCGACCAAAGTGGAGTCACATATGTCTTTCATTTGGACATTAAAGCCAAACTATTATGAGATTAAATCTGGGACTGTGATAATTCAGTTAGAATCTCAGCTCCCACCAGCCGCAGTCACGCAGAGGGACCGCTCGCACTGACACCCGGCTGAAGCTCGACTTCACAGACAGGAGGGGGTTGTCTTTGGTGGAATATCTTACTGGATTTACTACTGTATACAGATGGACAATGCTAACATAGACTGTATACAGATGGACAATGCTAACTTAGACTGTATACAGATGGACAATGCTAACTTAGACTGTATACAGATGGACAATGCTAACTTAGACTGTATACAGATGGACAATGCTAACTTAGACTGTATACAGATGGACAATGCTAACATAGACTGTATACAGATGGACAATGCTAACATAGACTGTATACAGATGGACAATGCTAACATAGACTGGTCTCAGATGGACAATGCTAACCCGCTAACCTGCACTTTGGCCAATCTCTGTCAGTTAAACTTTAGCACCAGCTCGGCCTGAAAAGAACCAGGGCCAAACTTCTTAAAAAGTTAAGCAATATCTGGTACTGGTGAAAACTTTACCAATTTTATTTTATTTTATTCCATATTTTTATTGTTATTTTTATATTTATACATACATGCATGCACACACGTTTTTTTATATTTGATTTTTTATTATTTTACTGTTATATTATGGATTTGTTTTATTAAGTATTTTATTGTGCAGCACTCTGGAAACTGTGTTTATGAAATGTGCTCTATAAATAAAGTGGATTGGATTGGATTAGAGTAGAGTGAAGCCGAATTGAGTAGAGCCGAGTAAAGAATTCTGGTGGAAAGAGGGCTTTAAACACAAATTTAGGTAAAAAACAGAAACACATTTTAATTCAATATTTCTGTATGACTGGGACCAAATACCAAGACCGATAAAAAGGGGATAATGACGTCTGTTGTAGCGTTTTCGAGTTTTTCTTTGGCTCCTCCAGTGTCGGATATATATTTGATGGTCCCGTGTCCGAGCTACTTCCAAACGGTCAGGCTCGGGGGAGGATCCGGCGTGTTGTGCGGCTGGTCATTTTATTGCCGGTCATTTTATTGCCGGTCTCTTTGCAGCGTCTCGTACACCGTGTTCCTGCTAAATAACTGCGCTCCTCTCCATTGTGTGGCAAAACCATTAAGCGAAAAGTCTCCCACTAATACCAAATGCATTCAGGCATGTCCTGGGCCCTAATTACTCCACCGGCCCTAAAGGCTCTGTCCAATGAGGAGACGTTTTCACACAACAGAAAAAACAGAGAAAGAGCAGCTAAAGAAATTTAAAATAGTTATTCAGGTTTTGGGAAAGCTGCATTAGCGCTTTGTAAAGTCAAGATTTGTGTTGACAAGAAGGAGCCGAGAGTGTGTTGGAGCAGATGAATTAAGCAGCAGGAGTTTGTTTAGGAGAAGAATTAGCTGTGTGCTTTTTGAGTGACCCCTCGATATTTCTACTAAATCACAGGTTTTTATGTTGTTTGGTTCAAGAGACTGAAACGGGAAGAAGAAGCTCTGAGGACGATAACATGTAACAGTTATCTCTGTTTAAAGTCAGAAGGAAACTTGTTGTGCACGCTCTGGTCTCTCTCTGCTCTCTCTGGTCTCTCTCTGGTCTCTCTCTGGTCTCTCTCTGGTCTCTTTCTGCTCTCTCTCTGGTCTCTCTCTGGTCTCTCTCTGGTCTCGCTCTGGTCTCGCTCTGCTCTTTGGTCTCTCTCTGCTCTTTGGTCTCTCTCTGCTCTCTGGTCTCTCTCTGCTCTCTCTGGTCTCTCTCTGGTCTCTCTCTGGTCTCTCTCTGGTCTCTCTCTGGTCTCTCTCTGGTCTCTCTGCTCTCTCTCTGGTCTCTCTCTGGTCTCTCTCTGGTCTCTCTCTGGTCGCTCTCTGGTCGCTCTCTGGTCTCTCTCTGGTCTCTCTCTGCTCTCTGGTCTCTCTCTCTCTGGTCTCTCTTTGGTCTCTCTCCCTGGTCTCTCTCTGGTCTCTCTCTAGTCTCTCTCTCTGATCTCTCTTTGGTCTCTCTCTTTGGTCTCTCTCTGATCTCTCTCTTGTCTCTCTTTGGTCTCTCTCCCTGGTCTCTCTCTGGTCTCTCTCTAGTCTCTCTCTCTGGTCTCTCTTTGGTCTCTCTCTTTGGTCTCTCTCTCTCTGGTCTCTCTCCCTGGTCTCCCTCTCTGGTCTCTCTCTGATCTCTCTCTCTTGTCTCTCTCTTGTCTCTCTTTGGTCTCTCTCTGGTCTCTCTCTGCTCTCTCTCTGCTCTCTGGTCTCTCTCTAGTCTCTCTCTCTGGTCTCTCTTTGGTCTCTCTCTCTCTGGTCTCTCTCTCTGGTTTCTCTCTAGGCTCTATCTCTGGTCTCTCTTTGGTCTCTCTCTCTGGTCTCTCTCTTGTCTCTCTCTTGTCTCTCTTTGGTCTCTCTCACTGGTCTCTCTCTGGTCTCTCTCTAGTCTCTCTCTCTGGTCTCTCTCTCTGGTCTCTCTTTGGTCTCTCTCTCTGGTCTCTCTCTGGTCTCTCTCTTTGGTCTCTCTCCCTGGTCTCTCTCTCTGGTCTCTCTCTGATCTCTCTCTCTAGCCTCTCGCTGGTCTCTCTCTTGTCTCTCTTTGGTCTCTCTCCCTGGTCTCTCTCTGGTCTCTCTTTGGTCTCTCTCCCTAGTCTCTCTCTGGTCTATTTCTTTGGTCTCTCTCATATCTCTCCTTGGTCTCTCTCTGGTCTCTCTCTCTGGTCTCTCCCTAGTTCCTCTCTCTGGTCTCTCTTTCTGGTCTTTCCCTAGTTCCTCTCTCTGGTCTCTCTCTCTCTCTGGCTTCTCAACAGTGCAGACGTTTCTTTGTTTTGTTTCCGTCTTTTTTAATGCACTGTATACTGTAATACTCCTGTGGGCCCACCACCTGCAGAGGGGTCCGTGGTGGCGCGGTGCAGCGAGGACTGGGCAGCGGTCGAAGGCAGAGACCTCGGCGACCCAGTCCACACACCCAACATCTGGCTCTTGGGACGTGGAACGTCACCTCACTGGGGGGAAGGAGCCCGAGCTTGTGGGGGAGGTTGAGCGATACCGACTAGAGATAGTCGGCCTCACCTCCACATACAGCTTGGGCTCTGGAACCCAACTCCTTGAGAGGGGTTGGACGCTCCACTTTTCTGGAGTTTCCCACGGGGAGAGGCGGCGATCTGGGGTGGCCATTCTCATTGCCCCCCATCTCAGCCGCCACGTGTTGGAGTTCTCCCCGGTGAATGAGAGGGTCGCGTCCCTCCGCCTCCGGGTGGGGGACAAGAATCCGTGTATCATTCGTTCTTTTGATTTTCTAAATAAAACCAACATTGAAAAAACGAATAACGAGGGATGTTTTTGATTCTCAATATTTGAATTTAATGCAAAATAGAAATATTGGTTTGTTTTTTTGTTTTCTGTGGATCCAATTAAAACGAAAATGCAGTAAACCAATAATGACCGTCTAAATTACATTTTGCGATTTTCCTTTGAAACACAAACGTCCCCCGGAAGTGATTCGAAAGTGCGAGTTTGTCACTAGAACAGGAAGTGTCGCCTCCAGGTACTTGGATCGCACCTTGTTAGCGTTGGTTGTAGGAGAAATGTCTGTATCAGTCAGATTACCAGCTTTTTCGTTCGCTGCTGCAGAGACCATTGCAGATGAGAATTCTCAGATTCACGAGAGAAGTGTTTTCTTCGATTAAAAATATATACACAAGTGTCAAGGTAAGACATAACTTAGCAACTAGCGCTAACAGCTAAGTTAGCGTTAGCTACGACACATTTAGCTTAAGCACATCCATGAAACACTTACACATGTAACAAATGCACCTAATTTGGGTGCTTTATTATTATAAATGTATGTTATAGACTTTCATATTATATAAGAACATGATATGTGTGTGTATTGGTGAAAGTAATTATGCTAAATTTTAGTAAATAAAAGATGATGCTAGATGTACCTTAACCATTCAATTGTGCTTTGTTTCTGCTTCATTCTCAATTATTGTCGAGGGACAGTAGTTAGAGCTAGATGCTTCAGGCTTATGAAGAGAAACTAGGAGCCCTCAGACTGCAGGTTTGAAACAGTCAGAAAGACTGCAGGTTTGAAACAGTCAGAAAGACTGCAGGTTTGAAACAGTCAAAGCCGCTGGGCTCATGTTCAGTTTGAGTTCCTGTCCTGATACATGACTAGCATAGCATCTTTCTGTTTGGTGGTTACTATTTCTCTTCTGCTGACTTAATAAGATAGTTAAGTTATAACAAGTAATAATTATGTCTGTTCTAAACCCACTTTTCTGTTTTAGATCTCACTGGGTGTGCAGCAGGTAAAGGTTTCAGACTTCACACTACTCCCAGCCTTGGCCTGTACCAGTGATCTGCAAAGATGGATGTGTTTATGTCAATGCAATAAAATTAATAATAACTGATCTACAAATCTCCTTTTTGTTCCTTTACATTTTAAACTTTCAACTCGTGTTATCATTGTAAATTTATGTTACAAAATTAGAATCATTGCATGAAAAAGCACGTACTCATCAGTGTACATTATGTTCTGTCACATTTGAAAGTGTAAAAACTGTTCTTAAATCCAGTTGTCCTGGTCTTAATGGGCATTACACACGCAGTGACCTCACAGAGATGTAAACTGTATGGTCAATCTAACATGCTGGTTATGAAGTCTAACATGTTCTGTGAATGTAAAAACCTCCTTGTTCCAGTCTTTTTGGGCTCCTTTATTCACAGACCAACTGTGGCGGAGCTACAAGCAGTCAGTCTGCAGAGGTTAACGGTTTCCTATGACTCAGTGAGGATGCTGCTGAAGATCCCAGACACAGTCGTCCAGTCAGAGGTTTGCTGAGTGCAGGGTTTATGTGTAGAGTCATGATGGTACCTAATAGTATTGTACAGTCCCTGGTTTGCCCTTACATTAGCTCAGTCAGGTTCACTTCTAAACTTTGGAGTCACTGGCTTCTTTGTATGTGTGACTTGCTGTAAATATGTGATTATGTGTCTTTTTAACACAGCTTTTTTTTTTGTATTGTTCTTTCATTCTTAGCTCTGGATCCTGTGCTTGCATGTAAGTCCTTAGTAAAGTCTAAATAAAATTGGACCCATGTTGCTGCTGAAAGGAAGTCTGAGGTGTAAGTTGTTCTGTAAAGGTACATTCAAATACACAACTTGTCATTTTACAGTCTTATTTAGTTAAGAATGTCATTTCCTAATTCATAAATCTATTGATACATAATCCACTAATAGTTTAGTATTTGTTTTAACGGGTTTTCCATTGCGATTCAACACAATTTAGAAAAAAAATGTACAGAATTGTGTCCAAGTGTTTTAATTTGGGAACAAACTAATCAAAAATATTTACACTGGAACAGACACACAGAAGATTTACATACATGATGAATTTAGTCTTTGGCCTTCTTAATTTGCCAAAACACAACAAGCTGTGATTCCTGAGCCTCGGGAGACAGAATCCCTCTTGAATGTTGCAATACAATTATTCAAGGAAAAAGAGATGGAGCAGCAATAGTTTTAAGGTGGCTGATATGTAAAAAAAAGGGCAGGAATTGGGCAGGAACATGATCCATGTTTAATGAATACATTTACTCAGAATACCTTTCTGTGAGCCCTATACGATGAAATAACGCCACTTCAAAAAGTTTGCTTTCGTGATTAACCACTGTATCAAAAAGAAGAGACATGACTCAGCTGATGACTTGACATTTGGACAAACCTAGTCGGTGTAACGTGGTTGATATTTCTGCATATGTTTGAATGTTTTAGAAGCATTCTATCGCTGTATCTGCAAAGTCTTCCAACGCACCCATCATTTAGCTAGTTCATCTCCACCGCTACTCCACTGTTTACCTGCGGGGTGCGCACTTGCGAATCACTTCCGGGGGATTCTTGTGTTTCAAATGGAATTCGCAAACAGTAATTTAGACGATCATTATTGGTTTACTGCATTTTCGTTTTAATTGGATCCACAGAAAACCAAAAACAAACCGATATTTCAATTTTGCATTAAATTCAAATATTGGGAATCAAAAACATCCCTCGTTATTCGTTTTTTCAATGTTGGTTTTATTTAGAAAATCAAAAGAATGAATGATACACGGATTGACAAGTCTCTCACTGTTGTGACGGCCTACGGGCCTAACGGTAGTGCAGAGTACCCGGCCTTCTTGGGAGTCCTTGGGAGGGGTACTGGACAGTGCACCGCCCGGGGACTCCGTTATTCTCCTGGGGGACTTCAACGCCCATGTGGGAAATGCCAGTGAGACGTGGAGAGGGGTGATCGGGAAGAACGGCCCCCCTGATCTGAACCCGAGCGGTGTTCAGTTGTTGGACTTCTGTGCCAGTCACGGCCTGTCCATCACGAACACCATGTTCGAGCACAAGGGTGTCCATCAGTGCACGTGGCACCAGGACACCCTAGGCCGGAGGTCGATGATCGACTTTGTTGTCGTATCATCTGACCTTCGACCGCGTGTCTCGGACACTCGGGTGAAGAGAGGGGCGGAGCTGTCAACCGATCATCACCTGGTCGTGAGTTGGATCCGCTGGCAGGGCAGGAGGCCGGTCAGACCTGGCAGGCCCAAGCATGTAGTGAGGGTTTGCTGGGAACGTCTTGCTGAGCCCCCTGTCAGACGGACTTTCAACTCACACCTCCGGGAGAGCTTCTCCCAGGTTCCGGCAGAGGAGGGGACATCGATTCCGAGTGGACCATGTTCTCTTCCTCTATCGCCAATGCGGCGGCTCGTAGCTGTGGTCGCAAGGTCTCTGGTGCTGGTCCCGACGGCAATCCCCGAACCCGGTGGTGGACACCGGCAGTAAGGGATGCCGTCAGGCTGAAGAAGGAGTCGTATCGAGCAATGATGGTTCGTGGGACTCTTGAGGCAGCTGTCCAGTACCGGCAGGCCAAACGTGCCGCGGCCCGGGCCGTTGCAGAGGCAAAAACCCGGGACTGGGAGGAGTTCGGAGAGTCCATGGAGCATGACTATCGGTCGGCCTCGAAGAGGTTCTGGCAAACCGTCCGGCGCCTCAGGAGGGGGAAGCAGTTCTTTGCCAACACCGTGTATGGTGCTGGTGGAGAGCTGCTGACCTCGACTGAGGATATTGTCGGGCGGTGGAAGGAATACTTCGAGGTTCTCCTCAATCCCCCCGTCACGTCCTCCGTCCAGGAGGCAGAGGCTGAGGATGTTGGGGCGGATACTTCCATCTCCCTGGCCGAGGTCACCAAGGTGGTTGGCAGCCTCCATGGTGGCAAGGCGCCGGGAGTGGACGAGATCCGTCCTGACTATCTAAAGTCTCTGGATGTTGTAGGACTGTCTTGGCTGACACGTCTCTGCAGCATCGCGTGGCGATCGGGGGCGGTGCCAATGGAGTGGCAGACCGGGGTGGTGGTCCCTCTCTACAAGAAGGGGGACCGGAGGGTGTGTTCCAATTATCGTGGGATCACACTCCTCAGCCTCCCCAGTAAGGTCTACTCCAAGGTACTGGAGAGGAGGCTACGTCCGATGGTCGAATCTCGGATCCAGGAGGAGCAGTATGGTTTTCGTCCCGGTCGCGGAACACTGGACCAGCTCTATACTCTCCATTGGATACTCGATGGTTCATGGGAGTTCGCCCAACCTGTCCACATGTGCTTTGTGGATTTGGAGAAGGCGTTCGACTGTGTTCCCCGGGGTGTCCTTTGGGGGGGTCCTCCGGGAGTACGGGGTCCGGGGTCCTCTGCTGAGGGCCGTCCGGTCCCTGTATGACCGGAGTCAGAGCTGTGTTCGCATTGCCGGCAGTAAGTCAGACCTGTTCCCGGTGCATGTTGGCCTCCGCCAAGGCTGCCCTTTGTCACCGGTTCTGTTCACTGTATTTATGGACAGAATTTCTAGGCGCAGCCAGGGGCCGGAGGGGGTCCGGTTTGGGAACCACAGGATTTCATCTCTACTTTTTGCGGATGATGTCGTCCTGCTGGCTCCAACGAACCAGGACCTGCAGCATGCACTGGGACGGTTTGCAGCCGAGTGCGAAGCGGCTGGGATGAGAATCAGCACCTCCAAGTCCGAGGCCATGGTGCTCGACCGTAAAAAGGTGCCTTGCCCTCTGCAGGTGGGTGGAGAGGTCCTTCCTCAAGTGGAGGAGTTCAAGTATCTCGGGGTCTTGTTCACGAGTGAGGGGAGGATGGAGCGTGAGATTGACAGGCGGATTCGTGCAGCGTGCGCAGTGATGCGGTCGCTGTATCGGACCGTTGTGGTAAAGAGGGAGCTGAGCCGAAAGGAAAAGCTCTCGATTTACCGGTCAATCTTCGTTCCCTCCCTCACCTATGGTCATGAGCTGTGGGTAATGACCGAAAGAACGAGATCGCGGATACAAGCGGTCGAAATGAGCTTCCTCCGCAGAGTGGCTGGGCGCTCCCTTAGAGATAGGGTGAGGAGCTCGGTCACACGGGAGGAGCTCGGAGTAGAGCCGCTGCTTCTCCACGTCGAGAGGAACCAGTTGAGGTGGCTCGGGCATCTGTTCAGGATGCCTCCTGGACGCCTTCCTGGGGAGGTGTTCCGGGCATGTCCCACCGGGAGGAGGCCCCGGGGAAGACCCAGGACACGCTGGAGAGACTATGTCTCTCAGCTGGCCTGGGAACGCCTTGGGGTCCCCCCGGACGAGCTGGAGGAGGTGTGTGTGGATAAGGAAGTCTG
Organism: Knipowitschia caucasica; assembly: GCA_964034765.1. Lineage (NCBI taxonomy): Eukaryota > Metazoa > Chordata > Actinopteri > Gobiiformes > Gobiidae > Knipowitschia > Knipowitschia caucasica. The sequence continues at coordinate 5,758,446 of OZ035824.1, read as the reverse complement.
GGCGTCTCTGCTTAGACTGCTGCCCCCGCGACCCGGCAACGGATAAAGCGGAAGAAAATGGATGGATGGATGGATGTATACTGTAATAACCAGAGTTATTTTACAAAATAGGTTGTGTTTAAGAAATACAATAAATATTACTTAAAGCAGGGCTACATGACTTTCAAACCACAAAATAATATAACAATGTCATCTTGGTCAGATATACACCACGAGGCTGGGAAAGGCTGATGAGATTCCAAGATGCTAATCATAACTGTAGATGAATGGACAATGCTAACCCGCTAGCTTAATGAAGCCCAACAAGGAAGTATTGTTCACGAAACAAAAAACTGACCCAAGCTTTGAATATGATCCCATGACGTAAACGATGACCTCCGCATATAAGTTACCATGGTCGCTCTCCCTGGTCTCTCTCTCTAGTCTCTCTCTGCTCTCTCTCTCTCTCTCTCTCTCAGGTCTCTCTCTTGTCTCTCTTTCTCTGGTCCCTCTCCTTGGCCTCTCTCTCTGGTCTCTCTCTGGTTCCTCTTCTTTGTCTTTCTCTCGGTCTCTCTCTCTGATCTCTCTCCTGCCTTCTCCACGGTCCCACTTCTTGGTCTCTCTCTCTGGTCTCCCTGTCTGGTCTCCCTGTCTGGTCTCTGTCTCAGATCTCTCTCTCAGGTCTCTCTCTCTCTCTCTGGTTTCTCTCTGGTCTCCCTCCCTGGTCACTCTCGCTAGTCTCTCTCGCTGGTCTCTATCTGGTCTCTCTCTCAGATCTCTCTCTCGGGTCCCTCTCCCTGGTCTTTCTCTGGTCTCTCTCAAAGATCTCTCCCAGGTGTCTCTCGCTCAGGTTTCTCTCTGGTCTCTCTCTGATCCCTCTTTCTGGTCTATCCCTGGTCCCTCTCTCCCTGGTATCACTCTCTGGTCTTTCTCAGATGTCTCTCTCTGGTCTCTCTCTCAGATCTCTCTCTCTGGTGTCTTTCTGGTCTCTCTCTGGTCTCTCTCTGGACTCTCTCTGGTCTCTCTCTGGTCTCTCTCTCTGGTGTCTCTCTCTGGTCTCACTCTCTAGTCTCTCTCTCTGGTCTCACTCTCTGGTCTCACTCTCTGGTATCTCTGGTCCCTCTCCCCCTGGTCTCTCTCTGAACCCATGACCCCTCGTCACCGCGGTTACGGCCCGTTCCCATCTGAGTCCGAGCCAGGTCCCTCCGCCACGTCCTGCTGCGAGCGTGTGCGAGCGCTGAGATGGATTTTCCAGGGGCCCCGTGCACAATAGCGATACCATGTGTGCTCTGCCTTTGTGGCCCCTGACGCCGCTCGGGCTCACCGCAGCACCTGTTGCACCATAAACACACCTGCGCCACGGTCCACCATCAAACAGGCGCCACGGAAACACACAGCCTCCCCACAACAGCTGTGGATGTAGAGAGCCACATGTATGCAGTGTGTATGCATGTTTACAGGAGGGGGAGGGGCCGCAGGGCAGGGGGGGGTCTCTGTCGGCACAGCTGTGGTTCTGTTTTAGGCCCTTTTTTCTGATTGGCTACTTTTATGAAACAGAAATGGCAGAGCGCTCCTCCTTTTAGAAGTCATAGTGCAATTGTAGTCTATGTAAAAACAGTCAATAATAACAATGCACATTATACTGTACAGCAGGCGTGTCAAACTCTGGCTCGCGGGCCAAATCTGGTCCGCAAGACAATTTTTTGTGGCCCCTAAAATCATTTTGAATTATTATTATTATTAACTTGCAGCTTTGATGGTTGTGGGCTACTAAGGAATGTTATTTTATTCTACAATTTTGGTCCAACACATCAGAAGAAGTTTAATAATGAACTCATTGACTGCTACTGACGTGTTTGTCTGAGACCCGCTATTGGACTGGGGATTACAGAACAAAAAAAATTGCTAGAAACAAACTTATTTTTGTGGATGAAAGTAGACAATCCAATCATTCAGAATCTGGTTTCATATTTCATGTAGTCTTAGGAAATAATATTCTGTGGGTCGTGAGAATCAGTGAAATCATTCAAAACGGCTGGCAGTCAGTGAGTTAAATGAAAAAATGTGTTTAACTTAATGTTAAGTTTTGATTAAATCTAAACAGTAAACACAATATGACTTCAGACAGAAAATAACATTGAATCTCTTGTCAAAGTAAAGTCGATAAATAAATACCTTAATGATGTAAAAAACAAATCTCTTCTATTCTTTCAGCCCCCGACTAATTCTAACTTTATAATTTGGCCTCTGACCTCAGTGAGTTTCATGCTCCTGCCGTACAGTCTCCCTGCAGTGATGAGAAGATTCATAGTTATAGTTGAGTCCAAATACTAGAATAAATGTAATGTTATGGTTTAAAATTAGGTATAACAGGCCATTGTTTCCATATTACCACATCACCAGCAGCTACTTAAGTTTATCTTTATAATTCCGTCCATCCATCCATTTTCTTCCGCTTTATCCGTTGCCGGGTTGCGGGGGCAGCAGTCTAAGCAGAGACGCCCAGACTTCCCTATCCACACACACTTCCTCCAGCTCGTCCGGGGGGACCCCAAGGCGTTCCCAGGCCAGCTGAGAGACATAGTCCCTCCAGCGTGTCCTAGGTCTTCCCCGGGGCCTCCTCCCGGTGGGACGTGTCCGGAACACCTCCCCAGGGAGGCGTCCAGGAGGCATCCGGAACAGATGCCCGAGCCACCTCAACTGGTTCCTCTCGACGTGGAGAAGCAGCGGCTCTACTCCGAGCTCCTCCCGTGTGACTGAGCTCCTCACCCTATCTCTAAAGGGTCGTTCACACCGGACTTAACTTCGGCGTCAAAAGCGTCAGGTTTGCATTGAAAGTGAATGGTGAAGCGCGTCAGGTGAAGCCGAGGGGCCCGCCGTCACTTGGCGCGCGTCAAAAGCTTCAAGTGAGCGCGTATTACGCGCGACTTTTGAAGCTTTTGACGCGCAAAACGCTCGCGTATCACAACAATCCCTTTGACGCCGGAGCTGAGCAAAGCTGAGCTTTTGAAGCTTTGACGCGGGCTTTAACCAATCAGGAGACGAGGAGCAGCAGCAGCAGAGGGTCTGTCTCTGTCAGGGAAAGAAGTCATGCTGCTACTGTTTTATTGTCATTATTGTTATTAGTAATATTATTTGTATGAGTAGTAACGTTCTGAGTAACAAAAATCATTGTACACATGCTGTGTAGTAAACGTAGTTTATTTAAAATAAGAACAGGCTGACGATGAGTCTGGCTCAGAGCAAGGCAGCTCCGGGCGGGCGAGAGGCAGGGAGAGGCAGGGAGAGGCGAGCGAGAGGCAGGGAGAGGCAGGGAGAGGCGAGCGAGAGCCGGGGAGAGGCAGGGAGAGGCGAGCTCCGGGGTTTGAGAACTCAAACCGGGCGAGTGACATGCGGAAGTGCCGCTGAAAGCGAGACTCCTCCGTACGCAGCTCCTGGAGTAAATGACGGAACTCTGCAAACACTGCAGCCTCTCAAGTCTGTGGTGAACCCAGAACATGTTTTGTTGAAGCCCTACAACAACGTTATTTTGCTTTATATAACAAATAAAGGCTCGCTGCTCATTGAAATATGAGCAGCGAGCAGCAAAAATCCACCGCTGTCCTGACTACAGACAACAGAGAAGCTCCTCCCACCGGCGTCAGGCGCGTCAAAAGCTTCAAGCACCAAAATGACAAAACTATCCCGGCGTCAGTTGAAGCGCGTCAAAAGCTTTTTGAAGCTTTTGGTCTGAACGCGCTTTATGGGAGCGCCCAGCCACTCTGCGGAGGAAGCTCATTTCGACCACTTGTATCCGCGATCTCGTTCTTTCGGTCATTACCCACAGCTCATGACCATAGGTGAGGGAGGGAACAAAGATTGACCGGTAAATCGAAAGCTTTGCCCTTCGGCTCAGCTCCCTCTTCACCACAACGGTCCGATACAGAGACCGCGTCACTGCGCACGCTGCACCGATCCAACTGTCAATCTCACGCTCCATTCTTCCCTCACTCGTGAACAAGACCCCGAGATACTTGAACTCCTCCACTTGAGGCAGGACCTCTCCACCCACCTGTAGAGGGCAAGGCACCTTTTTCCGGTCGAGCACCATGGCCTCGGATTTGGAGGTGCTGATTCTCATCCCAGCCGCTTCACACTCGGCTGCAAACCGCCCCAGTGCATGCTGCAGGTCCTGGTTCGTTGGAGCCAACAGGACAACATTGTCTGCAAACAGCAGAGATGAAATCCTGTGGTCTCCGAACCGGACCCCCTCCGACCCCTGACTGCGCCTAGAAATTCTGTCCATAAACACAGTGAACAGAACCGGTGACAAAGGGCAGCCCTGTCGGAGGCCAACATTCACCGGGAACAGGTCTGACTTACTGCCGGCAATGCGAACACAGCTCTGGCTCCGGTCATACAGGGATCGGATGGCCCTCAGCAGAGGACCTCCGACCCCGTACTCCCGGAGAACACCCCAAAGGACACCCCGGGGAACACAGTCGAACGCCTTCTCCAAATCCACAAAGCACATGTGGACAGGTTGGGCGAACTCCCATGAACCCTCGAGTATCCGATGGAGAGTATAGAGCTGGTCCAGTGTTCCGCGACCGGGACGAAAACCATACTGCTCCTCCTGGATCCGAGATTCGACCATCGGCCGTAGCCTCCTCTCCAGTACCTTGGAGTAGACCTTACCGGGGAGGCTGAGGAGTGTGATCCCACGATAATTGGAACACACCCTCCGGTCCCCCTTCTTGTAGCGAGGGACCACTACCCCGGTCTGCCACTCCATTGGCACCGCCCCCGATCGCCACGCGATGTTGCAGAGACGTGTCAGCCAAGACAGTCCTACAACATCCAGAGACTTTAGATAATCAGGGCGGATCTCATCCACACCCGGAGCCTTGCCACCATGGAGGCTGCCAACCACCTTGGTGACCTCGGCCAGGGAGATGAATGTATCCGCCCCAACATCCTCAGCCTCTGCCTCTGTAATGGAGGACGTGACGGGGGGATTGAGGAGAACCTCGAAGTATTCCTTCCACCGCCCGACAATATCCCCAGTCGAGGTCAGCAGCTCTCCACCTGGTACATGGTGTTGGCAAAGAACTGCTTCCCCCTCCTGAGGCGCCGGATGGTTTGCGAGAATCTCTTCGAGGCCGACCGATAGTCATGCTCCATGGACTCTCCGAACTCCTCCCAGTCCCGGGTTTTTGCCTCTGCAACAGCCCGGGCCGCGGCACGCTTGGCCTGCCGGTACTGGACAGCTGCCTCAGGAGTCCCCCAAACCATCATGGCTCAATAGGACTCCCTCTTCAGCCTGACAGCATCCCTTACTGCCGGTGTCCACCACCGGGTTCGGGGGTTGCCGCCGGGACCAGCACCAGAGACCTTGCGACCACAGCTACGAGCCGCCGCATCGGCAATTGAGGCAGAGAACATGGTCCACTCGGACTCCATGTCCCCCTCCTCCGCCGGGACCTGGGAGAAGCTCTCCCGGAGGTGTGAGTTGAACGTCCGTCTGACAGGGGGCTCAGCGAGACGTTCCCAGCAGACCCTCACTATACACTTGAGTCTGCCAGGTCTGACCGGCTTCTTCCCCTGCCAGCGTTGTGTGTGTGGACTGGGTCGCCGAGGTCTCCGCCTTCGACTGCCACCCAGTCCTCTCAGCACCGCGCCACCACGGACCCCTCTGCAGGTGGTGGGTCCACAGGAGGGAATCTTTATAATTGAAAACTAAAAATGGCCGCTCTTGTTTTTGTTTAGAGCTTCTGACTTCTCTTGTGACTTGTGCGCACAGATACATGTTTTAAATTAAATCCATCCATCCATTTTCTTCCGCTTTATCCGTTGCCGGGTCGTGGGGGCAGCAGTCTAAGCAGAGACGCCCAGACTTCCCTATCCACACGAACTTCCTCCAGCTCGTCCGGGGGGACCCCAAGACGTTCCCAGGCCAGCTGAGAGACATAGAGATGTTGGGTGTGGACTGGGTCGCCGAGGTCTAAAATCTAAAAAGCTAAATACAACATGAGGCAAAAAGGACAGAAATGTAAATACACAACGAATATTGAATGATTCAAGGTTCAAGGTGACGTTGTTTGCACCAGATTCTTTTTGCAGTTGAAAGAGAGACTTGGCCTCTACACACACAAAAATATTCATAAAACACGTTACATTTACACTAGCCTGGCCTTATCCATCCGTACACACCTGTCAATCATCATTTCCTGCATGTAACGTCTGGGTCTGGTCCCTGTGTTTGCAACTGCAATCGGTTGAATTCCATTCGACCAATCAGTGAGCGCGGGAGGCGGGTGTTGTAGTTAGTCGTGGGTGACGTCAAGAGTTTGCGCCGAACGGGCAGGTTGTAGTTTTGGAATGCCGAAGAATGTGATAGTAAAGTAATCTGGTCTGGTTCTATCAAGAAACTGAAGCCGGAGCAAGAGGAATGTTTAGCAAAAGTCAGTGCTGGCAAAGATTGTGGCGCTACTCCTCACGGGCTCCGTTAGCGGGAAAGGAGATGGCTAAAGCTAGGCTAAATGCTAACTACTCAGGCGCATTACATACGTCAAGGTAAACTCTGATCCAATTGTTTCAATCTGCAAAAGGAGTTAACCCCTCCCAGCTGTAAACGGAGTCAATGGAGCAAATCAAGACCTTTGTATGAAATGTCATTAGTACTATGGTGTGGTACGACCAGGCTACATTTACACAAACAACAATAAAAACTCAACAGATAAGTAAAGACAAGGAAGTGAAGCGATGGTAAAAGTGGTCAGAAGGTACGAAGTAAAAGAAAATGATGAGGATTAGAAAGACTTTTTGTGCTTGTTGGATTTTCTTTACAAACACTTTCACTTTGCTTTGTTATTAAAGGATGTATTGTGATTCAATTTAGTATCAAATTCAGCTGGTGGTGTGTCATGGGAACTGTTTTTTGCAATGACAAAGGTGGCGACGAGACCATTTTACAATCTAGTGCTAAGATGTTTTCTGTTTTAAGGTAGACCGGCCAAACCCTGATAATAAAGAGAAGGATAAAATCTGTTCAGTAAAAGCCTTAGATTGTTCGCTGTTACCTTTAAACCACAGTATTTGCTGCTGTCTTCCCTCCACCATCACTCTCTGCTGTGCTCTCTGCTCTGTAGGGGGCGCTCTCCCTCTTCTCCTCTGAGCGTCCTCTCTCTCTCTCTCTCTCTCTCTCTCTCTCTCTCTCTCTCTCTCTCTCTCTCTGTCTCTCTGCCTTTTAACTCCCCGCTGTTGTATCTTCATCAGTATTTTGATTCCATTCCTGCACGTTTGCAAAAAAGGCCCCCAGAAGAAAAAAAAAAATCCCGAGACCAGAATCAGATGAAACCACGGGGGGTTAGCGCGGGGCCGGGGCCGCTAAACCCTGCTCCTAACAACAGGTAATGATTAGTCCGGTGCAAGTCTCTGCCACCAGGGGCCATGGGGTCAGGGTGAGGGGGGATATTGGGGGAGGGGGCAATAGCAACTTTCCTCTGTTGTTTATGTTTGAGCTTTAGTCAACAGATCGACAGGAAGTGAGACAGAGACTGGACCAAACCAAAGCAGCTCAAAAATCAAAACACAAAGTGGCCTCCAGGCGACATGGTCCAAAGACTATCGTCACAGTCACGGTACAAGTTTATTTTTCTCTTCAGTTGTTATTTATCTGTTTTATTATTATTAGTGAAAATAAGTATCGTGCAGGTTTGAAAAAAAAAGGAATTAATTTAAATAATGTGCAAAGGAAATATCACCAGTGGATTTTATTTATTTATCTATAGTGATCTATTTCTTGCACAAGATTATACAGTATTTTAATTTTCTGCGAAAGTTACAGATTTGATACTTTCTTCTTTATTATGGTAAAGTTACAAATTTTGTTTTATTTTAGTACCGAGGGTTTGACTGTGGGGCAAATAAACAATCTCTTAATCTTAACTTTAATCTGAATTATAAACAGATTGTATTGACTGTACTGAAGAAATGTCTCTCTTGGAATGAGAAAATAAAGCAACAGTTAAGACTAAATGGGGGGAAAAAACAAAAACATGATATTCCAGCTTTTATCACCACATATTTTAGCAGTGTACATAACTATGCAACATTAAAGTCATATATTCTGTGATTCTATGTTTTAGTTTTGTGCCAGACCTCGATAATTCCAGCGTTTGTTTGTGTTTTGTGGATGCTGCTGTTTACAGTCACATATTTACAGTTTGAGGCTATTCTGTCTCTGCAGTCACAAACACTCAGCTCGCTATCACAAAGAAACAAATATTTACGTCTGTCCTGAACCCGAGAGGCGTTCTCATGGCCTGTGTCTGCGTTATGTCATCGGCCCTGCCCGGAGTGGAGTGCGGAGCGGCGGGTTCTCAACTGGAGGTGTGGGGTCAGGACCAGCTACTTACCACACACATGGTTTAAGGTTTACATGATGGACAATACTGTGTACGTAGAGACATGGGTTCACAGTGGTGGATCAAAAGCAAAATCAAATGGGAAGTCAAATGGGATTAAGTTGGATAAGTTCAGTGCTTGTCAGACGCTACTGCAGCTGTCAAAAGCCGTGCGTACGCTGTAATAATACAGCTGTAGAGGAGACTGAGGGGCAGGTGCAGGACTGAGGGAAGACCAGAGAGAGATCAGAGAGAGAGAGAGAAACCAGAAAGAGACAGAGGCCTGAGAGTCCATCGAGACAGAGAGGCTATAGAGGGACGAGAGAGAGAGACTAAAGTGAGATTATAGAGAGATAGACCAGAGAGAGAGACCAGAAAGAGAGACTATAAAGGGGCCAGAGAGAAACCAGAGAGAGAGGGCGAGAGAAGAAAGAAAGACCAGAGAGAGACTATAGTGAGACTATGGAGACAGACCAGAGAGAGATCAGACAGAGGCCAAAGAAAGAGAGACCAGAGAGGGACCAGAGAGAGAGAAACTAGAGAGAGAGCGAGAGAGGAGAGAAAAACCAGAGAGAGAGATAGCGAGACAAGCGAGAGAGACTATAGTGTGGCTAGGGAGAGAGACCAGAGAGAGATCAGACAGAGGCCAAAGAAAGAGAGACCAGAGAGAGAGAGACTATAGAGGAACCAGAGATAGAAAAACAAGAGAGAGAGACTATAGAGTGACCAGAGAGAGCGAAACTAGAGAGAGAGCAAGAGACCAGAGATAGAGAAACAAGAGAAACTGTAGTGTGACTAGAGAGAGAGATCAGACAGAGGCCAGAGAAGAGACCAGAGAGAGAGACTTTTGAGAAACGAGAGAGAAACGGGGATAGAGAGACTTGAGAGAGAGAAACAAGATACATAGACCAGAGAGAAAGACTATAGCGAGACAAGAGAGAGATCAGACAAAGGCCAGAGACTTTTAATTAAAGGTGACTGTCATGTTTCACCTGCTCTTACATGATGTGGTCGGAGAGAAAACACAAAAGAATTGGTCAAACATCGAAGCAGCAAAAGGTGAACACCGCACAGTTGTTATCGGCCTCTATAATCAAATCAAATCTAAACATTTATGGAGAGTAATGATCATTAAACAGAGACAGATCAGCACTTTATCGCTCGCGGCGCACATAAAATGGCCGTCATTATGGCCCTGTGTCCACACTCGCTCCCGCCTCATTCCGTGTTATGAGTCATTGTCCAGCCGCAAACTATCAAGTTCTCCGCTCCTTTGTGTGCCCAAGGGGTTTGTGGGTAATTGCTATATTTATGTCCCTGGTTTTAGGAGCCAGGCAGGCGGTCACCTGGGTAGCTGCACAGGTATTTTCTCTTGTACTGTGTAATTTTCACATTTTATACGAGGAGCAAGCAAAATATTTGCATTTCCGCCACATGGTAGTCACAAAACGCAGTGTGTGTGTGTGTGTGTGTGTGTGTGTGTGTCTGTGTGTGTGCGTGTGTCTGGTTGTTTTGTGTGTCCGCTCATGTCCCATTACTCTTCTGACTGACTGTTACTGTTGTACGGAAGAGAGGAGGGGGTTTAGGCTCGTTGACCAGGCCTGGGCAAAGTGCGGCTCGGGGGCCAAATGCGGTCCAGTTCTCGTTTCCAAGTGGCCCTCGGACGTTTTTCCTATCCACAAACTTCACACTGTCTCCCCCTGTTTAAATGACTCTCCTATATGAATGTTTGCGAATTAATTTGGTGTTCACTCCTTGAAGAAAGCCATTCGTAATTTTTATTTTTTGGATAGGAGCAGATAGGAGCACAAATAACACAAATAATTAGTTTTTACGTTTTGTTTTTTAACCGCTAGCTTAAATGATAGCTTTTTTACCAAATGGTGGAGATGCAGTTTGATGAAGTGCCTAAAACCAGGAGAGAGAGATGCCCCAAAGAGGTATCTTTCAGTTCCAAGTTTAAAGTAGATACAGAAACTCAAAAGGCAATCCACCAAATGGTTGAAAACATTAAAGGGTTCATGAGTGCAACGCTGGCATGTTAGACTTCATTATAAATCATCAACAACATTCATCTGTCCACAATACTAAGCCTTCTTTAGTTTTGGTTAAATTCTAGCAAGAATTTTTATCTAAAGACAAATAAAACAGATAATCCATAATTAGTCAAACAAAAAAATCCTCCACATTTGGCCAATATTGGCAAAAGTGAAAATACAGCTGCAGATGCAAACACACTACACAAGGATAACTTTGGATACTTCAGGATTCCCTCTTCTTTCCTCAAATGTTTGTTACATTTTTAACAAAACTAGCCTACACTCAAATATCCCCCTTTTACAGTCAACACAGAAAAAATGAAAAAATATGAGGGAATAATGGTTTGAATCTTTGTTAATAAATCTTACTCGTAGTACAATCTGACCTTGTGAAGGAAAGACGCTCTACAAACACCAGTTGATTGATTGACTGTGTTAAAACCAGATTCACTCATGAGACAAAGTCATTTAGTCCAATTTCAAGATCTGTTGCTTTATTTTCTCATTCAAAAGGAGACATTTCTTGTATCTTTTTCAAATAAGATGCATTTTTTCTTGTCCCATTGGCAATTTTTTGTTTTGTTTAAGGCTGTCAGAATGTGCTCAGATTAATACAATTTGGCCAAATTTGAGCTATTTTTCATCACTTTTTGCAGTGATGCTAATCAATGCTAATATATTTTGTTGTACAGATTGTCCTTTTACCTTTTTTGTTTTTTTCTTCATTCTTTGTTGCCCGTGTGTGTGGGTACAGTGCTTTCTGTATGGCATAGATTGAAAAAATAAAACAAAATATTCAAAAAGGTCAACACTTTCTCAATCCACTCCTATTATATTAGCTTAGCTTAGCTGCATGTAGCGTGTTAGCTGAGGGCGAGCCTTTTTAGTTAACATTGATGTCTATGCTAATATCACCTGCCCGTGTGGATTTAGACTGCAGTACCGCGGGTGGCCTCTAGTCCAGATCACATCATACATCCACGGTCAGGTGTGGAGGTCTCCGAGCAGAGGAAAGCGCTCACTTCCTTCTCAGACTTTGATGTCGGGAGTCGACTCATTTCCTGTCGTGGAGAAGCTAGAAAGACCAGGACACGGAAATAAAAACATGTTTTCAGAAAGTCTTTGTTTTGGCTGGAGCCCGGTCCAATTATGCACAGGGACAAGACCGAACTCCCAGACCTTCAAAGACATTTCCATGGACTCAGAGTTGGAAGCGATTTATAAATATATAGTTATGGAGTTTTGTTGTGGGCGTTGTGCTTTCGGACACTTTCTAATCACTTAATAATTTAGAGCCAGACATTTGAACTTTTCCACTGGGAATAAACGGGAACATTGGGTTTTTGTTTTGAAAGAGGAAATAATCCGTTAACAATGAGACGTGCTCCACTGGTTACTGTATTTATGGTCACTCTCTCTGGTATCTACCTCTAGTCTCTCACTGCTCTCTTTCTCTCTAGTCTCTCTCTAGTCTCTCTCTGCTCTCTCTCTCTAGTCTCTCTCTCTCTGCTCTCTCTCTGGTCTCTCTTTCTCTAGTCTCTCTCTGCTCTCTCTCCTGTCTCTCTCTGGTCTCTCTTTCTCTAGTCTCTCTCTGCTCTCTCTCCTGTCTCTCTCTGGTCTCTCTCTCTCTAGTCTCTCTCTGGTCTCTCTCTGGTCTCTCTCTGCTCTCTCTCTCTAGTCTCTCTCTAGTCTCTCTCTGTTCTCTCTCTCTCTAGCTGCTCTCTGCTCTCTCTCTCTTTCCAGAGAGAGACTGGCTCTCTCTCTCCGTTCTCCATCTCTGGTCTCTCTTTGGTCTCTTTGCTTTGGTCTCTCGCTGGTCTCTCTGTCTGGTCTTTCTCAGCTCTCTCTCTCTGTTCTCTCCCTTTCTGTCTTCTCTCTCTGTTACAATCAGGATGTGTTAATTAGTCCCACAGCCCCACAGGGGACCTCAGAGGACCTCAGAGCCCCGCAGAGGACCTCAGAGGACCTCAGAGCCCTTCAGAGCCCCGCAGAGGACCTCAGAGGACCTCAGAGCCCTTCAGAGCCCCGCAGAGGACCTCAGAGGACCTCAGAGCCCTTCAGAGCCCCGCAGAGGACCTCAGAGGACCTCAAAGCCCCGCAGATGACCTCAGAGGACCTCAAAGCACCGCAGAGGACCTCAGAGGACCTCAAAGCCCCTCAGAGGACCTCAGAGCCCCGCAGAGGACCGCAGAGCCCTTCAGAGCCCCTCAGAGCCCCGCAGAGGGCCGGTGCCGTGGCCTCCAGCCGGGGCACTCACTTTGGCACGACCCTCGGAAACAACATGTTGAGGTGTAATTCATTCAGTGGAAGTGGAAACGTGGCGTCAGAGTCCAGCGCTGGGCTCCGTCTGAAAGTCACACATTTGTGAACTAATAATATCTGGTAACATCATTCATGCTCTGGTTGTTTTGATTTGAAATTGTGCGTGGCAATTTGTATAATTTACCCCAGGATTGATTTAAGCTCATCAAGTTGTTACAGTATGTAATCGTAGAATCTGGAAAAATTAGGTTGATTTAGGTCACTACACGCAATACTTATTATACTTTTTAGAAAACTGACTTTTTTAGTTGTGTAGTTAAAATTATGACAAGACTATTTCAACTTATTTCTTTGTGTGTGCCTGTGTTGTGTGTGTGTGTGTGTGTGTCTTTGTGATTTGTATGCGTGTGTATGTGTGTGTGCGTCTATGAATGATGTGTGTGAATGTGTTTCTGTGTGTATGTGTATGCGCGTATGTATGTCTTCATCTGTGTGTGTGCATGTGCCAGCACACCTGCACCTGGGTGTCTCTGAATGTATGTGTGTGTCTATGTGCATATTTGCATATATGTGTGTGTGTGTGTGTGTGTGATTGTGTGTCAGCACACCTGAACCTGGGTGTCTCTGTATGTGCCTGTGTGCGTGTGTCTCTGTATGTGTGTGTGTGTGTGTCTTTGTGTATGTGCCAGCACACCTGTACCTGGATGTCTCTGAATGTGTGTGTGTCTTTGTGTCTTTGTGTATGTGCACGTATGTTTGTGTCTCTGAATATGTGTGTCTGTGTGTATGTACCAGCACACCTGTACCTGGGTGTCTCCGTGTGTGTGTGTGTGTGTATCTTTGTCTCTTTATGTGTGTACCTGCTTGTGTATGTGTGTCTCTGTCTGTGTGTATGTATGTGTGTCTCTGTCTGTGCGTGTGTATGTGCCAGCACACCTGTGTGTGTGTCTGTGTGTGTGTACCAGCACCTGTGCCCTGGTGTTGATGTCCCTGACGTCTGCTCCTTGTTCTCTGCAGTGTCCTCTGACTCCATTAGTCGCAGCCTCAGGTCGGAGCAGGGCGCTGAAAGCCGCCTGCGGCCTGTACCGGCACATTAATGCATGTTTGGGATTAGCCTTTAGCCTTGATATAGGGCCAACCTGATACACAAGTGTGCTCAGAGACCCTCCCCTTATCAGTGCAGCACCTGGGCATAATTTTGAGACAGATCAGCCTTGGCACAGACGGCCCTTGTTACCGCGGGCAACAGAGATCACACGTCAGGTCTGTGCTGACACATGGTACACCGAATCTCTGTTACCGCTTTTATTAGGGGCTTTTTTAGGGGAGATTTGAACAGAGATTACCAGGAAGACTGTCAGCAATGTGCACTGTAAAATATATGACAGGACTGAGGCTGTAGACCCAGGACTGAGGCTGTAGATCCAGGACTGAGGCTGTAGATCCAGGACTGAGGCTGTAGATCCAGGACTGGGGCTGTAGATCCAGGACTGAGGCTGTAGATCCAGGACTGAGGCTGTAGATCCAGGACTAAACTAATACTTGAACATATTTTACCCAGTTAAAGCCCTACTTGGCCGTACTCTACCTTTTTGCGTTTCTATAATGCTTTAGTCTCTGGTACCGTATCCTAGCAACCTAACGACAACAACCCAGTATCCGGGGGTTTGTGGTAGAGTAGAGTAGAGTAGAGTAAAGTAGAGTCGCGTAGAGTAGAGTAGAGCAGAGCCGAAGAGAGAGTAGAGTAGAGTAGAGTAGAATAGAGTATTGAATAGAGAAGAGTAGAGCCAAGTATACTGTAGAGAAGAGTAGAGCCGAGTATAGAGTAGTGTAGAGATGAGCCGAGTATAGAGTAGAGAAGAGAAGAGCCGAGTCTAGAGTAGAGTTGAGCCGAGTATAGAGTAGTGCCAAGTATAGAGTAGATTGAGTAGAGTAGAGCTGAGTATAGAGTAGAGCCAAGTATAGAGTAGATTAGAGTAGAGTAGAGCTGAGTATAGAGAAGAGCTGAGTATAGAGTAGAGTAGTATAGAGTAGAGAAGAGTAGAGTCGAGTCTAGAGTAGAGTTGAGTAGAGCCGAGTATAGAGTAGAGTAGAGTAGAGCCGAGTATAGAGTAGAGTATATAGAGTAGAGTAGAGTATAGAGTAGAGTAGAGTAGAGTAGAGCCGAGTATAGAGTAGAGTAGAGCCGAGTATAGAGTAGAGTATATAGAGTAGAGTATAGAGTAGAGTAGAGTAGAGCCGAGTATAAAGTAGAGTAGTATAGAGTAGAGTAGAGTAGAGTAGAGTCTAGAGTAGAGTTGAGTAGAGCCGAGTATAGAGTAGAGCCGAGTATAGAGTAGAGTATATAGAGTAGAGTAGAGTAGAGTAGAGTAGAGCCGAGTATAGAGTAGAGTATATAGAGTAGAGTAGAGCCGAGTATAGAGTAGAGTATATAGAGTAGAGTAGAGTATAGAGTAGAGTAGAGTAGAGTAGAGTAGAGTAGAGTAGAGTAGAGTATATAGAGTAGAGTAGAGCCGAGTATAGAGTAGAGTATATAGAGTAGAGTAGAGCCGAGTATAGAGTAGAGTAGAGCCGACTGTAGAGTAGAGTTTTGCAGAGTAAGGTAGGACTGGTGGAAACGGGCCTTGACGCCGCTGCCGCTGTAGCCTGCCTCCAGCCACTGCTTTAGCGCGGTGCGAACGGGGCTAAAACTACAAGTGCATTTTTATAGTGCCGCTGTCAGTCATGGAGTCTCTGCGGCGTGTGCTGGAGCTTAGCCACTTATTAAATAACACGGTTCCACCCACCGCGGCCTGGAAACACTTGGCCTCCAGTCGGGGAGAAAAGCAGTGTAACAGGAGAGCAGACGGCGGAGGAGAGAAGGTGGACTTAGGAGAGAAGAATGTCAAGAATGAAAACAGAATTCAAATTATTAACATAGCTCCGAACGCCTGAACTGGTCTAAAACGCTACGGGAGCGAGTGTGTAGCCTGTATGCGGCTACACAAGTGTGTGTTTTATTTATTTTTTTTCGCTTATTTTTTGTGATACATACGATTTTTTGTATCTTTAACACATGCTAAAACTGGTGAATCTACCTGAATTATAACAAAAAACAAGATGCTAACTGCTGTAAGTGAACAGTGCATTGCTACGGTAACTAGCACTTGCCCCAAGTTGAGAGGACAGGGCTGGACCAGGACTGGACAGGGCTGGACCAGGACTGGACAGGGCTGGACCAGGACAGGACTGGACCAGGACAGGACAGGGCTGCACCAGGACAGGGCTGGACCAGGATAGGGCTGGACCAGGACAGAGCTGGACCAGGACAGGACAGGGCTGGACCAGGACAGGGCTGGACCAGGACAGAGCTGGACCAGGACAGGACAGGGCTGGACCAGGACAGGGCTGGACCAGGAGGGCGAGGAGCGACCGGAGGAGCTGTCAGGCGCTCTGCTGTTGTGTTGCTGAAGTGTGTGCACGTGTGTGAGCAGAGAGACCCGGGACTAATCACTTCCAGCTCTAACTCGCTCCGTTGCTCTCTCTCTCTCTCCACTCAGACCACTCCCACTTCTTTTTCCCTCCAGAATGTTGTTTTTCTGCTTTTCTCTCTGCTCTGTATGTAACTGACTTCCCCTTTGTTTGCACAGCCCTTTCTGTAGTAGTGGCTGACAGTAGTAATTAAATATTCTGTATTTATACTAATGCACTGCGATTATTTACTATTGTATTGCCTTTCTATACCACTATACTACTTGCTTTCAGGCCATTACTTTATGGAGATATTTTGACATGACTTTAATTTGACATAGTTTGGATATTATTTTTCTGTTTGGTGTTTGGATTGATCAAAAACTGGACAAAAGTTTCTTATAAATTAAACTTCTATTCATGTGACTCGCTAAAATATGAGAATAGGTTTACAGATTCTATAGATTAATTGTGTCCTTGAAAAGCTATGTTGTGTATGCCCTAGTGACCCATTACCATCAAAGCTGCAAGTCTATAATAATAATAATAAAAATAAAACAATCATTTCAGGAGCCACTAAAAATGGTCTTGCGGGCCTGAGTTTGAGTATAGCCTTGTTTCCACTAGCCTGCCTTGGCCCAACTCTACCCTACCTGGTTACGTTTCCATTATGATTTCGTATCTGGTGCCGTATCCATAGCAAACGACCCACAACAAACCAGTATCCATAGACATTCCTTGGTAACCATGGTTTCCTGCAGCACTCTGGCCGATCTCTGTCAGTTAGAACACGTTAGTACCAGCTCGGCCTGGACAGAACCAGGACCAAGCAGGTACCCCAAAAAGTACCTGGTACTGGTTGAAAAAGGTAAATGTTCAGTAGAGTAGAGGAGGGTAGGGTGGGGTAGGGTAGAATAGGGAAAATGTAAAGTAGGGTAGGGAAAAGGTAGGGTAGAGTAGGGTAGAGAAAAGGTATAGTAGAGTAGGGTAGGGTAGAGTAGAGTAGGGTAGGGTAGAGTAGAGTAGAGTAGAGTAGAGTAGAGTAGAGTAGGGTAGAGTAGAGTAGGGTAGGGTAGGGTAGAGTAGAGTAGAGTAGAGAAGAGTAACTTTAATGATGTGTGCTTTTATTGTTGTTGTTCTGTAGCACTTTGAGATTTGTATGTAAAGTGCATTACACATTAAAGGTATTATTATTATTATTAGAGAAGGGTAGGGTAGAGTAGAGTAAGGTGGAATAGAGTAGAGTAGAGTAGGGTAGGGTAGAGTAGAGTAGAGTGGAGTAGAGTAGGGTAGGGTAGAGTAGAGTAGAGTAGAGTAGGGTAGGGTAGAGTAGAGGTGGGTAGAGTAGAGTAGAGTAGGGTAGAGTAGGGTAGAGTAGAGTAGGGTAGGGTAGAGTAGAGGTGGGTAGAGTAGAGTAGAGTAGAGTAGAGTAGGGTAGAGTAGGGTAGAGTAGAGTAGAGTAGAGTAGAGTAGAGTGGAAGTCTGGTCTGGTGGAGAGTCTGGTGGAAACAGGGCTATTGTCACATCTTGTTTGTTGAGTTGGTTAAATGCACAAAAAACAATATATTTTCGTCTCCCATTTTTCCAATCATTATCAGAAATATAATAAAGAAAAGGTTCAGAGTTTGGGCCTTTGCTTTTGCTGCTGCAGAGTCTAAAGATTTCCTGGTTTAGACAAGACGGCACAGGCTGGACCTCCCGGAACATGCCCAGTCATCATTCCACACACTGCACACAGAAGGAACACATGCAGCGCTCCGGCCTCATTCTACAGTCCTCCTCCAGCAGCAGCGAGAACACATGTCTCTTTCATCTGCACCTGCCCTGGGTCTACAGCCTCAGTCCTGGATCTACAGCCTCAGTACTGGGTCTACAGCCTCAGTCCTGGATCTACAGCCTCAGTACTGGGTCTACAGCCTCAGTCCTGGATCTACAGCCTCAGTACTGGGTCTACAGCCTCAGTCCTGGATCTACAGCCTCAGTACTGGGTCTACAGCCTCAGTCCTGGATCTACAGCCTCAGTACTGGGTCTACAGCCTCAGTCCTGGATCTACAGCCTCAGACCTGGATCTACGGCCTCAGTACTGGGTCTACAGCCTCAGTCCTGGATCTACAGCCTCAGACCTGGATCTACGGCCTCAGTCCTGGATCTACAGCCTCAGTCCTGGATCTACAGCCTCAGTCCTGGATCTACGGCCTCAGTCCTGGATCTACAGCCTCAGTCCTGGGTCTACGGCCTCAGTCCTGGGTCTACAGCCTCAGACCTGGATCTACGGCCTCAGTCCTGGATCTACAGCCTCAGTCCTGGGTCTACGGCCTCAGTCCTGGGTCTACAGCCTTAGTCCTGGATCTACAGCCTCAGTCCTGGGTCTACAGCCTCAGTCCTGGGTCTACAGTCTCAGTCCTGGGTCTACAGCCTCAGTCCTGGGTCTACAGCCTCAGTCCTGGGTCTACAGCCTCAGTCCTGGGTCTACAGCCTCAGTCCTGGGTCTACGGCCTCAGTCCCGGGTCTACAGCCTCAGACCTGGATCTACGGCCTCAGTCCTGGATCTACAGCCTCAGACCTGGATCTACAGCCTCAGTCCTGGATCTACAGCCTCAGACCTGGATCTACGGCCTCAGTCCTGGATCTACAGCCTCAATCCGGGTCTACAGCCTCAGTCCTGGATCTACAGCCTCAATCCGGGTCTACAGCCTCAGTCCTTGATCTTATCCATAGCCTGTCTTTCTGGGGGAGCTGATCCCTTTAAGGACAGTGATGATCCAAGACATTTATGAACATTTATACATATATTAGATTACAATAGTCATCCCGCTCCTTATATGGACTAATGCCCCCAATTAATTTGTCATTTTTGCCTTTCCTGTTTTGGGACTGTTTGATTCTCTGTTCTGGTTTTGACAAATTGACAAAGTAAAGTCCTAGCTGGACTGGCCCGTCCTCCTTCTACAGCCTGACTCAGCTCCTCCAGCCGCAGATGTAACACTAAATGATTGCGTTAGTGCGTCAGACTGGCTCCTCAAAGCACCCTCTGTTCCCTCCTCCACAATGACCCCCCCCCCCCCCCCCCCCTCCCCCCCATGGGTTGATCATTTGCCCTGAAAAATTGGCACAGGACAAGCACCCAATTATGGAAAGTTAGCACCCTCTTCCCCAGCACTTGTCAGATAACAGCTCTCATTAACCACTTTGGATGGAAGGGGTTTGAACGGTAAAGTTTGCATGTGAAGGCCAGAGATCCCGCCAGACCTCTGAAGCTAAGCAGGGCAGGGCCTGGTCAGTGCTGTGATGGGAAACCTCCAGGAACACCAGGTGCCACAGTGGGGCGGCTGTGAAGTTCCAAAGTGTTGTTGTGTCCTTAGGCAAGACACATCACCCACATTGCCGAGAATGAATCTGGTGTGTGTGTGATGGCCAGAGGGGCTCATGGTACATAATGGCTTCCTCGCTTGTGTCCCAGGGCAGCTGTGGCGACAGTAGTAATTTTGGAGTTTACAGTTCCACAACTTTCTAAAGGCCTCTGAGATGACCGCTGTTGTGATTAAGAGCTATACACAAACATTGAAGTATTTTATTTATTTTTTTAGTAGGGGAGGGAGGTGTGCTGCTGCGCGCCTGAGATTGTGTTCCCTTTTGCAGCTTAACAGCGCCTCCTCAGGCCTGGCATGTACATTACACATGCACATACAAAAAACTATATGGGCTACTATATACTGTAATTTATTTATTAATTCAATCTTTAACTCAGACACACATTCAAGGTCCATATAATACAAAAACAACAAACAATATTGACTAAATTATGGAAAGAAAGTTTCTCCAATGCCTCCAGAGTTCAGAAGTAAAAACATTCAACTATTTGACCTTAACTGGGGTTAACTACTACTTAACCAAATTATTATTGTACTCAGTAACACTTTAGTTTAGCCCTCACTAATTAACCGCTAATTACTGTACGCTAACCCTAACCCACATGGGAAAGTGTCAGTAGTCAGTTAGATGTTGAATTAGGCCATGTAGAATAAGAATCAGAATCCTTTTTATTGCCATGTGAGTAACAGGAAGTCACAAACTAGGAATCTGCTTTGGCTCTCGGTGCAAACAAGTTAAATCAGTGCATAATAAATACCAATTAAGCTCTAATTACACATTAATTATACACAAATTAGCACTTATTTATCTGTTTATTAGTGAGGGCTAATCTCAAAGTGCTACAGAGTACTTTTATAATTACATTTTTCCCTCTGGTCTTTTTCTGGTCTCTCTCTGTTCTCTCTCTCTCTGGCTGCTTTGTCATTAAATACATATATACCATGTTGTGTTATGGAGCTCCATCACACACAAGTGGAGCAGTGTTGATGTCTCTGGCACAGTCCGGCAGCTCGCACAAGGTGAGGCATACCGTACTTATCAAGTGAAATAAAGTGGATCAAGATAGTAATGTACAAATTAGTTTCCTTGTAGGCCTGCAGTGTGTCACTTAATCCCCCCGGGCGCCGGGCCAGCTCGCCCATGTATGCCCGATCTGTGCTCTCTCTTTACCTCATTTACAAGTACAAAATTATCTAAATCCACTTACTCCGTGTGGTAGTGTCAGGGACATGTTGTTTATGTGGGAAAGATAGAGCAAGAACATGGGTTACTTTGTGTACAGGACTGGACTGAGGGAGGTCTGGTCTCTGGGAGAGACCAGAGAGAGAGAGAGAGACCAGATAAAGAGAGACTTTAGAGAGATAAAGACCAGAGAGAGAAATAGAGACTAGAGAGAAAGACCAGAGAGAGAGACCAGAGAGAGAAATAGAGACTAGAGAGAAAGACCAGAGAGAGAGACCAGAGAGAGAAATAGAGACTAGAGAGAGAGGCCAGAGAGAGACCAGAGGAAGACTAGAGAGATAGAGATAGAGACCAGAGAGAGAAAGAGAGACTAGAAAGAGAGACTATAGAGAGACAGACCAGAGAGAGACCAGAGGGAGACTAGAGAGAGAGAATATAAATATAAATATATAAAGACAGAAAAGAGAGAGACTTGAGAGAGGGAGAAACTATTGAGAGAAAGACCAGTGAGAGAGACTAGAGAGAGACCACAGGGAGACCAGAGAGAGAGAGAGACTATAAAGAGAGAGACCAGAGCGAGAGCAGAGAGAAAGAGACCAAAGAGAGAGAGCAGGGATCTCATAAGGGAACTTCATAAGGAGGCAAAGTCCCTCGCTTCACCCCTCTCACTTGTCTCTCTGTCGGGTCTCTCATTGGTCTCTCTAGACTCTCTCTGGTCCCTCTCTGTTCTTTCTCTGGTCTCTCTCTCTCTCTGGTCTCCTTCTGCTCCCTCCTGTAGCCCTCTGTATTAGACAATGTATGCACGGCTTTTGACAGCTGCAGCTGCACTCAGACCTGCAACCAACAGGTTTGATATCTCTGGTCTCTCTCTGGTCTCTCTCTGGTATCGCTGGTCTTTCTCTGGTCTCTCTCTGGTCTTTCTCTGATCTTTCTCTGATCTCTCTCTGGTATCGCTGGTCTTTCTCTGGTCTCTCTCTGGTCTCTCTCTGGTATCGCTGGTCTCTCTCTGGTCTCTCTCTGGTCTCTCCCTGGTCTTTCTCTGGTCTCTCTCTGGTCTATCTCTGGCCTCTCTCTGGTCTCTCTCTGGTATCGCTGGTCTCTCTCTGGTCTCTCTCTGGTATCGCTGGTCTCTCTCTGGTCTCTCTCTGGTCTCTCTCTGATCTCTCTCTGGTATCGCTAGTCTCTCTCTGGTCTCTCTTTGGTCCCATCTTTAGTGTAAGAAAAAGCCCTGTGAGTCAGAATTGTACTCTTTGGGCCTGGTCCTTTTTATCTCACTTTTCCGTCTCAAAAAGCTGATCCAAAGATGCGACCGAGACCAGAAATACAAAAACTACAGATTGCTCCAAACTGTTTTGAACTAAATTATGGTTTTACGACACACAAGTTCTTTTCTGTGGTTCCAAAGTTCGTTTTAAATGCTCTTTTACCGGGAACATACACCAACTGCTGTCGTCATCCTGCTGATTACCCTAACAACTTGTTTAGGTAAAAACAAGTGGTTCATTCATGACCACCTGTCAATCAGCGGAGAAACACAAGTGCTGGTGCTTCAGGCTGATTCTGAGGACCCGGCTGTGCCCCAAATCAACCTCTGACCTTTACCTAATTAACGAAACACCCTTGAATTAACCTTGACCTTCACCACACTATTGGTATTGTGCACGTTTACACACGCTTTCACGGTCTGTTACCCAGGATTCAATTAAGGCGATGCGATTTTTGTGTTGTTTTCTGTGTAGTTGTAATCTTCAGACAGATAGAAATTCTGTAAAGCTGTTTTTGCGGAAGTACAAACACAAATATTGACCGATTTTATACATTAGAGATTGTACAGCGCTCGTAGACTGTATATACATGGACAATGATAGCATGCAAGCTCTATGACGCCCAGTAGGGAAGTGCTCGTGGACGAAGTTTGGCTCCAACTCACTCTGGCTCCTATTATATTAAGTGTTTGTGTCGCATTCACCATTTGGGGCTTGACAAATTTGTGGTTTAGCTGTTTTTTATGATCCTGGCGTTTATATATTGTGATCCAGATATGAGTCTTAAGAACTGACCAATCAGACTCCTTCATTCAAGATCATTTTGCTTTGTCCCGTTGGCAAATCTTGTTATAAGGCAGTCAAAATTTTATAAAATTAAGATACACGTTTGCCAAATTTGAGCCATTTTTCATAACATTTTGAAGTGTTAGCAATAGTTTTAGCAAAAAGTCTACCTGGCACTAAGCTAAAGGCGTCGAAACAAATGCCCATATATGGAAATTGGCTCCAGCTAGCTTAAGTCCGAAACAAAGCTAGTGATGTCACACATTATTACACAGTCTATGGGTGCACTGAGGTAAAACAGCTAACATTTACATCTCTCACTAATTTCCCCTTTATTGAAACTCTGTAATACTCTAATTATCTTATCTGAAACTCCCAACGCTCAAACCACTAATTAAATCTGCGGCTGCGGAGATTTTCCTGGTTCGCGTGAGGTCCTACAGCTTGTTCTCAGCTTGTGGGGCTGAGGAGTTTGTATTGTTGTGGAGGGTCGGTGGTCCACTTCGACTTCCCCTCGCACTCAAGGGTCCCAAAAGCCCCTTTCCTTCCTGACCACCTCTGCTGACCAAAGCACTTTGAGCCTTATCACTGGAAGGCAGGCTGTCTTAGCGTGTATTCCAGGCAGATCAGAGGGTTTGGTTTATCACGCTTTCTGATGATGTCATTATAAACCAGGGATTGTTACATAATGATCAGTGTCAAATAATTATCTGGGAAAACAACTCTCTCCGGTCTCTGGTGTATCTGTCTGGTCTCTCTCTGATCTTGCTAGTCTCTCTCTCTAGTCACTCTCTGATCCCTCTCTGGTCTCTCTCTGGTCCCTCTGTTCGGTCTCTGTTTGGTCTCGCTCCGGTCTTTCTCTATTTCTTCTTTCTGGTCCCTCTCTGGTCTGGCTGGTCTGTCTGATCCCTCTCTGATCCCTCTCTGGTCTCTCTCTGATCCGTCTCTGGTCTTTCTCTGATCCGTCTCTGGTCTCTCTCTGGTCTCCCTCTCTTTAGTCTCTCTCTGCTCTCTCTCTTTGGTCTCTCTTTGTTCTTTCTCTGATCCCTCTGTCTCTATCTGGTGGTTGTTCTTTGGTCTCTCTCTACGGTCTCTCTTTGGTCTCTTTCTGGTCTCTCTCTCTGCCACTCTCTGATCCCTCTCTGGTCTCTCTCTGGTCTCCCTTTGGTCTCTCTCTGATCCCTCTCTGGTCTCCCTTTGGTCTCTCTCTGGTCTCTCTTTGGTCTCCTTCTGGTCTCCCTATGATCTCTCTCTGGTCTCTATTTGGTCTCTGTCTGGTCCATTCTCTGATCTCTCTCTTTAGTCTCTCTCTGGCCTCCCTCTGGTCTCTCTCTGATCCCTCTCTTAATTCTCTCTCTCTCTCTCTCTGGTCCCTTTCTAGATATCTCCCTTCATCTTAAAACCACACATAGGCTCCTCTCTGGATCAGATTTTTTTTAATTCACTTTCACCAGTTCCCAGCTCTGGTCTGTGACTCCTTTGAGCTTGAGTCTGGAGGACTTTCCTTCCTGACCACCTCTGCTGACCAAAGCCCTTTGAGCCTTATCACTGGAAGGCAGGCTGTCTTACCGTGTACTCCAGGCAGATCAGAGCAATCCGTCACCGGAGATGGTAGAAGACATTTAACACTAGAACTCCAGGAGCTGTCAGTTTGACGGGTTTGAGTCCCGAAAGCGTAATTCCTCTGCGTATGTTCAGTGTTGGTCTTTATAACTATGTGGCTTTTTCTGTAGTTTATTTAAATGTCATTATAAACCAGGGGCCATTACATAATACTGCATCTCTGTTTAATATAATCACGGACAAATAGTGAGCTGGGAAAACAATTCTCTCCTGTCTCAGATTTCTCTCTTGTCAATCTCTCTGGTCTCTCTCTTGTGTCTCCATTTGGTCTCTCTCTTGTCAATCTCTCTGGTCTCTCTCTGGTGTCTCTCTGGTGCCTCTCTCTGGTCCCTCTCTCTTCTCTATCTGGTCTCTCTGGCCAATCTCTCTCTCTCCCTCTGGTCTCTCTCTGATCTCTTTCTTGTCTCTCTCTGGTGTCTCTCCCTTGTCTCTCTATCTGGTCTCTCTCTCTGGTGTCTCTCTGTCCCATCTCTCTCCCTCTCTCTCTCTCTGGTCTCTTTCTTGTCTCTCTCTGGTGTCTCTCTATCTGGTCTCTCTCTGGTGTCTTTCTTGTCTCTCTCTGGTGTCTCTCTCTTGTCTCTATCTGGTCTCTATCTCTGGTGTCTCTCTGTCCCATCTCTCTCTCTCTCTCTCTCTCTGGTCTCTCTCTGGCATCTTTCTTGTCTCTCTCTCTGGTCTTTCTCTTGTCTCTCTTCTGTCCTCTTTCTCTCTGGTCTCTCTCTTGCATTTTTCTCTCCCTTCTCTCTCTCTCTCTCTCTCTCTCTCTGGTCTATCTCTTGTCTCCCTCTCTTCTCGGATCTAACACCATGTATAGCGTCCTCTCCTGATCCTCTGAAAAAAGTCAGTCGCCAGCAGTGGTCCGTGACTCCATTGGTCTGTATTCAGGTGAAGGACTTTACCCTTTCATCTGCCTTTAAAAAAACAAAAGACAAAACATTTGAACGGTACGGTGATAGATTCCCTAATCCCCAATGCACACAGGAAGCAGCTGACTATGAAGCAGATTTACCAGCGGTCAGGCCTTACTGCTGTCACCCGGTCACACAAGTACCCCCGAACAAAGCTCTTTTAAAATCCAACGCCAGCTTTCATAATTCCAATCCACTGGTTTGTAAAGGCCACCTCGCTTTCCTCCTCCTGCTGTGTCTGTGGCTTAAACCAGGCAGAACGTCTCAGGTAGTGCTTTGCTAATTGCCGTTTCCACACAGACACAGACGCAGACACGCACACATGACTAGCTACAAGTGCTAGCTGAGCGACCGCTGGGCTCACGTGCCTGGATTATTGGGGGAAAAGCAGCCAAGCCGATCCAAAAATGGGGTCTGCAGTGAAAGGGGCAGGAGGGGTGTTTGGGGTACACTCACAGACCGTACACAGATGGACAATGTGAAGCTGCTAGCTCGATGAAGCCCAGAGGGAAGCGCTCAAAGACAAAGTTTGGCTGCTACTCGCTCTTGCTCCTATTGACTTTCAGTATGTTGAATAGTG
The DNA here is from genome assembly GCA_964034765.1 of Knipowitschia caucasica. NCBI lineage: Eukaryota > Metazoa > Chordata > Actinopteri > Gobiiformes > Gobiidae > Knipowitschia > Knipowitschia caucasica. The sequence goes on along the minus strand of OZ035824.1, from coordinate 5,732,612 downwards.
AACTCCTCTTGTTCAGAAGCAGTTTGTGTCTCACTCACTATTTTGGGCTTATCAAATCTGTGGTGTAATAATAATAATAATAATATCATGGGTTCGAGCCCAGCACAAGACTAAGGATTAAGGGGAAGAAAATGGATGGATGGATAATAATAATCATAATGCATTGTTTTTATGTAGCGCTTTTTTGGGCATTCAAAGTTGAATACGCTTCACATGTCATTATTCATTCACTCCGTACACAATGGTGAAAAACTATTACTGTAGCCACAAATGCCCTGGGGCACACTGACAGATGTGAAGAGTCCCACTGTGGCAACTGGTGTTCTCAGAAGTCTCCCATCACAGTACTAACCAGGCCCTGCCCTGCTTAGAGATAGACACACAGACACACAGACACACAGACACACACACACACACACACACACACACACACACACACACACACACACACACACACACACAAAGGACAAAGAGGACTGATTGCTAAAGCATGTATATAATTTGCACTAAGTGTGTTTATACTCAAAGCAAATCAAAGTGATTCACAAAACAACAAAAGAGTGCATTAAAAACAGTATCAGCATCATCAGTAGCATCAGTAGCAGTAGCAGTAGCAGCAGTAGCAGCAGCAGAAGTATCATCAGTAGCAGCAGCAGTAGCAGCAGTAGCAGCAGTATCATCAGTGTCATCAGTAGTAGCAGCAGCAGTAGCAGCAGTAGCAGCAGTAGCAGCAGTATCATCAGTAGTAGCAGCAGCAGTATCATAAGTAGTAGCAGCAGCAGTAGCAGTAGCAGCAGCAGCAGTGTCATCAGTATTAGCAGCAGCAGTAGCAGTAGCAGCAGCAGCAGTATCATCAGTAGTAGCAGCAGCAGTAGCAGCAGTATCATCAGTAGCAGCAGTATCATCAGTAGTAGCAGCAGCAGTAGCAGTAGCAGCAGCAGCAGTATCATCAGTAGTAGCAGCAGCAGTAGCAGCAGTAGCAGCAGCAGTATCATCAGTAGTAGCAGCAGCAGTAGCAGTAGCAGCAGCAGCAGTATCATCAGTAGCAGCAGCAGTAGCAGCAGCAGTATCATCAGTAGTAGCAGCAGCAGTAGCAGTAGCAGCAGCAGCAGTATCATCAGTAGCAGCAGCAGTAGCAGTATATATTCCTTGATAAACTTCTCAGCCCATGATGGTGTATTCAGCCCCAGTCCGACCGCAGTACTTTTAATTAGCCGAGCACGTCTAAACCAACAGAGTACACAGAGTGGTTTCCATCGTAATCTTCTTTTCAGAAAGATTTAGTGTCTCCCTCAGCGTCACGGCTTCATGGAACCAAACGTTTCTTTAATCTGCTTCTATTTTCATTTCAGCACGAGACAGTCCACATGGAGCACTCTGGGAAAGTCTGAGACCAAACATGAATGCACTGGTCTTATCAGCAGCAGTAGTAGCAGCAGCAGTTGTAGTAGTAGTAGTAGTAGTAGTAGTAGTAGTAGTAGTAGTAGGAGCAGTTACAGTAGTAGCAGCAGTAGTAGCAGCAGCAGTTGTAGCAGCAGCAGTTGTAGTAGTAGTAGTAGTAGTAGGAGCAGTTACAGTAGTAGTAGTTGTAGTAGTAATAGTAGTAGTGGCAGCAGTTATATAATATTAGTAGTAGTAGGAGGAGTAGCAGTAGTAGGAGTGGTAGTAGTAGTAATAGTTGTAGTAGTAGTAAACTTGTAGTCGTGTCTTGAAGCACTGTAGACATATCCCCAAACAATAGTAGTAGTATTAAAAGTAACAGTTGTAGTAAAGTAGTATTAGGACTCTGGTTTCTCTGCTCGCTCTGTTCTCTCTGCTCACTCGGGTCTCTCTTCTCACTCTGGTCACTCTGCTCGCTCTGCTCCCTCTGGTCGCTCTGGTCTCTCTGGTCGCTCTGGTCTCTCTGGTTGCTCTGGTCTCTCTGGTCGCTCTGGTCTCTCTGCTCGCTCTGGTCTCTCTGCTCCCTCTGGTCGCTCTGGTCTCTCTGGTCGCTCTGGTCTCTCTGGTCGCTCTGGTCTCTCTGGTCGCTCTGCTCCCTCTGGTTGCTCTGGTCTCTCTGGTCGCTCTGGTCTCTCTGCTCGCTCTGGTCTCTCTGCTCGCTCTGGTCTCTCTGCTCGCTCTGGTCTCTCTGCTCGCTCTGGTCTCTCTGCTCGCTCTGGTCTCTCTGCTCGCTCTGGTCTCTCTGCTCGCTCTGGTCTCTGCTCGCTCGGGTCCCTCTGGTCCCTCTGCTCGCTCGGGTCCCTCTGGTCCCTCTGCTCGCTCGGGTCCCTCTGGTCCCACTGCTCCCTCGGGTCCCTCTGGTCTCTCTGCTCGCTCGGGTCCCACTGCTCGCTCGGGTCCCACTGCTCGCTCGGGTCCCTCTGGTCTCTCTGCTCGCTCGGGTCCCTCTGCTCGCTCGGGTCCCACTGCTCGCTCGGGTCCCTCTGGTCTCTCTGCTCGCTCGGGTCCCTCTGCTCCCTCGGGTCCCTCTGGTCTCTCTGCTCGCTCGGGTCCCTCTGCTCGCTCGGGTCCCACTGCTCGCTCGGGTCCCTCTGGTCTCTCTGCTCGCTCGGGTCCCTCTGGTCCCTCTGCTCGCTCGGGTCCCTCTGGTCTCTCTGCTCGCTCGGGTCCCTCTGGTCCCTCTGCTGGCTCGGGTCCCTCTGGTCTTTCTGCTTGCTCTGGTCCCTCTCTTCTCTTTGCACTCTCCACTTGCTGGAGTCCCTCTGGTCCTTCTACACACTCTGGTCTCTCTGCTCGCTCTGGTCTCTCTGCTCAATCTGGTCCTTCAGCTCGCTCTGGTCTCTCTGCTCGCTCTGGTCCTTCAGCTGGTCACTCTGCTCGCTCTGGTCCCACTGGTCGCTCTGCTCTCTCTGCTCGCTCCCTCTGCTCGCTCTGGTCTCTCTGCTCGCTCTGGTCTCTCTGCTCGCTCCCTCTGCTCGCTCTGGTCTCTCTGCTCGCTCTGGTCTCTCTGCTCGCTCGGGTCCCTCTGGTCCCACTGCTCGCTCGGGTCCCTCTGGTCTCTCTGCTCGCTCGGGTCCCTCTGGTCCCACTGCTCGCTCGGGTCCCTCTGGTCTCTTTGCTCGCTCGGGTCCCTCTGGTCCCTCTGCTCGCTTGGGTCCCTCTGGTCCCAGGTCCTTCTACTAATAGTGTCTGAGTGGCTTCAGGGTGACCTCATCAACAATAGTTAGTCTGTTCAGACCCTGGCGGTGGTCTTAATCCTCCCTTAAACACACTCTCTGCCCCCTCCTCGCTCTGACTCATACTGAGCCGGACAATGCTGCGTATATTGAACCGGCTTCCAGAATTTTCTCTAATATTCTCACATCAACGACCAAGACTTCTTATTTCAAACGTGGACCATGGGTGAACCTTTTGGAGATTTTGGGATCCGATTATTCTTTTTTTTATTACCAGGACTCCCACAGTTATGAAAGTACTAGAACTCCCAAAGCCGTCATTTTGACTGCTGCCTTTCAAACCAATGGAATTCTGAGAAAATCCACCCAGAAATGTTCAGTTTTCCACCAGATTCATCAAAAGTAAGAAATTAATACGGCTTTTTGTTTTGGTGACCTTTACTCACTTTTACTAAATCTATAATCTATACGGTTTCATTTATATCATTATTATTTATATATATTTAAAACTTTTTTCTACTTTTAAAATGAGTGAACATAACTTGAAAAAAAAGCGCTATATAAAAAAAAAACCCAATGCATTATTATAAATACAGCAAAAAAAAAAACATGTATTAAATCATTGAATGCCAGCCTATTTCAGAATAGGTACTCCCACAGTGCCAGCCATTTCTGATGATTTTTACTGATTTTTCAAGACCCACAGAATATTATGTACTATGACACCAGATTCTAAAAGAATGGACTGTCTACTTTCCTCAGCAAAAAGAATTTTGTTTATAGCTTTTTTCGTTCCCCTGTAATCCTCCGTCGAGTAGAGGGAAGTTTTACTGAAATCACCAGAAATCACCAGAAAGTTGAGAAAAAAGAGGCACAACATGTGCACCTACATGTTTTCAAACCATTCAGAGAGCAATGCTGCCACCTGCTGGTTCGATAAAATATGGTCTCAAGTCATCCCCATACATCCATCCATCCATCCATTTTCTACCCTTTAATCCATTTCTGGGTCAGGGGGGTGGCAGTCAGAGATGCCACCCAAGTCTCATAGCACCAGCCCCTCACTGACCCTCTGCAGGTGGTGAGTCCACAGGAGGACGGCTGCTCTCAGAGTGTGAGCATAGCCGTGATCTTTCAGTGGGGGCTTTTGGGCAAAGTGGGGTTAAGTGTCTTGCCCAAGGACACAACGACAGCAGTCATCAGTGGGAGTCGGTGGAGAAGGTGTAGAGGTGGGAATTGAACCCACGACCTTCTGGCCTTAAGGCCAATGCTCTACCAACTGAGCTACTGTCGCCCCATCCCCATACATATTAGATACAATAGACATCTGGGAACGTGAAAATGGCGAAAAAGGCATTTGACGTATTAATGCGTCAATGGCACACGATGTTACTATTTGCTTTGACGTATTTGTGCGTCAATGGGACACAATGACAACTCACCCTCAAATCCACTTTTTTTTGCTTATAAACGGTATAAATGAGTGTCCAATAGTGTTGTCTACATATCCTGGTCATAATTTTGTCACTTTGGTGCAAATTAGTTGAAAGTTAAACTTTCTGCCTAAAACCGTCTGTGAGGCGCCATCTGCTGGCGACCTGTATTACTATATTTGAATTTTGAATCTGGCGCCAACACTGGCGCGGCAGCAAGACCTGACGTCTGAAGCAAGACCTGACGTCTGAAGCAAGACCTGACGTCAGCAGCCCCCCGCCCAGTGCAATGTAAACGGCCCAGTCTCGTTCACGCCCCCTTTAGTCCTCCAGGCTACGCCCATTTAGAGGAAGATTTGAACAGGAAATGTGAGTTACGTAAACTCCGAGGAGCGGGGGTGAGAACCACTTTAAAAAGCTACGGAATGCTAACTGCTAAATGCTAACCGCGTGTTGCCGTGGTAACTAGCATTAGTGGAAAATAACTGGTCAGAGAATTCAAGTTATAATTCTTCACATTTCAAAAATAAAAGAAGATTTAATAAAAGCACTGATATAGAAACAAAGTCACATATGTAGGAAGATAAAAAAAAGGGTGACACGTTGAGTATAACTTCCAAAACTAAATCTCATCAAACTGTAGTGAGTGGGAGCAGGAGCCGAGGGTTTGTGTTGCTCCAGTGTGAACATGTCAGGAAGTCCCACCACCAACACCACACTCACTCCCAATTATGTCCAACCCTCAGCAGAAGAAGTAGTAGTAGTAGAAGCAGTAGTAGAAGTAGAAGAAGCAGCAGTAGTAGTAGAAGTAGTAGAAGCAGTAGTAGCAGTAGTAGTAGTAGTAGAATAAGTAGTAGTAGTAGAAGTAGTAGAAGTAGTAGTAGAAGCAGTAGTAGTAGAAGTAGTAGTAGAAGTAGTAGAAGCAGTAGTAGTAGTAGTAGTAGAAGTAGTAGTAGAAGCAGTAGTAGTAGTAGAAGCAGTAGTAGTAGAAGTAGTAGAAGCAGTAGTAGTAGTAGTAGTAGAAGTAGTAGAAGCAGTAGTAGAAGTAGTAGTAGTAGTAGTAGAAGTAGTAGAAGCAGTAGTAGAAGTAGTAGTAGAAGTAGTAGTAGTAGTAGAAGTAGTAGAAGCAGTAGTAGTAGTAGTAGTAGAAGTAGTAGAATAAGTAGTAGTAGTAGAAGTAGTAGAAGCAGTAGTAGAAGTAGTAGTAGAAGTAGTAGTAGAAGCAGTAGTAGTAGAAGTAGTAGAAGCAGTAGTAGTAGAAGTAGTAGAAGTAGTAGTAGTAGTAGTAGAAGTAGTAGAAGCAGTAGTAGAAGTAGTAGTAGAAACAGTAGTAGTAGTCGTAGTAGAAGTAGTAGAAGCAGTAGTAGAAGTAACAGTAGTAGTAGTAGTGGAAGCAGTAGTAGTAGTAGTAGAAGCCGTAGTAGTAGTAGTAGAAGCAGTAGTAGTAGTAGTAGCAGTAGTAGTAGTAGTAGTAGAAACAGTAGTAGTAGAAGCAGTAGTAGTAGTAGTAGATGCAGTAGTAGTAGTAGTAGAAGCAGTAGTAGTAGTAGTAGAAGCAGTAGTAGTAGTAGTAGCAGTAGTAGTAGTAGTAGTAGAAACAGTAGTAGTAGAAGCAGTAGTAGTAGTAGTAGAAGCCGTAGTAGTAGTAGTAGAAGCAGTAGTAGTAGTAGTAGAAGTAGTAGAAGCAGTAGTAGTAGTAGTAGAAGCCGTAGTAGTAGTAGTAGAAGCAGTAGTAGTAGTAGTAGCAGTAGTAGTAGTAGTAGATGCAGTAGTAGTAATAGTAGAAGCAGTAGTAGTAGTAGAAGTAGTAGGAGCAGTAGTAGTAGTAGAAGCAGTAGTAGAAGTAGTAGAAGCAGTAGTAGTAGTAGAAGCAGTTGTAGTAGTAGTAGAAGTAGTAGTAGAAGCAGTAGTAGTAGTAGAAGCAGTAGTAGTAGAAGCAGTAGTAGTAGTAGAAGCAGTAGTAGTAGTAGTAGTAGAAGCAGTAGTAGTGGTAGTAGTAGTAGAATCAGTAGTAGTAGTAGTAGTAGTAGAAGCAGTAGTAGTAGTAGTAGTAGAAGCAGTAGTAGTGGTGGTAGTAGTAGTAGAAGCAGTAGTAGTAGAAGCAGCAGTAGTAGTAGTAGTAGAAGCAGTAGTAGTAGAAGCAGTAGTAGTAGTAGAAGCAGTAGTAGTTGTAGTAGTAGTAGATGTAGTAGAAGCAGTAGTAGTAGTAGAAGCAGTATTAGTAGATGTAGTAGAAGCAGTAGTAGTGGTAGTAGTAGTAGATGTAGTAGAAGCAGTAGTAGTAGAAGTAGTAGTAGTAGTAGTAGTAGATGCACTAGTAGTAGAAGCAGTAGTAGTATTAGTAAAAGCAGTAGTAATAGTAGTAGTAGTAGTAGTAGAAGCAGTAGTAGTAGTAGAAGCAGTAGTAGTAGTAGTAGTAGTAGTAGAAGTAGTAGTAGTAGAAGCAGTAGTAGTAGTAGTAGTAGTAGTAGTAGTAGTAGCAGTAGTAGTAGTAGAAGCAGTAGTAGTAGAAGTAGTAGAAGCAGTATTAGTAGTAGAAGCAGTAGTAGTAGAAGCAGTAGTAGTAGAAGCAGTAGTAGTAGTAGTAGTAGTAGTAGTAGAAGCAGTAGTAGTGGTAGTAGTAGTAGATATAGTAGAAGCAGTAGTAGTAGTAGTAGTAGCAGTAGTAGAAGTAGTAGTAGTAGTAGTAGTAGAAGCACTAGTAGTAGAAGCAGTAGTAGTATTAGTAAAAGCAGTAGTAATAGTAGTAGTAGTAGTAGTAGTAGAAGCAGTAGTAGTAGAGGAAGCAGTAGTAGTAGTAGTAGTAGTTGTAGAAGTAGTAAAAGCAGTAGTAATAGTAGTAGTAGTAGTAGTAGTAGAAGCAGTAGTAGTAGTGGAAGCAGTAGTAGTAGTAGTAGTAGAAGTAGTAGAAGCAGTAGTAGTAGTAGAAGCAGTAGTAGTAGTAGTAGAAGTAGTAGAAGTGGTAGTAGTAGTAGATGTAGTAGAGAGCAGTAGTAGTAGTAGAAGCAGTATTAGTAGATGTAGTAGAAGCAGTAGTAGTGGTAGTAGTAGTAGATGTAGTAGAAGCAGTAGTAGTAGAAGTAGTAGTAGTAGTAGTAGTAGATGCACTAGTAGTAGAAGCAGTAGTAGTATTAGTAAAAGCAGTAGTAATAGTAGTAGTAGTAGTAGTAGAAGCAGTAGTAGTAGAGGAAGCAGTAGTAGTAGTAGTAGTAGTAGAAGTAGTAGTAGTAGAAGCAGTAGTAGTAGTAGTAGAAGTAGTAGTAGTAGTAGTAGAAGCAGTAGTAGTAGTAGTAGAAGCAGTAGTAGTAGTAGTAGAAGCAGTAGTAGTAGTAGTAGAAGCAGTAGTAGTAGTAGAAGCAGTAGTAGTAGAAGTAGTAGTATTAGTAGTAGTAGAAGCAGTATTAGTAGTAGAAGCAGTAGTAGTAGAAGCAGTAGTAGTAGAAGCAGTAGTAGTAGTAGTAGTAGTAGAAGCAGTAGTAGTGGTAGTAGTAGAAGCAGTAGTAGTAGTAGTAGTAGAAGCAGTAGTAGTGGTAGTAGTAGTAGATATAGTAGAAGCAGTAGTAGTGGTAGTAGTAGAAGCAGTAGTAGTAGTAGTAGTAGAAGCAGTAGTAGTGGTAGTAGTAGTAGATATAGTAGAAGCAGTAGTAGTAGCAGTAGTAGAAGTAGTAGTAGTAGTAGTAGTAGTAGAAGCACTAGTAGTAGAAGCAGTAGTAGAAAGCACTAGTAGTAGAAGCAGTAGTAGTATTAGTAAAAGCAGTAGTAATAGTAGTAGTAGTAGTAGTAGTAGTAGAAGCAGTAGTAGTAGAGGAAGCAGTAGTAGTAGTAGTAGTAGTAGTTGTAGAAGTAGTAAAAGCAGTAGTAATAGTAGTAGTAGTAGTAGTAGTAGTAGTAGTAGAAGCAGTAGTAGTAGTGGAAGCAGTAGTAGTAGTAGTAGTAGTAGTAGTAGTAGAAGCAGTAGTAGTAGTAGAAGCAGTAGTAGTAGTAGTAGAAGTAGTAGAAGCAGTAGTAGTAGTAGAAGCAGTAGTAGTAGTAGTAGTAGAAGCAGTAGTAGTAGTAGTAGAAGCAGTAGTAGTAGTGGTAGAAGCAGTAGTAATGTAGTAGTAGAAGTAAAAGCAGCAGTAGTAGTAGTAGAAACAGTAGTAGTAGTAGTAGTAGTAGTAGTAGAAACAGTTGTAGTAGTAGTAGTAGAAGCAGTAATAGTAGTAGTAGTAGAAGCAGTAATAGTAGTAGTAGAAGCAGTAGTAGTAGTAGAAGCAGTAGTTGTAGCCGCAGCAGACTGGCAGCAGCATCAGTAGTAGTAGTAATTGTAGTAGTAGTGGCAGCAGTAGTTACAGTAGCAGTAGTAGTAGTAGTAGTAGCAGTGGCAGTAGTGGTAGCTGCAGTAGTAGTAGTAGTAGTAGTAGTAGTAGTAATAGTAGCAGCAGCAGTAGTTGCAGGAGCCGCAGTAGTAGTTGTAGACGCTGTAGTAGAAGCAGTCATAGTAACAGCAGCAGCATCCAAAGTAGTAGTAGTAGTAGTAGCAGACTGTAGTGGCCCCTGTGTTAGTGTTCATGTGCAGACTGTAGGGGCCCCTGTGTTAGTGCTCATGTGCAGACTGTAGGGGCCCCTGTGTTAGTGTTCATATGCAGGCTGTAGAGGGCCCCTGTGTTAGTGTTCATGTGGAGACTAGGGGCCCCTGTGTTAGTGCTCATGTGCAGACTGTAGGGGCCCCTGTGTTAGTGCTCATGTGCAGACTGTAGGGGCCCCTGTGTTAGTGCTCATGTGCAGACTGTAGGGGCCCCTGTGTTAGTGTTCATGTGGAGACTAGGGGCCCCTGTGTTAGTGCTCATGTGCAGACTGTAGGGGCCCCTGTGTTAGTGTTCATGTGCAGACTGTAGGGGCCCCTGTGTTAGTGCTCATGTGCAGACTGTAGGGGCCCCTGTGTTAGTGTTCATATGCAGGCTGTAGAGGGCCCCTGTGTTAGTGTTCATGTGGAGACTGTAGGGGCCCCTGTGTTGTCTGTTCGGGCCTTTTGTTGCCCATTGGACTAAATACTGTATGACTTCAGAAAGACTTGTTGACTCTGGATGGAGAAAGGAGGAAGGGGGAGAGAAGAGGAGGGAGGGGGAGAGAAGAGGAGGGGGGGGGAGAAGAGGAGGGGGGGGAGAAGAGGAGGGAGGGGGAGAGAAGAGGAGGGGGGGGAGAAGAGGAGGGGGGGGAGAAGAGGAGGGGGGGGAGAAGAGGAGGGGGGGGAGAAGAGGGAGGGGGAGAGAAGAGGAGGGGGGGGGGGGAGAAGAGGAGGGAGGGGGAGAGAGAGAGGAGGGGGGAGAAGAGGAGGGGGGGGAGAAGAGCGAGGGGGAGAGAAGAGGAGGGGGGGGGAGAGAAGAGGAGGGAGGGGGAGAGAAGAGGAGGGGGGGGAGAAGAGGAGGGGGGAGAAGAGGGAGGGGGAGAGAAGAGGAGGGGGGGAGAAGAGGAGGGGGGGAGAAGAGGAGGGAGGGGGAGAGAAGAGGAGGGAGGGGGAGAGAAGAGGAGGGAGGGGGGGAGAAGAGGAGGGAGGGGGAGAGAAGAGGAGGGGGGGGAGAAGAGGAGGGGGGGGAGAAGAGGGAGGGGAGAGAGAGAGGAGGGGGGGGGGAGAAGAGGAGGGAGGGGGAGAGAAGAGGAGGGGGGGAGAAGAGGAGGGGGGGGAGAAGAGCGAGGGGGAGAGAAGAGGAGGGGGGGGGGAGAGAAGAGGAGGGAGAGGGGGGGAGAAGAGGAGGGGGGGAGAAGAGGAGGGGGGAGAAGAGGGAGGGGGAGAGAAGAGGAGGGGGGAGAAGAGGAGGGGGGGAGAAAGAGGAGGGAGGGGAGAAGAGGAGGGAGGGGGAGAGAAGAGGAGGGAGGGGGGAGAAGAGGAGGGAGGGGGAGAGAAGCGGAGGGAGGGGGGAGAGAAGAGGAGGGAGGGGGGGAGAAGAGTAGGGAGGGGGGGAGAAGAGGGAGGGGGAGAGAGAGGGGGGGAGAAGAGGAGGGAGGGGGGGAGAGAGAGGAGGGAGGGGGAGAGAAGGGGGAGGGGGGAGGGAGGGAGGGGGGAGAAGAGGAGGGAGGGGGGAGAGAAGAGGAGGGAGGGGGGGAGAAGAGGAGGGAGGGGGAGAGAAGAGGAGGGAGGGGGGGAGAAGAGGAGGGAGGGGGGGAGAAGAGGAGGGAGGGGGGAGAGAAGAGGAGGGAGGGGGAGAGAAGAGGAGGGAGGGGGGGGAGAAGAGGGAGGGAGGGGGAGAGAAGAGGAGGGAGGGGGGAGAGAAGAGGAGGGAGGGGGAGAGAGAGAGGGAGGGGTGAGAGAAGAGGAGGGAGGGGGAGAGAAGAGGAGGGAGGGGGGAGAAGAAGAGGGGGAGGGGGGAGAGAAGAGGAGGGAGGGGGAGAGAAGAGGAGGGAGGGGGGAGAAGAGGAGGGGGAGAGAAGAGGGAGGGGGGAGAGAAGAAGGAGGGAGGAGGGGAGAGAAGAGGAGGGAGGGGGGGAGAAGAAGAGGAGGGAGGGGGAGAGAAGAGGAGGGAGGGGGGAGAAGAGGAGGGAGGGGGAGAAGAGGAGGGAGGGGAGGGAGGAGAGAGAGAGGGGAGAGAGAGAAGAGGGAGGGAGGGGGAGAGAAGAGGAGGGAGGGGGGGAGAAGAAGAGGAGGGGAGGGGAGAGAAGAGGAGGTAGGGGGGGAGAAGAGGAGGGAGGGGGGGGAGAAGAGGAGGGGGAGAAGAGGAGGGAGGGGGGGAGAAGAAGAGGAGGGAGGGGGGGAGAAGAGGAGGGAGGGGGAGAGAAGAGGAGGGAGGGGGGAGAGAGAGAGGAGGGGGAGAAGAGGAGGGAGGGGGGAGAAAGAGAGGGGGAGGGGGGGAGAAGAGGAGGGAGGGGGGGGAGAAGAGGAGGGAGGGGGGGAGAAGAGGAGGGAGGGGGAGAGAAGAGGAGGGGGGAGAAGAGGAGGGGGGGGGGGAGGAATGGGAGGAGCAGGGATGTGATCTAGTCTGATTTACGAAACTGATTCAAGTCCAAGTTGATCCATTTGCATCCATTTTTGTTTTGTCTGTTTGTTTTGTTGAGTCTAATAAAGTTGAATTGAATTGAAACTAGTCACACGGATCTGTATTAAAAGCGCTATACCCGTTTCTGCAATGTTTGAATGTTTAGCACCGCCCCCAACTCGCTCACAGGCTTCTCATTTCCCCTACGCTCTCATCCCACGGAGCCATCTAGTTTTATTTGCGATCTGACATGTATGCTAACATTAGCATTAGCACAACTTCTTGTAAGCTGTACAACAATCACTGATTAAATGGCACTAAAGCAATGCACTGCTAACACAATATATAAGTAAAAGAATACCGCTATTTTTGCTTCCGAATGTATTAATTTAAACATTAGAATATATTCTAATATTTAATTATAATTCCATTCCAAATTCATTCCATTGACTTGAATGTAATTCTTCCGATCATTTTTTCTTGATAACAGAACTCTCAAATCAATAATGACCGCAGCCCCAATGCAATCTCTGTTTGTAATTCAGGTGTGTAAAATACTGCCATTACTTTGCAAGTACAACAAGCTATCAGCGCCTGTCACTACATTGTGCAGTTTCACTACACACTTGTCTGTGTAGAGAAGCTAGCGGAGCTAGCGCAGCTAGCCACGCTCAATAAACAAATACATATCAATCAATCAACACCATTAAACGTTAATTGGACAATACAGTATACATACACATCCTTAACACACATGCACGGACGATTTCAGAATTTGCAGTCAACGTTTTTCATGACAAAAATACTGTTTTAAAGTGACAAAAAGCGATCGCGAAAAACCCGGAAGTTACCGTGAAACAGCTAGCTAGCTTAGCTGTTACCTGCCTAGCACGTCCCGGTGAAACCTTTGGGAGCTAACTATTTTATTTGCAGTCATTAAATACATTTCGAATTTTAAGGGCTGTCTAATATTTGTTCGAATATATATATATTTTTTATTTTAGAATTATATTTTAATTTTGAAGTCGAAGCCCTGGTGTTAAGCAGCGCTGTAGAGACTAGAGGACACAGGCTGTAGAGACTAGAGGACACAGGCTGTAGAGGCTAGAGGACACAGGCTGTAGAGACTAGAGGACACAGGCTGTAGAGGCTAGAGGACACAGGCTGTAGAGGCTAGAGGACACAGGCTGTTGAGACTAGAGGACACAGGCTGTAGAGGCTAGAGGACGCAGGCTGTAGAGACTAGAGGACACAGGCTGTAGAGACTAGAGGACACAGGCTGTAGAGACTAGAGGACACAGGCTGTAGAGACTAGAGGACACAGGCTGTAGAGACTAGAGGACGCAGGCTGTAGAGGCTAGAGGACACAGGCTGTAGAGACTAGAGGACACAGGCTGTAGAGACTAGAGGACACAGGCTGTAGAGACTAGAGGACACAGGCTGTAGAGGCTAGAGGACACAGGCTGTAGAGGCTAGAGGACACAGGCTGTAGAGACTAGAGGACACAGGCTGTAGAGGCTAGAGGACACAGGCTGTAGAGACTAGAGGACACAGGCTGTAGAGGCTAGAGGACACAGGCTGTAGAGACTAGAGGACACAGGCTGTAGAGACTAGAGGACACAGGCTGTTGAGACTAGAGGACACAGGCTGTAGAGACTAGAGGACACAGGCTGTAGAGGCTAGAGGACACAGGCTGTAGAGACTAGAGGACGCAGGCTGTAGAGACTAGAGGACACAGGCTGTAGAGGCTAGAGGACACAGGCTGTAGAGGCTAGAGGACACAGGCTGTAGAGACTAGAGGACACAGGCTGTAGAGGCTAGAGGACACAGGCTGTAGAGGCTAGAGGACACAGGCTGTTGAGACTAGAGGACACAGGCTGTAGAGGCTAGAGGACGCAGGCTGTAGAGACTAGAGGACACAGGCTGTAGAGACTAGAGGACACAGGCTGTAGAGGCTAGAGGACGCAGGCTGTAGAGGCTAGAGGACACAGGCTGTAGAGACTAGAGGACACAGGCTGTAGAGGCTAGAGGACACAGGCTGTAGAGACTAGAGGACACAGGCTGTAGAGACTAGAGGACACAGGCTGTAGAGACTAGAGGACACAGGCTGTAGAGACTAGAGGACACAGGCTGTAGAGGCTAGAGGACACAGGCTGTAGAGACTAGAGGACACAGGCTGTAGAGACTAGAGGACACAGGCTGTAGAGACTAGAGGACACAGGCTGTAGAGACTAGAGGACACAGGCTGTAGAGACTAGAGGACACAGGCTGTAGAGACTAGAGGACACAGGCTGTAGAGACTAGAGGACACAGGCTGTAGAGACTAGAGGACACAGGCTGTAGAGACTAGAGGACACAGGCTGTAGAGACTAGAGGACACAGGCTGTAGAGACTAGAGGACGCAGGCTGTAGAGACTAGAGGACACAGGCTGTAGAGACTAGAGTACACAGGCTGTAGAGGCTAGAGGACACAGGCTGTAGAGGCTAGAGGACACAGGCTGTAGAGACTAGAGGACACAGGCTGTAGAGACTAGAGGACACAGGCTGTAGAGACTAGAGGACACAGGCTGTAGAGACTAGAGGACACAGGCTGTAGAGACTAGAGGACACAGGCTGTAGAGGCTAGAGGACACAGGCTGTAGAGACTAGAGGACACAGGCTGTAGAGACTAGAGGACACAGGCTGTAGAGGCTAGAGGACACAGGCTGTAGAGACTAGAGGACACAGGCTGTAGAGGCTAGAGGACACAGGCTGTAGAGACTAGAGGACACAGGCTGTAGAGACTAGAGGACACAGGCTGTAGAGGCTAGAGGACGCAGGCTGTAGAGACTAGAGGACACAGGCTGTAGAGGCTAGAGGACACAGGCTGTAGAGGCTAGAGGACACAGGCTGTAGAGGCTAGAGGACACAGGCTGTAGAGACTAGAGGACACAGGCTGTAGAGGCTAGAGGACGCAGGCTGTAGAGACTAGAGGACACAGGCTGTAGAGGCTAGAGGACACAGGCTGTAGAGACTAGAGGACACAGGCTGTAGAGGCTAGAGGACACAGGCTGTAGAGGCTAGAGGACGCAGGCTGTAGAGGCTAGAGGACACAGGCTGTAGAGGCTAGAGGACACAGGCTGTAGAGACTAGAGGACACAGGCTGTAGAGGCTAGAGGACACAGGCTGTAGAGACTAGAGGACGCAGGCTGTAGAGACTAGAGGACACAGGCTGTAGAGGCTAGAGGACACAGGCTGTAGAGACTAGAGGACGCAGGCTGTAGAGACTAGAGGACACAGGCTGTAGAGGCTAGAGGACACAGGCTGTAGAGACTAGAGGACACAGGCTGTAGAGACTAGAGGACGCAGGCTGTAGAGGCTAGAGGACGCAGGCTGTAGAGGCTAGAGGACACAAGCTGTAGAGGCTAGAGGACACAGGCTGTAGAGGCTAGAGGACACAGGCTGTAGAGACTAGAGGACACAGGCTGTAGAGGCTAGAGGACACAGGCTGTAGAGACTAGAGGACACAGGCTGTAGAGACTAGAGGACACAGGCTGTAGAGACTAGAGGACACAGGCTGTAGAGGCTAGAGGACACAGGCTGTAGAGGCTAGAGGACGCAGGCTGTAGAGACTAGAGGACACAGGCTGTAGAGGCTAGAGGACACAGGCTGTAGAGACTAGAGGACACAGGCTGTAGAGGCTAGAGGACGCAGGCTGTAGAGACTAGAGGACACAGGCTGTAGAGACTAGAGGACACAGGCTGTAGAGGCTAGAGGACACAGGCTGTAGAGACTAGAGGACACAGGCTGTAGAGACTAGAGGACACAGGCTGTAGAGGCTAGAGGACACAGGCTGTAGAGACTAGAGGACACAGGCTGTAGAGGCTAGAGGACACAGGCTGTAGAGGCTAGAGGACGCAGGCTGTAGAGGCTAGAGGACGCAGGCTGTAGAGGCTAGAGGACACAGGCTGTAGAGACTAGAGGACACAGGCTGTAGAGGCTAGAGGACGCAGGCTGTAGAGGCTAGAGGACACAGGCTGTAGAGACTAGAGGACACAGGCTGTAGAGGCTAGAGGACACAGGCTGTAGAGACTAGAGGACACAGGCTGTAGAGACTAGAGGACACAGGCTGTAGAGACTAGAGGACGCAGGCTGTAGAGGCTAGAGGACACAGGCTGTAGAGACTAGAGGACACAGGCTGTAGAGACTAGAGGACACAGGCTGTAGAGACTAGAGGACACAGGCTGTAGAGACTAGAGGACACAGGCTGTTCACTGCTCGTTCTGTGAGCGGAGGAGAACAAACGGCCGCTCAGACTCTACTCAGCACTTTTCACTGCTTGTAATTCTTACACAGCTGAATCAATAACCTCAAGTTTTCAATTAAATTATGTATTATAATACAACTTGTATGTAGTAAAAAGCCTTTTTATGAACTACTTAGAAAAAAAATCGGGTATAGCTTCTTTAAAGCTGCACTAACTGACTTTGGGATTTCGAAGCAGCGGTACCGCTGGCCTCGCTCTTTCTCCTCCCCACGAAGCTATCGCCCCCCACTACCCCACACCCACTGTTGTTTACGGAGCTAGCGTCTCCCAACATGGATAGAATCATGTATGGTACATTTGAGCGTGGATGGCGTGACCATAGAACGATAGAACCGGGAAGCGCGGAGGAACAGGACTTTCTTTTGGATGGCTGTCTCGCTGTGTAAGCAGTAACCGGTGACGAAGACGAGAAAGTTTCAGGTTAGCTCCTCTGCTTGTTGTGCTAACTCAGCCGTCTATGCTAACGGACCTGTAGATTTCTCAAGAAAGTGGGGGCTAGTGGTCCGCTGTGATTGGTCACAATCTGGTCCCGAAAAACATTCTCTTCCTTGTTTCATCAAAACTCGATCTAAAATATAATGTCACACCCTGCGCTACTTTTTCTTCAAAAAGTGCAGTGCAGTGCACTGCGTGGATATGGATTACATTTTCGTAATGAATACAATAATAAAGTCAGTTAGTGCAGCTTTAAAGAGCTTTTTTTTTTTGAGATTCAAAGTGAGTTGAAGCAAAACTCTTTCCATGAGCTCTTTCCTATTGTGCTTCATTGAGCTAGCGGGTTAACATTGTCCATTAATATACAGTACAGTCTGTGTTAGCATTGTCCATCTGTATACAGTCTATGTTAGCATTGTCCATCTGTATACAGTCTGTGTTAGCATTGTCCATCAGTATACAGTCTGTTAGCATTGTCCATCTGTATACAGTCTGTGTTAGCATTGTCCATCTGTATACAGTCTGTTAGCATTGTTCATCTGTATACAGTCTGTGTTAGCATTGTTCATCTGTATACAGTCTATGTTAGCATTGTTCATCTGTATACAGTCTATGTTAGCATTGTTCATCTGTATACAGTCTATGTTAGCATTGTCCATCTGTATACAGTCTGTGTTAGCATTGTCCATCTGTATACAGTCTATGTTAGCATTGTCCATCTGTATACAGTCTGTGTTAGCATTGTCCATCTGTATACAGTCTATGTTAGCATTGTCCATCTGTATACAGTCTGTGTTAGCATTGTCCATATGTATACAGTCTGTGTTAGCATTGTCCATCTGTATACAGTCTGTTGTGGTCACTTATAGTTGGTGATGTCTGTGTTTCAGGCTGTCCCACTCTCAGCGGTCCGCGGTTAAGGTCCTTCGCCGTATGCAGTACTTCGTGGCCAGGAGGAAATTTCAGGTGAGTAAAAAAGTGCTTGAGAAAGTGTTAAACAAGAAGCATTATGAGCTGGTCACACTCAGGGGGGAGTTGTGCAGCCTGCTGTTGGGGCTGGGGGATGGGAGGAGGAGGAGGAGGCCCATCAGCTGTGTTTGGGAGTCGTGTATTGTGCGGTGAGTGCATTGCATTTTTGTGTGAAAACGGCTATAATAACTCGCACCTGCACGTCCTCTGAGTGTGCGTCCAGTCCGGCTCGTATCCTGGGGTCTGGGTTTTACTGGTCTCCTGGGCCCGGAGAGGAAAATACACACACACATATGAACAATAAGAAAAACACATGTGGTCATGGTTGTATTGTGGCTAGCAGCATGACGTCACATACACTCAAAAGCCCCGTTTCCACCAGCCCTACTTGACCCTACCGTGTTTAGCCATTTTATTTATTTATTTATTTATTTATTTATTTATTTATTTATTTGTTTCAATTGTAGACAAAAACAATACTACACATATTACAATTACATTTCAAATAATTGTCGTCTTGTCTCACAAATGAAAAGGAGCAGAAAGAAGAAAAAAAATCTTATGTTGCCTGCCCCTTTCTTCGTACATGTACAAATTAAATAAAAAAAAATTAAAATTAAAATTTTAAACTAGTGATATGTACTTTTTTTAGTACTGCTTTGGCACCTGATTTTGTCGAGCTGGTACTAAAGTGTTGTCGTTGTGTTTGGCCAGTCCTGCACAGCCTCAGTCCTCGTTCTACAGTCTGAGTCCTGTATCTGCAGCCTGTCTGTGGGAGCAGATCTCTCTCAATGTGGGCCTTCCCTGGGGTTTCTCACTTTTTTCCGCACAATTGTTTTTTTTTTTCAAGTGTTTTTTTGCCGATGCAGGAGGTTCTAAAGACAGATGTGATCCAGGACATTTATTGACAGTTATGGACAGTGGTCATGTTATTATCCAATCCAATCCACTTTATGTATATAGCACATTTCATATAATTTAACAAGTTTCCAAAGTGCTGCACAGAGATAAAAGTAACACATTTAAATACACAGCTTTGCCAGCTTCATATGTAAAAAAAAAAGTCAAACATTATGTACGCAGTAAAAAATTATGTATTTTGTAATGTATTTATGTGTTTGTTATTATTTAATTTCCTGTGTTTTATTGTCTAATCAGTTGAGGAATTGACAAATTTGTATAAGTCCTCAGCGATGTTTTGATTCGGGTCAATACAAAGTAAAATTGGAGTTGAATTCAAACTAAATTGCGTTGAATTTCCCCCATATTGGTTCGCTGTGGTTATAAGACCACTTTACCGTTGCTGTTCATGCAAGGTCAGCGGTTGAGGTGACACTGAAAAATGATTGTCAAAGTTCTTGATTTGGTATAACAGTGCAATTCTAGGTACTTGGGAATGTTTTGGTGTGATTGAAACGAGCTCTTCCATGTTGAGTAGGGAAGTACTGGACGTGTCAATTTTTTAAAGTTTGTTCTTCAAGATGACCTTAAATGGACTGCCATTGTGGTTTTGTGGTTTCCTCATCTGTCAGAGACAGAAAAAAAATACACTAATTGAATGATAGAGTAACATTAAATAAGAATAAAATGTGAATAACTTCGACTGTGAAAAAAAACTATTGTATATCGATATACGATATTGTTGTGCGATGCAACGTATCGATACTTATGCAAGTATCATACTTGCTAGCCAGACGCCTCTTGCACAAACTAAGTTTTTACCTTTTGTAATAGTCAGGATTTTTTACAAATTGGACCTCATTTCCGAATGAGCCCGAGTGTTTAGACATGTGTGGATGAGTTCAATGACTTGCATGAATGGGAAACTTCTAAACTGCTTTAAAAAAGTCTTTGCTTATAGCGGACTTGTGACAATATGGCTCGGAAGCCAGGGCAACGTTGGAATATTGTGAGATAGGTTAAGGTAGGAAGATACGTTCTTGATTAATAGAATCCATTAGCATTCGCATCGCAATGCTCCCCAAAGTAGGGGGACTGGCTTATACGTGTAAAAAACATTCACATCGAAGTCATATGTATGCGGTCCAATTATACATCCCTGAACTTTACATCAAGGCGGAACCTTTTTTTCTTTGTTTCGGTCAGATTTTGATTTAGCGAGTACACTGGTCATGTTTGTTTTCACTAAGAAGTAAGCCACCAATACTTCATAAAATAGTATTCTAAACGTAGACTCTGTAAACTACAGTACATTATGTGGCTATGTGGAAAACGCTCTAAAAATGTGACTGATTCAGTGTAAATGAGGAGTCTCTGGAACAGTTAATGCACTTTTCAATTGTGACACACTAAATGTCAAATGGCATTTAAGTTAAAACTTTGGAAACATTCCTTTTTTAATACATATCTTAAGGTTAATCTTTATAATATTTAAGTTTCTTAATACTATCAGATCGCCACACAAGTATTGGATCGTGACAAAGGTATCGTCCCAGCCCTAATCAATAAAAGCATATCGTCCACGTCCAAAAAAATATATGCCCTATCCCTATTGGTAAGCACATAACTTTGATATGAAATAATAAACCCATTACACTTACTCTGATGTGCAAATGAAGTGCTTAAGGGACACCACACATCCATCTGCTGTATTATATGCAGCCAAGGGGTATGTTTCTTTCAATTCAGAATGTTTCATGATTTCTGTCTCTCCTGTTGGCTCCAGTCTGAAGCTTCTCAGGTGTTCACAATACCAGCCACTAAGCAACTTCAAAACAAAAACAGGAGTTTCCTTCACAACGATTATTTGCTGGATTTCTCCAAAGTCAGGTAGGCCTCCTGTTGAGCCAAACGGCAGCAGCATTCCAACATTGTAGTCTGTGCCTAAAATGGTGGCTTTATTTGTCATGGTCACAAGGTCTTCCCCAGGGAACTTCCTAGCAAAGGACTCCCTAATGCTGTCTTTTAACAGATCGACTGGTATATCAGTCTTCTTGGACAGTGACAGTGCTGGCCTTTGGTTGTTGCAGTCGTGGGTATGATATGCAATCATTGCTTGGTGTTTTTTTGCCATTGTCATGAGAATGTTTCTAAAACATCCAGTCTGCCTCACAATCCTTTTAAAGAATCGATGTTTGGCTTCAAACCTCATGGTCCAGAAATGTACCAGTGGCCCGTAAACCGTTGTAAGCCAAGGATAGTGCTCTAGAAAGTGATGTTTTGGTCTCACTTTCTCCTCTGGAAACACTTTCAAAAATCTGTAACGGTGTTCTGAAATCTTACTTTCCATGTATCCTATTGACTCATCTGTGTGGAGAGGAGCCATGACAAGCTCAACAACATCTCTTAGGGTCATCAAAACCTCCCACGCAGGATCATCTTCTGGTACTTTGTCCCCAATCATGAGAGGCATCATTCTCAACAAGCACCAGTTTTCATGTGCATTACCTCCTACACTTTTTCGTGATGTGAAGTTTGGGGCAATGGGTTGTGGACTGTTTGCCTTATCACTCCATTTATACGGAAAGGAACGGATGGAATGGTTGAGTTCCTGAAGGGAGAAGTACTTCTTTCTGATAAACACGTCAAGACAAAGTGATATTTCCACAGGCACAATCCCTTCAAGCAAATCATGCAAAGGATCTACGGGATAACCTGATGTAACATGAAAGTGACTGAGTTTGCCTGAGATGGGACACTGTCTTTTAACGCCACAGTGATGACCTCCTGTGGGATCAGACAGTGCTGCTTTGACATGCATGGCATAGTTGGACTTGGTCCGTGGTGGAAACAGTCCTTCTGCTACTTCGTGCTTCTGGATCTGTGACCGTTCTCCAGTGCATAACCGACAGAAATGTGAACCTGAAAAGCTTTCCACAAACCCACCTATTGAGTGAGCTCCAAGGTTGTCGGCGACAACAGCAAGTATAGTGCCCTTGACAACTTTACCCATGCTTTGAACAAAAATGCCATCATCTTCAAAGGACTTCAAATCTTTGAGCAGTGGGTCCAAAACTTTTGCATAGCCAAACTGTTTGACGTCATTAGCCTTGCACAAGATGTTCAAGTAAATGGAAGTCAGTGTAGATCTCAATGTGGCAGGTATGTCTGCAAACACCCAGTACACAGCAGTGACTTTATGTTTCTTGCGGGATGTTCCCAGAGGGTTGCACACCTCAAAGTCATCTATATAAAGGATGAGTGGCAGTTTAAGTTCATCTTCACATAAAAAGGCATTCTCTTTCAGTAAAGACCCATCATTAAATGATTTGTATGCGGAAGAGACTTCAGACGGCTTTTTGTGTTGTAATATGGCATTTCGAATGTGTTTTTTGTCCAAAAGTTGAGACAATAAAGGAAGGATCGGAACATATTGTAATGATTTTTTCTCTCTACTGTCAAGTATGTATTCAACTGGCTCAACAGATGATAAATGATCCTTTCGAAATTGCTCTCTTCTAAACTTGCTGCTTAAGGGCCCATCCACTCGTAAAGCAGCAGAGACAGGGCTTCGCTGGCAAAGGTCTTTGACAATTTCTGTCATTACTGAGTCTTCAATCATACAATCATGTTTTCTCAAAGTGCTCAGGATTATGTCTTTAATGACAGGGGCAGATGCAGACGCTGTAAGGAATTGAAGCTCCTCTATGAGCTGGTCGATACAGGAATTGGAGACATTGAAAATGCTGTCCATTTTCAAGAGAAGCAACCCCACTCTGTCAGTGATGATCTTGTTCAAATCCTCCTCCACTTCCAGGACAGAGCCAAAGTCATCTTCAACATCCTCAACAAGATCCACTTCTTCATCCTTATTCTTTGGGTATTGGTGAAGAACAGTGGTTTTGAAATCTTCCACTGAGTGTGGGTTATGTTTTCTACTTTTGTGGCTGTGGAATGATGCATATATATTGGTTTTGTAAGCACACCCCTCAAATACACAGGGCACTGTTTCAAATTTTTTTAAATGGCCACCAAGATGTTCAAAAAATTGCCTCTCATTGTCAGAATATGAATTGCAGACAATGCACGTGAACGAAAAGATGCCTAGCTGTGTTGCTTGAGAGTGATGTCTTGACAAATGTGTCCTTAATGCACCCCATGACTTAAAATTACAAGGACAATTTTCATGGAGGCAGGG
This sequence comes from Knipowitschia caucasica, assembly GCA_964034765.1. NCBI lineage: Eukaryota > Metazoa > Chordata > Actinopteri > Gobiiformes > Gobiidae > Knipowitschia > Knipowitschia caucasica. The sequence goes on along the minus strand of OZ035824.1, from coordinate 5,710,305 downwards.
CATTGAGTGAACACGACCTAAATGCCCATGTATTAGTCTGCTGTGTTTCAGAAGGTATAATCTTCTTGATGTTGTGAAGTTGCACAACTTGCACTTCCAGTTCATTTTTGCAAGTAGTGATAAAAGGAATGGCTAAATAAATAAAAAAATATTAAGATACCTGGTGTATGGGGTTAGTTTGGGTGGGTGGGTCAGCCCCACATAAGGTCCATGAACAGATTCTAACTGCAACAGAAAAAACAAACAAAAAAACATTAAACATATTATTCTCAATAATAATTTCAATATTTATTAAACATCAACAGTTCGGTTTATCTTGCATGATTGGTTAAGTTGCTGGAATATACAGTACAGACCAAAAGACGCTTTTTTCTAAATTGTTTTTTTCTTTTAGTTCCAAGACTGTTTACATTGTAGTTTCTCATTGAAGGTATTCATTTATGAATGAACATATATGGAATTATGTTTTAAACAGAAAAAAATTAAAATAAATTCACATTTTGGCCACATTTTGCTTTGATTCCTGCTTTACACTTTTGACATTTTCTCATTGAGCACCACAATGTCGTCACCAGAAATAGTTTGAACTTCACAAACTGTTCAACCATTTCGGATGTCGACCTTATTAAATGAAGCTCATTGAGAAAATGCCAACAACGAAGAGTGCTGATTTTGAAGAATTAAACATTTAAAAAATATTTTGAGCTTTTTCACCCTTTTTTGTTTCTTACATAATTGCATGTGTTAATTCATAGTTTAATGCCTTCAATGAGAATCAGACAAAGTAAATAGTTTTGAAAGTAAAGAAATGCTGATACATCAAAAGTGTTTCCAAACTTTTGGTCTGTACTGTAAGCAGTGTTTGGAATAACGCTGTTTAAAATAACGGCGTTAGGTAACGACGTTATTGTTTCAGTAACGGAGTAATCTAATTCCTTACTCTCCCCGTTGTTACAACGCCGTTATCGTTACTGGGTCAAAGTGTCTCGTTACAATTGAACTGAATGAGCTCCGCTGTGTCAGCATGGGGAGAGCAGCGGAGTTTCACGGAGTGCTCACGCGGCTCGTCCTCCCCACAGCGCGGGGCGGCCGCAGGGGACGATCATTGATCTAGTGTTGGAACTTATTTTTAACCCAAAGACTCGTCCCTGTGTCTAGTTAGCTCGTCAATTTCCAGTGTGAATTCTCGTCTAACAGACCGTCTCAGCACTGGTCCAGACGCAATTATTACAATTATTACCTTACCACTGTATCTCCCGGTGTTTACGAGAAACCACGTTGATGTGCGTCTTTGTAAAAGTAAAGAACTCCGGTTTCTAACACGTGAAGGCCATTGGTGGAGGCTAATCCTTCGGACTGCCTCCGCTTTAGCTCCGAATACAAGCCAAGTGAAATATTTCGTCACGTTATAAATTATCATTTGCATCTGCATTATATACAGCAATAGCCCCATGCAAATAGCTTACCTTTACTCATTTGGGCTGTAGGCATCCGGCGCAAAAGGACGGTGGCGCTCCAAGATGGCTGAAAAACGTGGTCTGATCGTTTGACTCAACCTATTGGGAACGAGGACTGACGCATGCGCAAGCAAGGCCACAGGGCTCACGTCTTTGGGGTGTATTTTACCAAATTCTTTGGGGTATATTTTACCATATTTTCTACATAACAGTTGTTACTGTTAACAATTAGGTAGCATGTGTAAAATGTACCCATTATTTTATCATTTCATGGCTGGCTACAATAATCGAGTAAAATATATACGGTTTACATAGATTATATTTACAACTCGCCAAAATCACTTTTTTCAGTGTAGAGGACGCAGGCTGTAGAGACTAGAGGACACAGGCTGTAGAGGCTAGAGGACACAGGCTGTAGAGGCTAGAGGACACAGGCTGTAGAGACTAGAGGACACAGGCTGTAGAGACTAGAGGACACAGGCTGTAGAGACTAGAGGACGCAGGCTGTAGAGACTAGAGGACACAGGCTGTAGAGGCTAGAGGACGCAGGCTGTAGAGACTAGAGGACACAGGCTGTAGAGGCTAGAGGACACAGGCTGTAGAGACTAGAGGACACAGGCTGTAGAGACTAGAGGACACAGGCTGTAGAGACTAGAGGACACAGGCTGTAGAGACTAGAGGACACAGGCTGTAGAGACTAGAGGACACAGGCTGTAGAGGCTAGAGGACGCAGGCTGTAGAGGCTAGAGGACACAGGCTGTAGAGACTAGAGGACACAGGCTGTAGAGACTAGAGGACACAGGCTGTAGAGACTAGAGGACACAGGCTGTAGAGACTAGAGGACACAGGCTGTAGAGACTAGAGGACACAGGCTGTAGAGACTAGAGGACACAGGCTGTAGAGACTAGAGGACACAGGCTGTAGAGACTAGAGGACGCAGGCTGTAGAGGCTAGAGGACACAGGCTGTAGAGACTAGAGGACACAGGCTGTAGAGACTAGAGGACACAGGCTGTAGAGACTAGAGGACACAGGCTGTAGAGGCTAGAGGACACAGGCTGTAGAGACTAGAGGACACAGGCTGTAGAGACTAGAGGACACAGGCTGTAGAGACTAGAGGACACAGGCTGTAGAGGCTAGAGGACACAGGCTGTAGAGGCTAGAGGACACAGGCTGTAGAGACTAGAGGACACAGGCTGTAGAGACTAGAGGACACAGGCTGTAGAGACTAGAGGACACAGGCTGTAGAGACTAGAGGACACAGGCTGTAGAGACTAGAGGACACAGGCTGTAGAGACTAGAGGACGCAGGCTGTAGAGACTAGAGGACACAGGCTGTAGAGACTAGAGGACACAGGCTGTAGAGACTAGAGGACGCAGGCTGTAGAGGCTAGAGGACACAGGCTGTAGAGACTAGAGGACACAGGCTGTAGAGACTAGAGGACACAGGCTGTAGAGACTAGAGGACACAGGCTGTAGAGACTAGAGGACACAGGCTGTAGAGACTAGAGGACGCAGGCTGTAGAGACTAGAGGACACAGGCTGTAGAGACTAGAGGACACAGGCTGTAGAGACTAGAGGACACAGGCTGTAGAGACTAGAGGACACAGGCTGTAGAGACTAGAGGACACAGGCTGTAGAGACTAGAGGACGCAGGCTGTAGAGACTAGAGGACGCAGGCTGTAGAGACTAGAGGACACAGGCTGTAGAGACTAGAGGACACAGGCTGTAGAGACTAGAGGACACAGGCTGTAGAGACTAGAGGACACAGGCTGTAGAGACTAGAGGACACAGGCTGTAGAGACTAGAGGACGCAGGCTGTAGAGACTAGAGGACACAGGCTGTAGAGACTAGAGGACACAGGCTGTAGAGGCTAGAGGACACAGGCTGTAGAGACTAGAGGACACAGGCTGTAGAGACTAGAGGACACAGGCTGTAGAGACTAGAGGACGCAGGCTGTAGAGGCTAGAGGACACAGGCTGTAGAGACTAGAGGACGCAGGCTGTAGAGGCTAGAGGACGCAGGCTGTAGAGACTAGAGGACGCAGGCTGTAGAGACTAGAGGACACAGGCTGTAGAGACTAGAGGACACAGGCTGTAGAGACTAGAGGACACAGGCTGTAGAGACTAGAGGACACAGGCTGTTCGCTGCTCGTTCTGTGAGCGGAGGAGAACAAACGGCCGCTCAGACTCTACTCAGCACTTTTCACTGCTTGTAATTCTTACACAGCTGAATCAATAACCTCAAGTTTTCAATTAAATTATGTATTATAATACAACTTGTATGTAGTAAAAAGCCTTTTTATGAACTACTTAGAAAAAAAATCGGGTATAGCTTCTTTAAAGCTGCACTAACTGACTTTGGGATTTCGAAGCAGCGGTACCGCTGGCCTCGCTCTTTCTCCTCCCCACGAAGCTATCGCCCCCCACTACCCCACACCCACTGTTGTTTACGGAGCTAGCGTCTCCCAACATGGATAGAATCATGTATGGTACATTTGAGCGTGGATGGCGTGACCATAGAACGATAGAACCGGGAAGCGCGGAGGAACAGGACTTTCTTTTGGATGGCTGTCTCGCTGTGTAAGCAGTAACCGGTGACGAAGACGAGAAAGTTTCAGGTTAGCTCCTCTGCTTGTTGTGCTAACTCAGCCGTCTATGCTAACGGACCTGTAGATTTCTCAAGAAAGTGGGGGCTAGTGGTCCGCTGTGATTGGTCACAATCTGGTCCCGAAAAACATTCTCTTCCTTGTTTCATCAAAACTCGATCTAAAATATAATGTCACACCCTGCGCTACTTTTTCTTCAAAAAGTGCAGTGCAGTGCACTGCGTGGATATGGATTACATTTTCGTAATGAATACAATAATAAAGTCAGTTAGTGCAGCTTTAAAGAGCTTTTTTTTTTTGAGATTCAAAGTGAGTTGAAGCAAAACTCTTTCCATGAGCTCTTTCCTATTGTGCTTCATTGAGCTAGCGGGTTAACATTGTCCATTAATATACAGTACAGTCTGTGTTAGCATTGTCCATCTGTATACAGTCTGTTAGCATTGTCCATCTGTATACAGTCTGTGTTAGCATTGTCCATCAGTATACAGTCTGTTAGCATTGTCCATCTGTATACAGTCTGTGTTAGCATTGTCCATCTGTATACAGTCTGTGTTAGCATTGTTCATCTGTATACAGTCTATGTTAGCATTGTCCATCTGTATACAGTCTGTGTTAGCATTGTCCATCTGTATACAGTCTGTTGTGGTCACTTATAGTTGGTGATGTCTGTGTTTCAGGCTGTCCCACTCTCAGCGGTCCGCGGTTAAGGTCCTTCGCCGTATGCAGTACTTCGTGGCCAGGAGGAAATTTCAGGTGAGTAAAAAAGTGCTTGAGAAAGTGTTAAACAAGAAGCATTATGAGCTGGTCACACTCAGGGGGGAGTTGTGCAGCCTGCTGTTGGGGCTGGGGGATGGGAGGAGGAGGAGGAGGCCCATCAGCTGTGTTTGGGAGTCGTGTATTGTGCGGTGAGTGCATTGCATTTTTGTGTGAAAACGGCTATAATAACTCGCACCTGCACGTCCTCTGAGTGTGCGTCCAGTCCGGCTCGTATCCTGGGGTCTGGGTTTTACTGGTCTCCTGGGCCCGGAGAGGAAAATACACACACACATATGAACAATAAGAAAAACACATGTGGTCATGGTTGTATTGTGGCTAGCAGCATGACGTCACATACACTCAAAAGCCCCGTTTCCACCAGCCCTACTTGACCCTACCGTGTTTAGCCATTTTATTTATTTATTTATTTATTTATTTATTTATTTATTTGTTTCAATTGTAGACAAAAACAATACTACACATATTACAATTACATTTCAAATAATTGTCGTCTTGTCTCACAAATGAAAAGGAGCAGAAAGAAGAAAAAAAATCTTATGTTGCCTGCCCCTTTCTTCGTACATGTACAAATTAAATAAAAAAAAATTAAAATTAAAATTTTACTAACTAGTGATATGTACTTTTTTTAGTACTGCTTTGGCACCTGATTTTGTCGAGCTGGTACTAAAGTGTTGTCGTTGTGTTTGGCCAGTCCTGCACAGCCTCAGTCCTCGTTCTACAGTCTGAGTCCTGTATCTGCAGCCTGTCTGTGGGAGCAGATCTCTCTCAATGTGGGCCTTCCCTGGGGTTTCTCACTTTTTTCCGCACAATTGTTTTTTTTTTTCAAGTGTTTTTTTGCCGATGCAGGAGGTTCTAAAGACAGATGTGATCCAGGACATTTATTGACAGTTATGGACAGTGGTCATGTTATTATCCAATCCAATCCACTTTATGTATATAGCACATTTCATATAATTTAACAAGTTTCCAAAGTGCTGCACAGAGATAAAAGTAACACATTTAAATACACAGCTTTGCCAGCTTCATATGTAAAAAAAAAAGTCAAACATTATGTACGCAGTAAAAAATTATGTATTTTGTAATGTATTTATGTGTTTGTTATTATTTAATTTCCTGTGTTTTATTGTCTAAATCAGTTGAGGAATTGACAAATTTGTATAAGTCCTCAGCGATGTTTTGATTCGGGTCAATACAAAGTAAAATTGGAGTGAATTCAACTAAATTGCGTTGAATTTCCCCCATATTGGTTCGCTGTGGGTCGGTTGCTAGGATACGGTTCCTGATACTAAAGCATTATGGAAAAATCGGGTAGAGTCCGATCAAAGTCACTTTTTCTACTTTTTCTTTTGGCCCTGATTGTGTTAAATGATTCGTCTCAGAGGTCTTTACAAAACTGCGGATTTGCCAACGACAGATCAGAGAATCAAAAAGTCGGGGACATGTAATAGTAACAAACACACAGACATGCTAACATGCTAACACAAATATGGATAATTCTACTTTTTAACATTTGTACAACAGGCTAGACATATTTTATTAATAGTTTGATTGTGTTTACGTTCCGCACAGGCTCTATTCAAGGATCGTACTTACTGTATGACGTGCTCACGTTTGAGATGTAATTTCATGCGCGTCTATTTTGAAAAACAGGTTTTCTATTTTCTTACGCTTTCCAGGCTCCAGGCGTGTTTTCAATTACAGGCTATAAGTGAAATCAGCTGTGAGCCTGTTATGTATACCTAAGATACCCCTAAAGAGTTCAGCAAGTTCACGGCCACGCTGCCTCTATCACCAGCACGACACGCACACACACACACACACACACACACACACACACACACACACACACACACACACACACACACACACAGTGACACACACACAGCAACACTCCAAACAAAGCTGAGAAAAGACTCTAGTGCTTTTTCTAATCCATGCTCTTGTCACCACACACACACGCACACAGTCACACACACTCTCACTTGCGCACACACACACACACAACGAAGGGGTTAACAATGAACCCATTGCCCCCACAGACAGGGGGGTGGGGTCGGCCTGTTTTGGGGGGGACATGCCAACAGTGTGTGACAATGGCTTTTGTGTTTTTGTTGTGTGTGTGTGTGTGTGTGTGTGTGTGTGTGTGTGTGTTTGCAGCAAGCGCGGAAGCCCTATGACGTACGTGACGTGATCGAGCAGTATTCCCAGGGCCACCTCAACATGATGGTCCGGATCAAGGAGCTGCAGAGGAGGTCCACATTAACTCACATATACTGTGGATTAAGTGTCATTTCACATAATCCTAATCCCTCACTGATCTCTGTCTGTGCTCTCTGGTCTCTCTCTCTTGGTCTCTCTCTTGGTCTCTCTCTGGTCTCTCTCTTGGTCTCTCTCTGGTCTCTCTCTCTGGTCTCTCTCTTTGGTCTCTCTCTGGTCTCTCTCTCTGGTCTTTCTCTTGGTCTCTCTCTGGTCTCTCTCTCTTGGTCTCTCTCTTGGTCTCTCTCTGGTCTCTCTCTCTGGTCTTTCTCTTGGTCTCTCTCTCTGGTCTCTCTCTCTGGTCTCTCTCTGGTCTCTCTCTCTTGGTCTCTCTCTGGTCTCTCTCTCTGGTCTCTCTCTCTTGGTCTCTCTCTTGGTCTCTCTCTGGTCTCTCTCTCTGGTCTTTCTCTTGGTCTCTCTCTGGTCTCTCTCTTGGTCTCTCTCTGGTCTCTCTCTCTTGGTCTCTCTCTTGGTCTCTCTCTGGTCTCTCTCTTTGGTCTCTCTCTGGTCTCTCTCTCTGGTCTCTCTCTTGGTCTCTCTCTTTGGTCTCTCTCTGGTCTCTCTCTCTGGTCTTTCTCTTGGTCTCTCTCTGGTCTCTCTCTCTGGTCTCTCTCTGGTCTCTCTCTCTGTTCTCTCTCTTTGGTCTCTCTCTGGTCTCTCTCTCTGGTCTTTCTCTTGGTCTCTCTCTGGTCTTTCTCTTGGTCTCTCTCTGGTCTCTCTCTCTGGTCTCTCTCTTTGGTCTCTCTCTGGTCTCTCTCTCTGGTCTCTCTCTGGTCTCTCTCTTTGGTCTCTCTCTGGTCTCTCTCTCTGGTCTTTCTCTTGGTCTCTCTCTGGTCTCTCTCTGGTCTCTCTCTTTGGTCTCTCTCTGGTCTCTCTCTTTGGTCTCTCTCTGGTCTCTCTCTGGTCTCTCTCTTTGGTCTCTCAGTCTGGTCTCTATTCTCTAGGCCTCTCTGGTCTCTCACTTGATTCTATCTCGTCCCTCTCTGGTCTCTCTTGTCTCTCTCTTTAGGACTTGGTCTTGGTCACACACACACACACACACACACACACACACACACACACACACACACACACACACACACACACACACACACACACACACACACACACACACACACACACACACACACACACACACACACACACACACACAGTCCAAGACCATGTCCAAATCCAAGTCCAAGATCAAGACAAATACCAAGTCCAAGTCCAAGTCCAAGACCACGTCCTAGACCAAGTTCTAGACCAAGTCCCAGACCAATTTCTAGACCAAGTCCCAGACCGAGACTAAGACCCAGACCATGTAGTGAACAACATCAGGCCCATAATGCGGTCTTCAACAGATCCTTGTGAGTCCATTCCCTCAGCCAATCAGCTCTCATTGGGCTGCGAGCTGATTGGCTGAGGGTGGGGGGTCCTCTCTTTCACTTTTCTGTCCAAAACCAAATCTAAGACCCAGACCATGTAGTGAACAACATCAGGCCCATAATGCGGTCTTCAACAGATCCTTGTGAGTCCATTCCCTCAGCCAATCAGCTCTCATTGGGCTGCGAGCTGATTGGCTGAGGGTGGGGGGTCCTCTCTTTCACTTTTCTGTCCAAAACCAAATCTAATCTAAAGAAGTGACAGAGGCCAAAAACACATGATGTCAAAAGAACCATTTTCTATTACTGACTGTACTGGTTTGAAAATTAGGTACAGCAGCTTTAACACTGATTTTTTGCTTTAACACTGCAGCTTTAACACTGAATATGACGCATAATTTTATTGGGAAAAAGCAGAGACACAAGTTATTTTAAGAGAGTGAATGGGAGTGGATAGCGAGTCCACCAAATGTGCCTGATGTGCCATACAGATAAATTACATGTCCACAATGCCACTCTCTCAGTCTGCAGCCTTCTTCTGAGCCGTTTCTTTCAAAATTGTTCTTTTATTTTGAACAATGACTTTATGGGCTCTTGATTTATGGCTGTGGTGTTTTCATGCCACGGGTCAAAAGAAGGGGATTGTCCCGAGGTCCGAGAAATCTTTATATTTGTATAAAAACAACATATTTCACGTGGAGCGGTGTCACTGCGTCTACTGTGATTTAAAACGTTTGCTTTAGTTTCAAAACGCAGGGAAACGGCCTTAAACTAAAAGTATAAGTTGATGAAGTTATTCTACACTCTCTTTCTCGGGTGTTTCTCTGGTCTCTCTCTCTGGTCTCTCTCTGGTCTCTCACTCTGGTCTCTCTCTCTGGTCTCTCTCTGGTCTCTCTCCGGTCTCTCTCTGGTCACTCTCTCTGGTCTCTCTCTGGTCTCTCTCTGGACTCTCTCTGGTCTCTCTCTGGTCTCTCTCCGGTCTCTCTCTGGTCTCTCTCTGGTCTCTCTCTGGTCTCTCACTCTGGTCTCTCTCTCTGGTCTCTCTCTGGTCTCTCTCCGGTCTCTCTCTGGTCACTCTCTCTGGTCTCTCTCTGGTCTCTCTCTGGACTCTCTCTGGTCTCTCTCTGGTCTCTCTCCGGTCTCTCTCTGGTCTCTCTCTGGTCTCTCACTCTGGTCTCTCTCTCTCTGGTCTCTCTCTGGTCTCTCTCCGGTCTCTCCTCTGGTCACTCTCTCTGGTCTCTCTCTGGTCTCTCTCTGGACTCTCTCTGGTCTCTCTCTGGTCTCTCTCCGGTCTCTCTCTGGTCTCTCTCTCCGGTCTCTCTCTGGTCACTCTCTCTGGTCTCTCTCTGGTCTCTCTCTGGACTCTCTCTGGTCTCTCTCTGGTCTCTCTCCGGTCTCTCTCTGGTCTCTCTCTCTGGTCTCTCTCTCTGGTCACTCTCTCTGGTCTCTCTCTGGTCTCTCTCTGGACTCTCTCTGGTCTCTCTCTGGACTCTCTCTGGTCTCTCTCTGGTCTCTCTCTGGTCTCTCTCTGGTCTCTCTCTGGTCACTCTCTCTGGTCTCTCTCTGGTCTCTCTCTGGACTCTCTCTGGTCTCTCTCTGGTCTCTCTCTGGTCTCTCTCTGGACTCTCTCTGGTCTCTCTCTGGTCTCTCTCTGGTCTCTCTCTGGACTCTCTCTGGTCTCTCTCTAGTCTCTCTCTGGTCTCTCTCTCTGGTCTCTCTCTGGTCTCTCTCCGGTCTCTCTCCGGTCTCTCTCTGGTCTCTCTCTCTGGTCTCTCTCTCTGGTCACTCTCTCTGGTCTCTCTCTGGACTCTCTCTGGTCTCTCTCTAGTCTCTCTCTGGTCTCTCTCTCTGGTCTCTCTCTGGTCTCTCTCCGGTCTCTCTCCGGTCTCTCTCTGGTCTCTCTCTCTGGTCACTCTCTCTGGTCTCTCTCTGGTCTCTCTCTGGTCTCTCTCTGGTCTCTCTCTGGTCTCTCTCTGGACTCTCTCTGGTCTCTCTCTAGTCTCTCTCTGGTCTCTCTCTCTGGTCTCTCTCTCTGGTCTCTCTCCGGTCTCTCTCCGGTCTCTCTCTCTGGTCACTCTCTCTGGTCTCTCTCTGGTCTCTCTCTGGTCTCTCTCCGGTCTCTCTCTGGTCTCTCTCTCTGGTCTCTCTCTCTGGTCACTCTCTCTGGTCTCTCTCTGGACTCTCTCTGGTCTCTCTCTGGACTCTCTCTGGTCTCTCTCTGGTCTCTCTCTGGTCTCTCTCTGGTCTCTCTCTGGTCTCTCTCTGGTCTCTCTCTGGTCTCTCTCTGGACTCTCTCTGGTCTCTCTCTGGTCTCTCTCTGGTCTCTCTCTGGTCTCTCTCTGGTCTCTCTCTGGTCTCTCTCTGGTCTCTCTCTGGTCTCTCTCTGGTCTCTCTCTGGTCTCTCTCTGGTCTCTCTCCGGTCTCTCTCCGGTCTCTCTCTGGTCTCTCTCTCTGGTCTCTCTCTCTGGTCACTCTCTCTGGTCTCTCTCTGGTCTCTCTCTGGTCTCTCTCTGGTCACTCTCTGGTCTCTCTCTGGTCACTCTCTCTGGTCTCTCTCTGGTCTCTCTCTGGTCTCTCTCTGGTCACTCTCTGGTCTCTCTCTGGTCACTCTCTCTGGTCACTCTCTCTGGTCTCTCTCTGGTCTCTCTCTGGTCTCTCTCTGGTCTTTCCCTGGTGTAGACACATTTAGCCAAATGTAACCCATTCCTAACTTCTTTCCGATCTCTTCTTGCATCATGTGTAAAGCTCTCTGTGACTCTGGTCTGTGACAGTTGCTGTATGAAAAAAGACTCCTTCCGTTCTTGGTCTGAAGCTTCATCTCAACTCCTCTGACGTCTCTCTCTGGTTGTTTTCCAGGCTGGACGGAACGCTCGGAAAACCCGGAATGTTTCTCCCAGGTACACACCTCAGTCTGGATCTGATAGACGCACTTCCCTCATCACGCATGGCTGTGTTTACGACGGAGACGCACACGGAGCCGGCAGACTAAATACAGGCTTATCTCCGCCACGTACACAAAACAAACTTCTAGAGACACTGGAATCAGAATCAGAATTAGTTTTTATGGCCATCGTAAGGAACAGGAAGTCACAAACTAGGAATCTGCTTTGGCTCAAGCTGCAAATAAGTTGTAAGAGTAAAGATAGATTTAGTGTCATTTCACATATAATCCTAATCTCTCTGATCTCTTTCTGTTCTCTCTGGTCTCTCATTCAGGTCTCTGGTCTCTCTCTGGTCTCTCTCTAGTCTCTCTCTGGTCTCTCTCTGGTCTCTCTCTGATCTCTCTCTGGTCTATCTCTGATCTCTCTCTGATCTCTCTCTAATCTCTCTCTGGTCTCTCTGATCTCTCTCTAATCTCTCTCTGATCTCTCTCTAATCTCTCTCTAGTCTCTCTCTGGTCTCTCTCTTTTCTCTCTCTGGGCTCTCTTTGGTCTCTCTCTGGTCTCTCTCTGATCTCTCTCTGGTCTCTCTCTAGTCTCTCTCTAGTCTCTCTCTGGTCTCTCACTTTTTTCTCTCTAGGAATTTGCTTCAAATGCTTCAAGGTGTAAGCAAGTTCTAAAAGTAAAAGTACAAATATGTTTCCTTATACTAAACACCAAATACGATACACAAATACATTCCATCGCTATCAGGTTTATGCTAATGTCAGCGGATGTTTTTTGTGTGTATTTTATTAGTTTTTCTTTACATATACACACTTCCTCCGGCTCATCTGGGGGAATCCTGAGTCAATCCCAGGCCAGAAAGAGACACAGTCCCTCCAACATGTCCTGGGTCTCCTCCCACTGGGACGTACATACAAATATATATATATATACTGTATATAATTACACATTTACATTATTTATACTGTGGTGTTATTATTGTTGCTGTTTTTCCCTTGTCTGTACGGTTGGTAAGCCTATAGCTGTTTGGTAAAATAAATATTTATTTATTGATTTTTTTTACCAGGAAAGGGTGAAGATAAAGAATATCCAACCATCGGTGCTCGACTGATCAGACTGGAGACTCAGGTAGGAGCTTCTGACTCTGCGTTGGTTTGAAACTTACTAAAATAGACTTAAAACAACAGGGAATCTATATCACTGCTTGTTTTTATTGCTCCCACTTTGTCGAGAGATGATTACTTTTTCCCGACACACAAGAGTTTCCCGTACTATATATACGTTGTGACCTTTCTGTGAAAATATTGCGTTTGTTCCGGTCTCCGCTTGTATTTTCGATGGCGACAAAACTCATGACTATTTTGTGTTCATTTGAATTGTTTGCATTTTGTGTGTGATCTGCTTTTGTTCTTGATGTCGGTCGCCACAAGACTTTCAAGTCAAAGAGTCACAGGATGTGGGTCTGTTTTAACAGTTGTGTTAACGTACAACAAATGTCACCTACAGTCTAAGCTTTGCAAACACATGCGCAAACACACACACACACATGCGCAAACACACACACACACACACGCACACAAATGAGCCGACACACACTCTATGCCCACACACACAGTCGTGCTCTCACAGACACACACACTCACACACACACGTACAAACAGTGTTCTGACCCATACACACACACTGATGTTTTGTCAATACTTTTTATGAGTTTTACCTTTAACTCCCATTTGTTTGAATATGAAATTTGAACTTTTTTAATGTTATATTTTATTGTCCTCATTGGGAAAACATGTCGCCGGCATTTGACCCAGACTTTTAAGAGCACCTTTCCTACACTTACTCAGAGTCAGACTACTTTATTTATCCCACATTATCACTTATCCATCCATCTGAGCTCCAGCCCCTCACAGGAGCCTTGATCATTCAGTGGGGGCTTCAGGCAAAGTGGTACAAAGGCAAAGACACAACGACAGCAGACCTCAGTGGGAGTCGGTGGAGAAGGTCTCATGATGGGCTCAAACCCACAACCTTCAGGCTCTATGGCCAAATCACTACCAACTGAGCCACTGTCGCCCTTATAGCTCTTATTATAAACGTAAACTTAAAGGTGCAGTTAGCGATGTTGTTAGCTTAGCTGTAGCATCGACTGAAAACCACTACCCCCTCCCCTTGCCTCTCCACCGAACCAAACATCCAGCATTTTCTTTTCTCTGTCACAACAGGGAGAGTGGGCAGCAAACGTGAAATTGGTATTTTCTGTTCAGCCATTTTAGGTTTTAGAAAATCCGATAATAAGAGGGTGAAGGGGGTAAACGCATCCCATTGGTTCGTTGGGGATGAACGACTCCCATTGGTTCATTTTTATTGATCCGCTCCAAAATATTTTTTGTTAATTTTTGTAGACTATAGGCATCTGGTCAATTCCATTACTATTTGAAAACACATGATAACTTGATACTTTTAGGATTTAGGGACGTTTTTCCACAATATTTAAAAAAAATGCTGTCTGGAAAAAATCACTGACTGTATCTTTAAAATCACACATGGGATTAGAATCAATAAATAGGGCATAATGATAATAATACCGCTACATAAACTCAGTGGATTATTATTATTATTATTATTATTATACAAACAGTTATTGAGTCTGTGAAGCCCTCATAGTTCCCATTATCCTGTCTCCCTCCCACCTATAAATGCCCTTGATTTTATTTTTTCTCCTTTTAATCAGTGCTTTAAGATACGGCTAAATTTGGGCCAGTGAACTACACTAAACATTTTTGGAACTAACTTTCCAGAATTCCATTGGTTTCGAACGGGAATCCTAGTATTGAGGTCAAATCCCTGCATATTCCTGCCTATCTCTTTCTGATTCTGATGCTGAAACCATGTGATCCAGTGCATATTAGTCTCATTCTGCGGTTACATCTGGTGCCTGGTCGAGCGGCGTTAACTGCTGAAATGTGCCGATTTGGAAAATGGAAGAGAAAAGTTTTTGTGTTCTTGAGCTTGTTTTGCAGACGGTTGGCAGCGTCCGAGCAGCGTTCTGGCAAACACCAACTCACAAACTGAGATCAGATTTGAGGGGGATCGGAGAGAGAGGAGGATCCAGCGTTTCGTGTTGGATTTTATTTACGATCCTTGTTGTTAAAATGGAAGTTTGTGGGTTGGGTTTTGGCGCGGGCCGAGCTTTTTCAAATGGTTTCAAATAAACAACACCTGCTTCCCGGCTCATAAAAAAGGTACCCATTCCCCAACAGCCCTAAAGTCACAGTACGCAGCACATTTTCACGTCCGCACCATAGACTGCGTATAGATAGGCAAGGTTAACACGCTAGCTCAATGAAGCGCAATAGGCAAAGTGCTCATGGATGAAGTTTTGCTCCAACTTGCTCTGGCTTCTATTGACTCCTGGAGCTCAGTAACTGTTTGTGTCACAATCAGCATGTTGCGCTGATGATCCTGGGTTTGTGTTGTAATATTGTCTTGGTGAATCCAGATATGAGACGAATATGGATTGACCAATCAGATGCCTTCATTTGCGGTGTGTGCGTGCAGGGGCGACTCATGGCACCTTTGTCCACTTGTAGAGGGCATCACCGTGTAGAAGTGTGTAGTGGAAGTAGTCGCAAGTATCTTTTAGATCTAAAACAAAAATGTTATATAAAGTGCATTTTGGCGTCTCATCCCCCCTTTACACTTTTACTGTAAGTAACAACCAAAAGGAGCCACCCACTTTTAACGTGCGGACCCCATTACTGCAGACTTTGAAATGCCGGGCCACTTTATCGCAGTGAAGGAAGGGAGGGGGTGCGACGTATTGTTGTAACATTACAAGCATTTTACATTATTTATTTAAAATAGGCTTACATTTAAATAACCGTGGGATTATTGTTGTACCAACGAGTTATAACAATGGTTAAAGTTACACTTTCTTGCCCCCCGCTGTTTGTCTGTGTGTGTGTGTGTGTGTTTCTGTGTCTATGTGTTTGTCTGTGTGTGTGTGTGTGTGTGTTTCTGTGTCTATGTGTTTGTCTGTGTGTGTGTGTGTGTTTCTGTGTCTGTGTGTTTGTCTGTGTGTGTGTGTGTGTGTTTCTGTGTCTGTGTGTTTGTCTGTGTGTGTGTGTGTGTGTGTTTCTGTGTCTATGTGTTTGTCTGTGTGTGTGTGTGTGTTTCTGTGTCTGTGTGTTTGTCTGTGTGTGTGTGTGTGTGTTTCTGTGTCTGTGTGTTTGTCTGTGTGTGTATATGTGTGTGTATATGTGTGTGTGTGTGTCTGTGTGCCTCCAGTCTTCATCCCTTCCTTCTTAAAGAAAGTTTCTTTTTTTAAATCCGAGACAGAAACCGTGTGTTGTCGGTCGCTGCGTCACTTCTCACAGATGGATTTATCTGGACTGACTCCTGCTTTGTGAGTCCTGTACAGAGGCAGACAGTGATTTATCGCGCCAAAGACAAAGACGACACTTACAAGTAACAAGTTTGATTAATTGCCCCGGTGTCGTCTCCCACACCCCGAAGATCGAATCCTGCAGAAAAGGTCTGTGAGAGGAAGACGGATGACCCGCTCTGACACTCTGTTATCTCTCTGTCAGACACACTCCATGAGAAATGCCCAAAAGACATGCTCAAACAGGGCCCGACGACTCCGTCCTGGAGACCGGCTTTTCAGAATGTCGGGTTCGGTGTCTGCGGCTACGACTCGGGCTTAAATCTCGGCTACTTTTATTGGTGATAGGATATATATTTCTACTGTGCACAAAGGGGAAGCAAATATAGGTGTATTTTCCGTATAGGGGCAGGGGGTGACATCTTCTTGTTTCGCCGACTTAAAGACAGCAACAGTGTGTGAAAACGAGTGTTTGCTTGTTTTTATCGCAGGGGTGATGTGTTCTTAAATATATATGGCAAAAAGTGAGATCTGTGATGTAGCAGATGTTTGTATTCAGGGTGTAAAACCCTCGCACACACTTTATTCAGTTTTCTAACCACCTGAACTCACGACTGATGAAGTGAGAGAGACCAGAGATATCAAACATGTTGGTTGTAGGTCTGAGCGCTGCTGCAGCTGTCAAAAGCCGTGCGTATACTGTAAAATACAGCTGCAGAGGACGCAGAGGGACAGGACTGAGGGCTATGGGAAGATTGCGGTAGAAGTCTGAACTAATCACAGTGGTGCAGTTTAGAGAGAAAGCGAGACCAGAAAGAGATCAGAGAGACCAGAGAGAGATCAGAGAAATAGACTAGAGAGAGAGATCAGAGACAAAGTTCAGAGAGAGAAAAAGATGCCAGAGAGAAGAACCAGAGAAAGAGAGCGAGAATAGAGAGAGACCACAGAGTGACCGGAGAGGCAGACCAGAGAGAGACCAGAAGACCAGAGAGACACCAGAGGAAGAGACCAGAGAGACACCAGAGAGTGTATAGAGAGAGACTAGAGAGAGACCAGAGAGAGAGAGATCAGAAAGAGACCAGAGAAAGAAACAAGAGAGATAGATCAGAGAGAGAGACCGGAGAGATACCAAAGAGAGAGACCAGATAGAAACAAGAGATCCACAAAAATTTTCTTCTGACTTTGAATAAAGGTAACTGTCATGCTATACCAGCGGTTATATGATATTGTTGGAGTACAAACGCCCCATGAGAAGTAGGTTGAAAAAAAAGAACACCGAAAAATCAGTGTAACAGCAAACTGTACATGTATTCATACTGGACTTATTGTAAAACTTCCTCATAATTTCATAATATCACAAGAACATTTGGTTTAAAAAGTGTTTGTACAGAAAACAAGGGTTTCTAAAACACAAAATGGTATTACTGTCAAACACTCTGGTGCCACTTTTGCTTAACAATATATGAATAGAAGTTGTGTTGAACTAGACAAAGCCTCTGTATTTATTCAGTCACACCGGCCCCTAACCAGCGTCGAGTGTCAGTAGTTATTTGAAAGAAAAACAGCCGTATTATACCTGCCCCGCTTGGACCTTGTCGTGTATCTTGTGCATTAGCAGACGGCATATTAGCTTAAGAATGCATGCGCTGACCTTAATGGCGTCTCAATTAGGTAAGTATGTTGCAAATTACAGCAAGGCCAAATACTGGGAATAGTTGAGGGCCGCGAAAGAGGTTTGTGTTTGTGAGGAGTCCATCTGTAAGGCATTTAGGGCCTCTGCACTCTGGAAGCTTAGAGGGCTCTGTGTGTGTGTGTGTGTGTGTGTTTGTGTGTGTGTTGTGTGTGTGTCCGAACCAGGCCGAGGGGCCGTAGGAAAACCACCGGAGCTAACTTCTCTTCAGGCCCAGTCCAGACAAAGACGAAGCAGCGTTTTGCCTTGAAAACAGTATTACAGTAATAATACACCGGCTTTGTAAATGCTGAAAATGGTATTGATTTCACATGAGATAATTGTAATGTATGCTCTAGGCCTGAGGGGGCGCTGTAGGCCTGTGACTCAATCAGACAAAGAAACGAGCAGCACGCCCGCTCCCTCCCCTGCAAACAACAACACTAACACTGCGTAGGG
Source organism: Knipowitschia caucasica (assembly GCA_964034765.1). NCBI lineage: Eukaryota > Metazoa > Chordata > Actinopteri > Gobiiformes > Gobiidae > Knipowitschia > Knipowitschia caucasica. The sequence goes on along the minus strand of OZ035824.1, from coordinate 5,692,446 downwards.
GTGGGCGATATGGCCTAAAATTCATATCGCGGTATAATTTGGGTCATAGACGGTAGACGGTATATATCGCGGTATAATTTGGTGTGTGAATTTCAATATAGGTCTAGCAGGTTCTTGCATAAAATAGTCAAGATTGTTAATTATTTATATATTAGAATCTAATATATATTTTTTGAGTTAGAAAATCAGTTGTGAGACGAATAAAGAGACAAATAACATACATTATTTATGTATGTTACAGTAAATACCATTCACTGTAAAAGCAATTTTCAAAAAGAAAAACGTATGCATTCATTTAAAATATAAAAAACTCACAAATGATGAAAACAAAGTCTGTAGGAGTTAGACATGGTCATTATTTATAGTGTCTGAGAGTTTTGTGCAGGTGCATGACTTCAGTAAAAGCTGTTTGTTTACAAAGCTGGTCTTGCCATTTGTTGACGCTCCCTAAGCGCTTTTCTCTGCGCTGGATGATTCAATGGATTTTATGTTCATTAAAACAGCGCATTGGATTTGAACAATTGATGTAAATGATCATTTTGGCACAAATAATTTTGTTTAACAAAGTAGCTTTCGTGAGATATTGACCGCGGAGGTCCGAATCTGACGCAAACTTTCCCAAACTTCTGATGTGATGCTGCTGCGGACACGGCACATGGATCTATTTTGGCTCACGCTGGCGCTTCGAGCCTACGCCCCTTTGACACTGATTGGCCAAAAGGTAGACGCTTAAACTGTGATTACTGTGTGTGTATTTACCTCTGCTGGGGCCGCTGTGACAACAATACATAGACAGAAACACGGTGTTAATACCGTGCTGTTGTTCGCTGTTTCCAGTGGTGTCCAATAGTGCTAGGCTAATGTGCTAGGCTAATAGTGCTAGGCTAATGCTGCTGAATGCCGGTTTGTTTTGGTGCTTTCTGCTGGCGTCAGAGCCTGCGCAATTTAATGACATAATGACGTATCGCAATATGCCGGTATAACAAAAATCTCTACCGTGGGCCAAATTTATACCGTCTACCGCTTATACCGTTTATACCGCCCAGCCCTAACACTGCGCTACCATCACAGACTGTATATGGTTGTTAACGCTAACTCTTCGCTAATGCTAACTCTTTGCTAATGCTAACTCTTTGCTAATGCTAACTCTTCGCTAACGCTAACTCCATTGACGCATTAATACGTCAATTGCATTTGCCACTATTTTCATGCTCCCAGGTGTCTATTGTATCTAATATGTATGGGGATTGGCTTGAGGCAATATTTTATCTAGCCAGCAGGTGGCAGCATTGCTCTCTGAATGGTTTGAAAATGAATGGTAGATGCACTTGTTGTGCCTCTTTTTTCTCAGCTTTCTGGTGATTTCAGTAAAACTTCCCTCTACTCGACGGAGGATTACAGGGGAACGAAACAAGCTAGAAACAAAATTCTTTTTGCTGATGAAAGTAGACAGTTTATTCTTTCAGAATCGGATTTCAGATAGTCATAGTACACAATATTCTGTGGGTCTTTAAAACTCAGTAAAAAACCATCAGAAACGGCTGGCAATATGGAAGTACCTGTTCTGAAATGGGCTGGCAGTCAATGAGTTAACGCTAACTCTTCGCTAATGCTAACTCTCTGCTATCACTAACTTTTCGCAAACGCTATCTCTTTGCTAATGCTAACTAAAGCGCTAATGCTAACTCTGTGCAAACAGTCTAGACCCTAAACACACTGACTAAAGTTTACATAAGCATCATCCCATCAAAACAAAAGTCAGTACCATCAAACAAAGCCAACGACTTTTGAGATTTACAACGAGGTGTAACATGTCTATATTGACTGAACTGAAGTTGGCTGGATGACACTGTGGACTTGTGGTTATGATCTCAAAGACTTCTGTGTACTTTGTCTGGACATGCCTGCTGTAGATCATCCTCCATAGATCATCTGCCCTGCCTTTGTAGATTTTTTAATTTTAAATATATATTCTTCCACGAGCAAAAGGAAATGTGACAATAAAGATCAAGAATGAGTTGAAACCAGGACAAGTGCAAACACGGCCGTAGCAGAGCGATGCTGTAAATACACGGAAACACAAAATGACTGTGTGAGAGCGGTTCTTAGTTTCTTTGATTGAAATTATAACGTGTGTGCAACAGTGAAAAGTCTTTGATTAATGCAAACCAAAGCTTAACCACATCAACCGAGCCAATTCACGCTGCGTTCCCGTGTGGTTCGGGTTCACTCTTTAATGTATCTTCTGCCAGAATGTCACCACAACAAACTCAGACAAACTCAGAGAAGAAGGCACGAAGACAACCAGCTCTACATTATAGACTGTTTTCTTGGGTGTCATTAAACTGGCCAGTAGGGGGCGAATGAGCAGAGGTGGGACATCTCAGTTTTGCTCCCATTGAAAACCATGTAAAGTCTGTTTTGGAGTCAAAAGGCTCTCCTCCTGTGCAGTGTACGGTTGTTGGAACAGTCTTAATCGGGGACACTCAATTCTAAGGGAGTACTAAACAATATTTCTCAAAAGAGTCTTGACTTTGGGCATTTTTGAAAAGAAAAACAGAAGAAATTGCTGCGTTTCATTGGGGTGGGAAAAGCCTTGATCCACCTCGCCCGCCTCATTTGAGTGATTTTTTCAAAGTGTCCTCCTTTTTATGAGACCACAGTTGGAACACGAAAGAAACTCTTGTCTTTCTCATTTGTGCGGTTGCTACAAGCGTACACCGCACAAAAAGATGGCATTTTGACAGTGCTTCTTCTTCTACTATATCTCCGAGTATAAACCCGGCAGACTGCACCGCCAGGAAACGTCACGTCCTGTCCCACGTTTGTTATTGGCGCCACTGCCCTAACGTCATATGAAACCCAAAAATACACATGGCCAATTCTAACACAGACTGTATACAGATGAAAATGCTAACTTAGACTGCATACAGATGATGTCACAATACTGATAGCCTTAATGCGGAAGAGGACGATTTTAACACAATTGAGCTAGCGCCAATTTTTGTATACGGCTTTTCTTCCGAGACGCTAGCTTCACGCTTTAACACGAGCAGATGTGTTTTGCGAAGATTGCTAAGGCAAACTGGAGTTTCCCCCGGCGGATCAAGACATCTGATTGGTCAATCCTCATATGGCTCATATCTTGATTTACAAAGACAATATCACAATATAAACACGATGATCAAACACCCTGGATTTTTAAAGCCCATAATAGTGAGTGTGACACAAACAATCACTGAGCTGGAGGAGGTTTTCTTTTCAATGCAAGTCAATAGGAGCCAGATCGAGCTGGAGCAAAACAACAGAGACATAACCATGACCCAAACTTGAGTCGCAGCTGTCACACCTTCCTGAATGATCCTCAGTGTTCAGCCCCCTTTGGCCCTGTTCCCACCCCCACCCCTCTCGTCTGTTGTGGTCCCATGTTTTGATATATATGCCTGTGTTTGGCTGCAGTCTGCCCAGCGGGGCGCTACGCTGACCTGAGCCCGTAAACAAAGAGAGGAAACTTGGCAGAGGAAACACACGTACACACTACACACACACAAATCCCGGAATATACGCACTCCGCATTACCAGGCAAAATGTGTGTCCATGTGCAGCACTTCACATGACTCCAGACATACACGGCAGGAGCTGCAGGGACCACCAATCCATTCAATTCAATTTATACTTGTATCGCCCTAAATCACAGCAGTAGTTATCTCAGAGGACTTTACACAACCGTTGAATTCGTTGACACAGATTAGAGAATCAAACAGTTTAACACAAGAATGGCAATGATAAAACACATAGTCATTGGTCCATAAGGGGCAGAGATGTCCATAAATGTTGATGAATGTTGAGTGTCCTGGATCATCACCAGTTAATATGAGTATTTTCAATGGGGGAAATACATCCTCAATGCAAAATTTCCATAGAGGACAGCAAAATATATGTTTATCTGAAGAGTTGAGTTGCAAAAACTCTTTCTCCCTGACTAGAACCAGGAAGTACGACCACATCAGTCCAGTTCTCAGGTCTCTGTCATGGCTTCCTGACTAGACTTTAAAGCTGCTTGTGTTCTAGTCCCTCCATGGTCTCGCAGCAAAATACATCTGTGACATGTTAGTGCCACATGAACCCACTGGGACTCTGAGAAGCACAGGGACTGGCCTCCTGCTGGTGACTCTGAGGAGCACAGGGACCGCTGGTCCCCAGAGTAAGGACTAAATATGGGGACGCAGAATTTCAGATTCATGCAGCAAAAATGTTAAACAATCTTCCTGAGAACGTGAGACAGTCTTCTTCTTCGACAATGTTCAAATCCAGGTCAGAATCCGTTTCGAAACAGCACTTTGAGTTGCCTTGTGCATGAACTGTGCTACACAAACAACCTTGCCTTGCGTTGCCAGACTGTGTCAAAAAATAGAGCTCCAACATTCTCTGGAGTGAAAACACGCAGCTCCAGCCCGTGTCCTTCTCCAGACAAGCACACACTGCGCTCCCAGCAGCAAGAACCAACCAGAGCCAAGTCCAAATGCAGTCCAGGCCCAGCCCCAGAGCTCTGACACACATCACAGTCAGCTGCCAGATGCGTCACGGTCACGGCGACCTCGCAGCAAAAGCCGACCAATAAAAACGTGAAAACATGAAAAATATGCACCCAATATCTCACTGTAGCGCTGCGAGGAAATGTTGCGTCTTCCTTTTCAAGCCTGTTTTAATCCACTGCCTTTTCTCAGGATGTTTTTACGCCTGAAAAATGATCTCATAAACGCGAGATTTCCTCCGTAATATGTCATGAGAAGGGTTTATTTTCAGATTAATGAGTTCTACAAAGTCTGGCCACTTTTTCCCACAGTGGTTTTTGTTCCCAGCCCGTGCTTTAACGGACAGCACCACCCTAACAAGCCGCTCCTTCTCACTTCTCACAGCGTCACTTCTCACTGTTGATGTGGGCTCTTTACAGCCTTGTGAACTGGATCGCACGCCACACGCTCTGTTCCGTTGGTGTAGAGCTGCTCCAGGAGAGAGGCTGCATGTGTGGAGCTCCCCCTGCCCACAGTTGAAGTCCTGGTTCAGGGGCACGAAGCTGGAGAAGTAGCCTCAGGCATCTCCAGGCCCGGCCTCTGCACGACCACAGTCCCAGAGTCTGACAGTCTGCCTGCGTGTCTGTGTTCTCCTCTTCTGCTGTCAGTGTTTGATTCTGCAGTGAAATATTACTTACGAGGCAGCAAGGCCCTGGTTCTCAAAGTGCGGTCCTGGGTCGCTGAGTCAGTGTGAGTCAAAGTACTCACAAACATTGGCAACACATGCAAAGAAAGCTGTTAACTCTTTTCCAAGTCTATGTTGTCAGACAAATCCAGGACAATGTTGTGGTGTTCTGCTTTAGGTGGAAAACAATATTTAACTTGGATGAGTCTGTGCAGACGAAGAGGACTCTAGAGTAAATGTATTAAAGGAATTTAGTCAAGCTAACAAGTGAAGAAAACACTATAGGTTTATTTTTTCATTGGTTTAAAAAAAAAGAGGCTTTTTTAGACACATAAAGACATTTCACAGCATTATTAGTTCACTCCACACACGGTGGTGATAAACTAATACTGTAGCCGCAGCTGCCCTGGGGCACACTGACAGAAGCGAGGCAACCAGTATTCTGACTGCCCAAAAACAAGATTTTCCAATCGGACAAAATTATTTTCTTTTAAAAAGAGACAAAAAGTCTCCTTTGGAATGAGAAAAAAAGCAACAGTTCTTGGAATGAGACTAAATTACTTTCTCCCATTGTACTAAGATTAAGATACAAACCACTTGATTCAAGCAATTATTTATATTTTATAATTTTTTGCAGTGCACACACACACCAGACTCATTCTAATGTTAGGGAAGTGTCTTGCCTAAGGACACAGCAACAGTTTGGCGCTTTACAGCCGCAGCTGCCCCACTGTGGAACCTGGTTGTCCCAGGAGGTCTCCCATCACAGTACTAGACAGGCCCTGCCGTACTTAGCCACCACATTTATTGTAAACCAATGGATTTCCGAAGAATAATGAGTTCAGGAAGTAAAGGGACTCTAAAATCCCCACTGAACCCGACCTTTGTGGAAGCTGTAGGTTCTATGTCAGCTGAGGACGAGCTGTTTTGAAGTCCGCCTGCAGTACCGCGCTCCACCACCGTGTGGGGCACGGCTGGAGCAGCAACACCCTCCAGAGAATATAACACAGGCTCTAATGCGGTTGTGTGTGGGGAAAGAGCACTTCAAACTCAGCCTTTTTGAATGAAGTTTGCATGTTCTCCCCGCGTCTGTATAGGATTCCTCTGGGTGCTCCGGTTTCCCCTACCACTAAAAACATGTACAATATGCAAATTCTCCTGCTCTGGTCCTAAACAAGAGCATCAGCATCTGGAGCTGGGTCCCTATAGCGGCCATGAAGGATGGGTCACATGCAGAGGACTCCTTTAGCTACAGGGAGAAGAAAAAGCACTTTGATTAGATTTATTTATTATTTCAAGCTTTAAACATGAATCAATTATGGAATTTACAGTAATTACATTTACTACATGATAGAAACATATACACATTTAAGGATTTCTTTTCTCACTCCTGTCAAAGCTCAAAAAGCAGTGGGAAGAAGTCAAAAATATAAACTCCCACTTCATATACCTAAGTAAACTTTATACAGTTTCACATACACACACAGTTACATACAGACATATCCATACATATGCATACAGTATATACACCCATATAGGTACATATACACACATACACATACATACACATATACAGAAATACACATACATACACACAGAGGTACATATACACAAATACATATACATATACGTACATATACACAAATACACATACATACACATATACGTACATGTACACAAATACATATACACACACATATAGGTACATATACACAAAGACACATACGTACATATAGACACTTTTAATTCTTTGAAACCAATATACCATAGTGGCCAACGTGCACCCATAAGTAACAGAAGAAAAATGCAGTTGTGTGAAGTCAAAGTGAAGTCATCTCTAACCTCAGCTTTAAACATAAATAAGTTTTGTCTTCATGTCTCTCCACACTCTCCTACAGCCCATACATCTCTGAGGCCGTGTCACTTACGCAGCACCACAGTACAGTAAACAGTTGTGTACTTGTACCATTAGTGCCACGTCGTTTCTCCGGCCGTGCCCCTTCTCCTTCAGTCTGCCTTCACAATTATAGGTCTCTGGTCTCACAGCATCTAAATCACCCGTCTGTGACTTCCGTGCACCCAGCCGGCTCTGCCTCTGCCTCTGCCCAGCGCCCTCTCCCCCATTGGCTGCCTCTACCCGTGCCGTATTTCCATTTTAATTGCCCCGAAATCTCAGCGGCCTCTTTCTCGCACATATATATTTTACTGTTCTGGCCGCGAGCCGCTGTTTCTTTTGGTCAGACTTGTTCGCTAATGTACTCCCAACGCAAAAACCCCACTCCATTATCAGCAGGAAAGTCTGAGTTTGTTTTAAGGGGTTATTAATGGGTCGATGTTCAGGCCATGAAATAAGGGGCTAGTTTTTTATTGTCTTCCTAACGCACTGTGCTAAGTAGCTGTGGTGCCACCCCGCTATTGAGTGCCATTAAGTCAGTCTACTCCTGCTTGCAATGCTAATCTATGTGCGAGTTTTGCCAAGGTGCGTACATGACTCCAGGGACCGAATGTGTGAATGTCAAAGCTGTTAAATGTAAAGCCGTCTGGAGAACGAGCACAAATGTACACGGTGTACCGCTCTGGGGGAGTCTACAGTTTATCTTTAACATATAAGGCCTTTAGTGGCTGATGTTGAGGCTGTAACTCATTGGCTGGATCTTATCTGCTCATGCCAAGACATGCTTTGGTCCATAAACAATAAAAATTGATGGGCCACTGCTGAGGCTTGGCTCCGCGAAAGCTGGCTCCTAAAGACGTTTCATAACATCGTCGTTATTTTTTATAGACTTTTGGTCATTTAGGTTTTTGAAAAATCTAAAAGTGCTTGGTCATATATAATGATAATGATAGTAATGAGGATGATAATACTTTGTACTTATACAGCGTTTTTTTGGACTCTCTTATATGCTGAACAAAAGAACTGGTTAAAAAGAGACAAGAATAGAAATAGTTTTGAAGTCGTCAGTTTTGAGAAGTGATTTGAAGTGTTGAAATGAGTTTGAGTTCCTGGTGAGTTGTGGGAATGAGTTCCAGAGAGTGGGGGCAGCTGCAGGAAAGGCTCGGTCCTCAGGGTTCAGAAGGCTCGGTCCTCAGGGTTCAGTTGGCTGATCTATGGCGCCGGGACCGACAGAACTGATGGAGGAGGTTGTTTGAGGATAATAATAATCTACATTTAGCACTTTTAAAAACAATGTTTACAAAGCGCTGCACAGTCAGCATGATAAACAATGAAACAGTCATAATGCAAAGTCTAAATAATTATCTACAATAGATACAAGAAAACAAAGCAGACAGAGCAAAACACAAGAAGAGAGACACAACAAAAGCCGACATAAAAATACAGCGTGTGAAGTTTAAAACTATCAGTTAAAAGCTGTTTGATAAAAGTGGGTTTTAAGGAGTGATTTAAAAGAGGTTACTGATGGTGCTAGCCTTATCTCCTCTGGCAGGTCGTTCCAAAGTTGAGGAGCCCGGACAGACACCTTTCGTCCGGAGCCTCGACCTTGGAACATTCAACAGGGACCTGCCCGAGGATCTAAGGCTGCGGGGAAGGGCTCGTAGGGGGTTAAAAGTTTATGAATATAGCTGGGTGCCAGACCTAAACGAGCTTTAAAAGTAATGAGTAAAGTCTTAAAATCAATTCTAAAACGCACAGGGAGCCAGTGGAGGGACGCCAAGACAGGGGTGATGTGCTCCCTTCTGTTAAAACCAGTGAGGATGGGGGTGATGTGGTCTCTGGTGCCGGTGTCGGTGAGCAGACAGACTTCTGGATATATGTGGCCTGTTTAGGGATGTAAATCGGCGACCGGTTAACCGGTGTTTGACCGTCACAGCGTTAACCGGTCAAAGCTGTCGGTTAAAAAAGAGAAAAAGGGGAGAGGGGAGGTCTTTTAATAACGCTATTTTAAGCCCTATTTGCACAGTGTGACGAGCGGGTCTGTATCTAGCTGTGTGCGCCAATGTATTATAAACTCCGGGACGACTCTCACGCCGCACGAGCCACATATGCACACACGTACGCGCGCGCACACACACACACACACACTTTCCCCCTCTCCATACGTAACATCCACACGCATCATCTCTCCCCTCTGTTACCGTCAAAGTTGCACACTGGCGCGGGTCAGAACTACATTGGAGCTTACATTTACACACACACACATATACATACACACACACATACATACACACACACATACACACACACATACCGGTCTGTCGCGCTCCTCTGTGTCACGGAGCCCAAAGGATTCGCGCAAATACGCGGCTTCAGTCAAACCACATGGACCATGTTTGTGTTTATGGTCCTCGGGATCAGCTCCACACACATCACTTGTATTTAAACTTTTGTGAAGACCTGTGAGACGCGGCTCGTCACTCGCTGCTCTGACCATGTGAACGAGCCGTCTTTGCTGCTAGAAAGTTTTGGTATTAACCCGCAGCACAGCAGAATGGGAAGATTAAAAAAGCAGTTCTCTGCATGGACGTCGGAACTATTTTCTGAGAGGGGGGGCGGGTTTTTGTTGGGAGAGTCGAGGGAGAGACTCATACTTGGATTACACTGGATAATAACATACCATCTTAATTGTTAAGAAAACAAAAAATAAACAATATATATCAAGCAAGTCACTTATCAAACTGAACATTGTTTTTTTCAATACGCATTCATGCGTCAGTCTCTCCGGTGGCTTCATTGTGTTGTGTAGCCCAGTGACGTGCGGTCAGATGAGATGAGGCAGGTAAGGCCCTCACCTATAGGTGGTCCGCATAAGATCATAGAAAGAAAAGTAATAAAATGGATACAATAATGTTTGGTCACTTTATCAAGTGATTTGTGCTGTACATTATTTCAATGTAACTTTGCCTTATTTCATTTATTTATACCTTGAAATTGCAGATTTGACAGAGCGGCGCTGTGAGGCAAGCCTCTCTTGGGAGACGTAAAAGCAACAGCTCACAGGGAGAGTCCTGTGAGGTGCTATCAAACTGTTTTCTCTGTTTATCACAGTTTAAAAAGTTCAAAAATATTTAATTTACAATCAACATGTTTACATTTAAGAGGATGGCTCATAAATTGTGTTTTTGAAGCATATATGGGTCTTAATCGCGCTCAACCACAGCTTGTAAGTGAGGAAAGCCTCAAGGGGGCGCTTGTGTGCCCAAACTTTGGCTGCATCCAATTCCATCAGAAAGCTCCTTTCTTGTTCTTCTTCTGCTAAGGGCAGCTACAGGTTTGGCTAACATACCTATAATACATTTTAAGATCATTTAAAATGCACATAGAGTAATGTTTTGCTTCCAATGATGATCTGAATCAAAAGAAAAGGAGGTGAAGGGTAAGGTTGAATTTAGAAATTGGATTTACCCGGGAGTCGGCTGCAGCAAAACTCGAGGAGTTTACGGAGGAGACACCCGTTTGTTTTACTTTTTAAAACTCATTGAACTTATTTCCAAATGGAGGATTACATGTCTGTGCTCAAACTATTATCTGGACTTAAACATGAAACTGGTCCTAACTGAAGTGGTCTGTGCTGTTCATTAATACCTAAGGTAAGGCCCATAACGCACTTTGTACTTTTTACAAACGTTTGCGTTTTGTATGAGAAAACTATGCAGACATTAAATCTTATTCTGCTGTAGCCAAACAAATTGTGTATAAGGTTTATATGATGTATAATCATATGATTGATCCCCCACCCCACCGCACGCCACTGGTGTAGCCAGGTCTCTAATCTGCGCAAGGCTGAGAAAGAGCACTCAGAGGCTGCGACAGATATTAGCCAGACAGAGCTTCATAAGCTTCTCCGACAGCATGGAGCGGGTTTTGGGCTGCAAGGAACGCAGGATAGTGATAACTTCTCGCTCCCGCCACACGCGGAGGGGGTGCGGCCGCACCCCCCGCACCCCTAGTTCCGACGTCTATGGTTCTCTGTGCGCAAAGGTGCCGGAGCTGTTGCGGGTTTGGGCGCCGCTGTCTCAACTCTGATCCAGTAGAACGCAGAGCTGCTCTTATGAAAAGTACGCGGCTCGAAATGGCTGTTATTTCAAAAAACGTGGACTATTTTAAACTACGCAGTTAACCGGTTTCAACCGGTTAATGAGGCTCGGTGGTCGGTCATGAAAAGTCATAGTTTTTTACATCCCTAGGCCTGTTTATTCTTCACTCCTTTTAATGCGCAGCTACACACAAAAATTGAATTGAACTGAAATAAACAAGAAAATACTTACTACCTTCTGATGTCTTCCTGAAACTGGTGTCTGAACATTTACTGCAGGGTCTGATTGTACAGCAGTATAATAGTGTGTTTCTCCTCTACCCCTGGGCTCACGTACTGATTCTCTGCAGAACAATTAAAGAGACCCACCTTCCAATTGTGTGTCATTAACTTTGTAGTGAACACAGGATACGGTCCTCACAATGCAGGGAACCAGGAAGCTCTGATTACCAAAGACCAGTGAATAACAGTTATCAAAAGACCTGCACCCGCCCTGAGCCAACTTTAAAGCCTGTGTCCTTTTCTTTGGTTAGAGGCTGCTTATTGTTGGTCTGACGGAGGGAGCGGCACGGTGGCCTTTCTGTGTGGCGTTTGCATGTTCTCCTTGTGTGTGCTTGTTTAAGTAAGTAGCTCGCCACCCCCTTCCAGGTAGCTCCCCAAAGGATTTAGAACAGATGACATTTTTGAGCCATTACATTTAAGTATGAACATAGGGTCATACAGTATTATAGTATATTTCCCCATGTGTCGTCTCATTTTTTTATCTTAAAAAAAAGCCTCTTCTGTCACATAAAAGTGGCTCTCTGATTGAAAAAAAGGTTGGAGACCCCTGGTTTAGGTTTTCCAAGTATACCCTGGTTTCCCCTACCACAAAAATGAATGTTGTGGTGAAGAGAGAGCAGTGTCTGCCGTCAGAGCTGTGTGAGAATGTTGTGGTGAAGAGGGAGTAGCGTCTGCATTCAGAGCTCTCAGTATACCGGTCTGTGTACATTACTAATCTCATCTCTGGCCATAAGCTTTCGTTTATGATTGAAAAGACTTTATCGCAGTTACAAGCGGCCCACATTAGTTTCCTTTGCAGATTGGCTGTGCGGCCCCTTAGACGTAGGGTGAGGAGCTCGGAGTAGAGCCGCTGCTTCGCCACATGTAGAGAAGCCAATTGAGGTGGCTCTGGCATCTGTTTGGGATAATCTCTGGGGAAGACCCAGGACCCAGATGGACTCTGGTCTCTCTCTGGCCTGGGAACGCCTCAGGATTCTCCCAGATGAGCTGGAGGAAGTGTCTGCAGAGAGGAGAGTCTGAGCGTCTCAGACTCTGTGCTCAGACTGATGTCCACGCAACCGCGGCAACGAAATAAAGCGGAACAAAATGGAATAGATTAAAAATATTTCCTTCGCTAAGGATCTCAGTTCCCTAACTTCTGGGTTTGGTGGTTTGGCAAACGAGAAGTGAAGCGTACTGCACTGAGTGTGACTAATTCATTGTTTCTGTCGGTAAATAAAGCGCTAACTTCCTCCTTTTTGACTTTATATATGTCTCATGTTTATAGAAAATAAAAAAATAACTCAAATATAAATTAATATATGGTCAAATAAAAAAGCTTTCTGCCTGTATCTCCCTATACTACCACTAGGGGGAGGACATTTGAATTTAAAGAGCGTCATTTTGCCTAAAACATCATCTAAACTAATAGGGACCCGCCTGGGAGTGCTTCGGTCCTGCACCGGACCTGTCCACGTTCAGCGGCCACTGGTCCACGTTCTGTAGCTAGCTTAGGTCCTGGATCATTAGCCTGTCCGTCCGGAGGAGCGGATCCCTTTCTCAAATGGGTCTCCCTCCCTGTGGGTTTCCCTAGTTCTCCCCAAGGTTTCTCACTTTTTCCCACTGGGTTTTTTAAGAGTTTTTCCTTGTCGATGCAGGAGGGTCTTGTTGGACAGTTAGTGTCCAACAGAAAGGATTGGTGATGATCAGGACACTTTAGCATTCTACAACATGTATGGACATTTTCTTCTGTGTGTGCTTTATATTCTTCATGTGTTTTAACTGTTGGTTCTCTGACCTGTGTTGGTGATTTCAATGGTTTTGTTAAGTCCTCGGAGATGACTTCTGTTGTGACCTAGGGCTATACAAGAATAAATTGTATTGTATTGTATTGTATTGTATTTTTGTTTTAGGAATCTGCTCTGAGTGTGATGTCATAATGATACAATGACGTCATACTATTAAGGGGCGGAGCTACATTTGCGTAAACTACTTACTTAAAAACAACTCCAGGTTCCAATGTAGTAAAGCTGGTGAATGCCTATAGCAGTACAAACTCTGCATAATAACTGCATAATACTGCATCTGTCTTAACATAAACAGCTTGGGCAAATATTTGAGCGGCGTTTTTGATCACGTTCCACCACGTATAAATATTCCGGTGGTATTTTAAGGATGAGCGGCTTTGGCACGGCTCTATCTTTCCAGTAGTCGTTAAAACCAGACGCACAGATAGAGGCACGAGACAAGCACTAGTCAAATATGTGTCTAAACGCTCATGGTTGACATTTTCCTGAGCGTTTGACCTGCAGGAGTGTGGCGCTGATAAGAGCAGGCGATAAACAGGGGACACACCACAGTGACAGGTAGAAGGACTTAAGCCCCGTTTCCACCAGCCCTACTTGGCTCTAGTCTGCTCTGGTACTAAAATGTTCTAAATGCTTGTGAAGATACAGTAACAGATACTAAAGAATAACAGAATGTCTTGCCGCAACACATACGTTAAAGGAGTCATGAAAAATTGGTTGAAATCAAAACAGTCGTGCTCCAAGTGTTTCTGGTGGAAACAGGGCTTTTGTCCAGGTATTGTCTTGCTTGCTAACCATAGCTAACAAAGCTAAAAACACAATGACTGAGCAGATGGAACCGTTTTTTTCTGCCTAGCAACAAAGTAAAACATTTGCAAAGTCAAGTACTGGAGCTTTATCGCCACTGTCTGTTCCGGTGTGTTTTGTATAAAGTGTGTTATGAGATCCCTGTTTGGGCTAAATTATTATACTGTATGAATGTTAGCTATTTTCTTTCGATTTTTCTTCAGAAGTTTGAGTAATAATCCAAAGTTACGAGACACCCTTGAAAGCCCCTTCTGCTCATTCCGATAAAATTCCTGCATATAGACCAGGACCAGGCTGGTAAGACCGGTTTGGGAGCAAAGCCAAATAGAATATGTTTATTATTGTTGTCCTTTGTAAACAAACTGTATCCTCAATATCAGACGTGGTATCGGCCCCTCGCTTACCCACGGTGGGAGATGGCGCTGAGGGGTCACGGCCAGCAGCCCGCCGGTGTCCGAGGGCCCGGGGTCATCACAGCGGGGCCCGTCGTTAGCACAATGGGGCTCTTTGTATGTGTTTGTGCAGCCGTGTGCGTGTTGTGTGAGCGTGTGGAGGTGGCAGAGGAGCGGGCAGGTACTTGAGTGAGCGCTTCAGTCCGATGTGCACTTGACCCTTCATTAGTGACGCCCCGAGCTCACCTTGACGTTGTCTCCAGTCTGACCCGTCCCACCTACGTGTCTGAAATCACTGCTGCTGCTGCTGCTGGGTACAGAGAGAGAGACTAAAGAGAGACCAGAGGGAGAGATAAGAGAGGGACCAGAGAGAGACTAGAGAGCGAGACTAGAGAGAGACTAGAGAGCGAGAGACTAGAGAGAGAGACCAGAGAGAGACCAGAGAAAGACCAGAGAGCTAAAGCAGAATAAGACTAGAGGGTGGGAGAGGGCATTCAATTCTAACGCTCATTCATTTTTTGCAAAGTTTTCTTTTTAAATGATTTGTACATTTATTGAACATTTAAAAAAGGTTAGAGAGAAAACTAAAGAAAGAACCTACAGAGAGACCAAAGATACTGTAGACCAGACACAGTCCAGAAAGAGGGAGAAACCAGAGAGAGACCGGAAAGAGACCAGACACAGTCCAGAAAGAGGGAGAAACCAGAGAGAGACCGGAGAGAGACCAGACACGGTCCAGAAAGAGGGAGAAACCAGAGAGAGACTAGAGACACTAGAGAGAGACCAGAGAGAGGCCTTAGATAGACCAGAGAGAGACCAGAGAGAGGCCTTAGATAGACCAGAGAGAGTCCAGAGAGAGGCCTTAGATAGACCAGAGAGAGACCAGAGAGAGGCCTTAGATAGACCAGAGAGAGACCAGAGAGAGGCCTTAGATAGACCAGAGAGAGGCCTTAGATAGACCAGAGAGAGACCAAAGAGAGGCCTTAGATAGACCAGAGAGAGACCAGAGAGAGGCCTTAGATAGACCAGAGAGAGACTAGAGATACTAGAGAGAGACCTGCTGCTGATGCTACTGCTGGGTCTCCTCTCTGTTAAGTCTCTTAATACTGAAAGAATATCAAATTGTTCGATTTGGGAGCATGGCGGTCACCAACACATGCATATTCCAGACTGTATGAAATGTAGTGTAATTACTGTTTGGAATAATTTGCCTTTTCATTCAATTATTTGCCACATTGCTGGTTCGTCTCTGTCACGTCCTTGAGCTATTGATATTTAACATTTTCAGAATAAATGGAACATGGCTAAATAAAAATGGAGAGAGCTTTGAAGTGGCCAGGCCTGCTGGGTTCCATTTCAGTCACTTCTGGTAAGGATCAGGAATGTGGAAAAATCAACCAAAACAAATGAGACCAGCATTCACTTAAACAGACTGTCCTCCGGCTGATAGTTGTCCTGCAAAAAATGGTTGGGTGCTTATTTAGACTTTGTGTTTGTATAGTAAAGACAGAGAGAGAGACCATAGAGAGAGAGAGAGAGACCATAGAGACCAGAGAGAGAGAGAGAGAGAGAGAGACCAGGGAAAGAGACTCTGGATGTTGTAGCTTCCTCTCTCCTCCTTCCTCCTCCCTCTCTCCTCTGTCCTCCCTCCTCTCTCCTCGGTCCTCTCTCCTCTGTCCTCTCTCCTCTCTCCTCGGTCCTCTCTCCTCGGTCCTCTCTCCTCGGTCCTCTCTCCTCCCTCTTCTCTCCTCCCTCCTCTCTCCTCTCTCCTCCCTCCTCCTCTCAATCCTCCTCCCTCCTCCCTAACCCTCGTCTGTCCTCTCTCGCCTCTCTGCTCTCTTATCCCCTCTCTCCTCTCTCCTCCCTCTTCTCTCCTCCCTCCTCTGTCCTCTCTCCTCTCGCCTCTCCTCTCTCCTCTCTCCTCCCTCTTCTCTCCTCCCTCCTCTGTCCTCTGTCCTCTCTCCTCTCGCCTCTCCTCTGTCCTCTCTCCTCCCTCTTCTCTCCTCCCTCCTCTCTCCTCTGTCCTCTCTCCTTTCAGTCCTCTCTCCTCTCCCCTCCATCCTCCCTCCTCTCTCCTCTCCCCTCTGTCTTCTCTTCTCGCTCCTCCCTCCTCCCTCCTCT
This sequence comes from Knipowitschia caucasica, assembly GCA_964034765.1. NCBI lineage: Eukaryota > Metazoa > Chordata > Actinopteri > Gobiiformes > Gobiidae > Knipowitschia > Knipowitschia caucasica. The sequence goes on along the minus strand of OZ035824.1, from coordinate 5,675,865 downwards.
CTCCTCCCTCCTCCTCTCAATCCTCCTCCCTCCTCCCTAACCCTCGTCTGTCCTCTCTCGCCTCTCTGCTCTCTTATCCCTTCTCTCCTCTCTCCTCCCTCTTCTCTCCTCCCTCCTCTGTCCTCTGTCCTCTCTCCTCTCGCCTCTCCTCTCTCCTCTCTCCTCCCTCGACTCTCCTCCCTCCTCTGTCCTCTGTCCTCTCTCCTCTCGCCTCTCCTCTGTCCTCTCTCCTCCCTCCTCTCTCCTCCCTCCTCCTCTCAATCCTCCTCCCTCCTCCCTCCTCTCTCCTCCCTCCTCCTCTCAGTCCTCCTCCCTCCTCTCTCCTCCCTCCTCCTCTCAGTCCTCCTCCCTCCTCTCTCCTCCCTCCTCCTCTCAGTCCTCCTCCCTCCTCCTCCCTCAGTCCTCCTCTCTCCTCTAAACATATTCATTATGGTGGTCATGCTCAGTGCCTGTGTATTTGTGTGCACTGGAGTATGTCCATCTGTCGTCTCCTGTAAGAGTCAGCGTCGTTCAGGACCGAGCTCTTAGGCAGGAATGCGACTCTCAGACCGCCGCGCCATCCTCGAGGTAATGCGCCAAATCCTGCAGCAAATGCAATGGGTTTTTGTGCGAGGCAAGTTTATTTGTATTGCACAGTTTATACACAAAGCATCTCAAAGCTCTGAACAAAACATATAGAAACAATCACACAAGATAAAATCAGATAAGTATATATTTAACACTATGCTGCTAGCTAAGAAGTATTGTTAGCGTGAGTTAGTATTGGATATTTTGTGTGATCCTTACGACAAATAAAGTTCCTCTTATTTCTTTTACTAAATGTGAAATCTGTCGTTCCAACAATCGTGGCTACAAAAGTCTGAGTCCACAGCAGCTCAGTCTAAACACAGTCCAAACTCATTGTCCGACAGTGTGAGGGTTGTGTCTCCTTACGGCAAAGACTGATTTGCTTTGTGAGATTATGTATTGGGGTTTTGTGAATCCGGCTCTGATCCTGGACCTCGGCTTGATCCTGGACCTCGGCTTGATCCTGGACCTTGACTGTGATCCTGGACCTTAGCTTGATCCTGGACCCGGTTGCGATCCAGGACCTCAGCTTGATCCTGAACCTTTGCTTGATCCTGGACCTCAGCTTGATCCTGAACCTTTGCTTGATCCTGGACCTCAGATTGATCCTGGACCTTTGCTTGATCCTGGACCTCAGATTGATCCTGGACCTTGGCTGTGATCCTGGACCCGGCTTGATCCTATCCTTGACTTTGATCCTGAACTCTTAATCCTGGACCTCGGCTGTGATCCTGGACTGTGAGCTTGACTGTGATCCTGGTCCTCAACTTGATCCTGGACTTCAGCTTGATCCTGGACCTCAGCTTGATCCTGGACCTCGGCTTGATCCTGGACCTCAGCTTGATCCTGGACCTCAACCTGATCCTGGACCTCAGCCTGATCCTGGACCTCAGCTTGATCCTGGACCTCAGCCTGATCCTGAACCTCAGCTTGATCCTGGACCTCAGCTTGATCCTGGACCTCAGCCTGATCCTGGACCTCAGCTTGATCCTGGACCTCGGCTTGATCCTGGACTTCAACCTGATCCTGGACCTCAGCCGGATCCTGGACCTCAGCTTGATCCTGGACCTCAGCTTGATCCTGGACCTCGGCTTGATCCTGGACTTCAACCTGATCCTGGACCTCAGCCGGATCCTGAACCTCAACCTGATCCTGGACTTCAACTTGATCCTGGACCTCAGCTTGATCCTGGACCTCAGCCTGATCCTGGACCTCAGCTTGATCCTCAACCTCAGCCTGATCCTGGACTTCAACTTGATCCTGGACCTCAGCTTGATCTTGGACCACAGCTTGATCCTGGACCTGCCTGAGATCCTTGCGGTGCTGTGGTCTCTCCGAGCAGCGGGTCTGAACTCCCTGACTCCGGGCCCCGTTCGGTCCACAGCAACGAACGAAACGAGTGCATTCAAAAGTCCACAGTGGCCAAACTAGGCTGGTCCAAAAAGATAATGATAATAAAAAAAAGCATTGACAACATCTGGAACATAGGGTTGAGTCAAGAACGACCTTTGGACTGTCCTGTAAAGCCTTTTTTGAGAGGAAAGATAACGGCAAAAGAATCCACCGGATAATTCCGTTTCCAGGTACACCCCCACCTGCAAGGAGTCAAATTACAAGCATGAGTCCACTTCTGCTGCTGTGACCTGACGTGCTGTTGCTTATTTTTTACTATCTTTTTAGAACGATCAATTTATTTGTTTTTGCGGATGGATGTGTTTTTGCTGCTACTGGACACCTGCATTTCTCCTCCGGGGATCAATAAAGTATCCAACCAACTAACTAACTTGCGTCAAAGCCCGCCCACCATCTCCGCCCTGCATTTATTGGCATTTGAGGACAGCTTTACTAAACTCATTAATCTGAAATTAAATGCTGTGTCAGCGTTGGGAACGGCCCTTTACTCATCTGTGATCTCAGTTGTCAAGAGAAGTCTGAGTCCAGCTGGAAGTGGTGCATGTATGTGTGTGTGTGTGTGTCACTGTGTGTGTGTGTGTTTGTGTGTATGTGTGTGTGTGTGTGTGTGTCACAAGATGTACGAGTCACGGAGAAAGAGCTGACAGAAATACCCAGCACTGTACAGACTGGTGTCAGAATAGTCTGACGACGGTGGAATGAGGAAGTGAAACCGTCCCATATCACAGAATATTTTCAAATAAGCAGTTTTTAATAACCACAAACAAGGAACTTGTGAAAGAATGTGACCTGTTATGAAAATGCACTGGTCTGAGTGATCTTGGTGCTCTTTTTAGTATTTTTATCGTTTACATTATAACGTGTACCATTCGTTGGTGGCATGGGGGCTGAGGGTTTTTTTTCTCTCTGGTCCCTCTCTCTCTTCTCTCTTTCTGGTCTCTCTCTGGTCTCTTTCTGGATCTCTCTCTGGTCTCTATCTGGTCTCTCTTTCTGGTCTCTCTCTGGTCTCTTTCTGGATCTCTCTCTGGTCTCTATCTGGTCTCTCTTTCTGGTCTCTCTCTGGTCTCTTTCTGGATCTTTCTCTGGTCTCTATCTGTGTTCTCTCTCTCTGTTCTCTCCCTGGTCTCTCTTCTTGTTTTCACTCACACATTTGGTAGAAAACCCAGCTCCATGCAGGTCCCACTAGAAAATTGGTATTTTGTCTTCGGCAGAAGGAAAGTTTTACTTTTTGTGCTAATTGTGACTAACTGCATTCATTTTAATATGTTTTAACGAACATTGAACCAGTCCGGCCTCTGATGTATTTGACTCTGACATCCCTGAGCTAGACGAGTTTACTTTTCAATGTAAGGGAATGGATGAAGCATACACCACGATAGGCTGTCTTTTAAAGTATCCAAGTAGTTGTATTTCGTTACAACAAAGATTAATTTCTATTTTCTATATTTGGACTGCTTTCTTCTTATTATTCTTTCTGCTACTAGGTTCTGAGATAGTGCAATACTGGCCCTTTAACTCTCTACTATCCTTTCCCAGCCCTGATTTACTTACTTTACTTCACAAAGACCAATTTGAATATAAATTTGCATCCATTTTGCTCAGGACTTCTTCCACTATTGCTTTAGGAAATGTCAGTGTTGCATCATCAGACGCTCTGGGACTGATGATGACTCTGTAAAGTAACAGTGGACACATGTGAGAGTCTGTATAGCAAGAGAGGGGCGAGTCCAGCTGGAGTGTGTGTGTGTGTCACTGTGTGTGTATGTGTGTGTGTGTGTGTCACTGTGTGTGTGTGTGTGTGTGTGTGTGTGTGTGTGTGTGTCACTGTGTGTGTCACTGTGTGTGTGTGTCACTCTGTGTGTGTATGTGTTACTGTGTTTGTGTGTGTGTGTGTGTGTGTCACTGTGTCTGTGTATGTGTGTCACTGTGTCACAAGACGTACGAGTCACGGAGAAAGAGCTGACAGAAATACCCTCCACTGTACAGACTGGTGTCAGAATAGTCTAACGACGGTGGAATGAGGAAGTGAAACCGTCCCATATCTCAACATGTTTTTTAATAACCACGAACCAGGAACTTGTGAAAGAATGTGACCTGTTATGAACATGCACTGGTCTGAGTGATCTTGGTGCTCTTTTTAGTATTTTTATTGTTTACTTTCTAACATGTATACCAGAGTGTTTGTGGGCGGCATGGTCTCACTTGTCTCTCATGGTCTATCTCTGGTCTCTCTCTGGATCTCTCTGTTCTATCTCTGGTCTCTCTCTCTTCTCTTTCTGGCCTCTCTCTGGGCTCTCTCTCTTCTCTCTCTGGTCCCTCTCTGGTCTTTTTCTGGATCTTTCTGGTCTCTCTCTCTGGATATCTCACGTGTCTTTCTCTGGATCTCTCTGGATCTCTCACTTGTCTCTCCCTGGATCTCTCACCGGTCTCTCTCTGGTCTCTCTCTGGTCTGTCTCTGGATCTCTCTGGTCTCTCTCTGGTCTCTCTCTGTGGTCTCTCTCTCTTCTCTCTCTGGTCTCTCTCTGGTCTCTCTCTGGTCTGTCTCTGGATCTCTCTGGTCTCTCTCTGGTCTCTCTCTCTTCTCTCTCTGGTCTCTCTCTGGTCCCTCTCTGGTCTTTCTCTGGATCTCTCTGGTCTCTCTCTGGTCTGTCTTTGGTCTCTCTCTCTGGATCTCTCACTTGTCTCTCCCTGGTCTCTCTTCTTGATTTCACTCACACCAGCTCCCAGAAAACCCAGCTCTCTTCTTACTAGAAAATTGGTATTTTGTCTCCGGCAGAAGGAAAGATTCACTTTTTAATAATCCCAGCCCCAAATGAATTGATTCTAGTTCAAAAACATACATTTCAAGTATTATTTACTTATTATTTACCTTATTAAAGAGAAATGTTTTTTTAAATTATAGCATCACAAACTTATTTTATCTAAACAAGAAAAATTGTCTGGAAATAATAAAACAATACTTATACCAAGCATTAAAAACTCAATGCTCAGGTTTTTTCTCTAAGATTATGAAGTATTATCTTAAAACTAGTGAAATATTCTTATGACAAACTACATTCAAGCAACGACAAAAAACTTGCCATTAGAAAAACAAGCTTAATTTATGTTATTTTTAGTAACGAAAGTGAACGGTGTGTTGCTATAGTAACCAGCACTTGGATCACCGTCGAGGAGCGAGATCATTTAACTTAAACGTAATTACATTGAAATTTCGTGTGTGTGTGTGTGTGTGTGTGTGCATGTGTGTGTGTGTGTGTGTGTGTGTGTGTGTGCGTGTGTGTGTGTTTGTGTGTCCATTGTGGAGGCTGTTTCATAGACAAACACTGTGTATTCCATCTTCTTTGTGTCTCACGGCTGCACTTGGCACGATTCGGAGCCATTCAAAACATTCCAAGTTTATTTTTTGATGAGAAAACCACAAACCGCGGCGAGATCGGCTTTAAGCACCGACCGTTTCTCTCCCTGTTGTCACTTTTATGTTGCTCAGTGCGTTTTTTGGGAACTGGCTCGCGACGTCGTGCCTTGTGCAAACATTGGAGGCTTGGACACATTTAGTGACGCTGAGGCTCGGCCATGAAATCAAATGTGAGAGTGCGGTTGCATAGGAGTGAACTTTCCCACGCTGAGCTGCATCTTACGGTTTCCCCCATGGCTCCGAGCCCATCCGAGCACAAATGAGGGGCCAATTAACAGCGCGGAGACAATGCACGGCTAAAATATACACTTTTATTGCTATATCATTTCAATAGACACAAGTCGTTCAGCCGGAGAGAGGTTTGTGGAGAGACTTTCTGTGGAGGAGTCTGGTTGAAGTTGATATCAGCTGATTCAGGAGTGAACACACTCTGAGAGAGAGAGCAGAGAGAGAGAGACCTGAAAGAGAGCAGAGAGAGAGGGAGAGAGCAGAGAGAGATAAGACCGGAAGGAGACCAGAGGGAGACCAGAGAGAGAGCAGAGAGAGAGATAAGATCGGAGAGAGAGCAGAAAGAGACCAGAGAGAAAGACCAGAGAGACCAGAGAGAGACCAGAGAGAGACCAGAGAGAGACTGAGAGAGAGACCAGAGAGAGACCAGAGAGAGACTGAGAGAGACCAGAGAGAGACCAGAGAGAGAGACCAGAGAGAGAGCAGAGAGAGACCAGAGAGAGAGCAGAGAGAGACTGAGAGAGACCAGAGAGAGAGACTGAGAGAGACCAGAGAGAGAGACCAGAGAGAGACTGAGAGAGAGACCAGAGAGAGTCCAGAGAGAGACTGAGAGAGACCAGAGAGAGACCAGAGAGAGAGACCAGAGAGAGAGCAGAGAGAGACCAGAGAGAGAGCAGAGAGAGAGACCAGAGAGAGACCAGAGAGAGATCAAAGCTTTATATACTTTATTGTCTCATTTCAAGGGGGACATTTCTCGTATCTTTTTAAAACAAGATCATTTTTCTTTGTCCCATTGCTTCAAGGCTCTGTCAGAATTTGCTCAAATTAAGCCACATTTTGTCAAATTTGAGCAATTTTTGACTTATTTTTCATCACTTTTTGAACTGTAGCTGGTGTGCTTAATAGTCCAGCGAGTTGTGTACTTGTTCACCCATAGTTCAGGACTTTAAACGTGACGTCGGAGCCTGAACCGTGGCTTATGAAGTCCCATCTGTGTCTTTACATGTGTCAGTGAAGTGTTGGTGTGGTTTTGGGGCAGAGTCAGGACCAGACGGGAAGTTTTTTTCTACAGAATCCAAGACGTAAGCATTACATCGTGTGTGTGTGTGTGTGTGTGTGTGTGTGTGTGTGTGTGTGTGTGTGTGTGTGTGTGTGTGTGTGTGTGTGTGTGTGTGTGTGTGTGTGTGTGTGTGTGTGTGTGTGTGTGTGTGTGTGTGTGTGTGTGTGTGTGTGTGTGTGTGTGTGTGTGTGTGTGTGTGTGTGTGTGTGTGTGTGTGTGTGTGTGTGTGTGTGTGTGTGTGTGTGTGTGTGTGTGTGAGAGAGAGAGAAATTGGGCGGAAATTATGCCTTACATTCAGGTTTCCAGGGAGGAGGAAAAATACCTGACATATAGATATAATTGTTCCATAGACAAGTTTTGATACTATAAAAAATACTATTACTATGAAAATATTGTGTCTTCCAAAAGTGTGAAGAACACTTTAGTTGCATAAAAGCATATGAAATCATACTGTCATAACCGTTCTAAAAATAACATGCAGTTAAGCAAAATCTTTGAAGTAGCAACTGTGTGTTTCAAGGCTGTAAAACCTCACACTTTATCCACTTTTCTGACCACCTGAACTCACGACTGCTGAAGAGACACAAGAGAGAGACCAGAGAGACTAGAAAGAGACCAGAGACTAGAGAGAGACCAGAGAGAGACCAGAAAGAGACCAGAGAGACCAGAGAAAGACAAGAGAAACCAGAGAGACTAGAGAGAGACCAGAGACTAGAGAGAGACCAGAGAGAGACCAGAGAAAGACAAGAGAGACCAGAGAGACTAGAGAGAGACCAGAGACTAGAGAGACCAGAGAAAGAGTCCTCTGAACTTACCACAGTGCACACAGGCCACAAAATGTCTCTTCTGAGTATAAATAAAAGTAACTGTCATGTTGTGCTAGTGGTTTTATGATGTTGTTGGAGTTTTCACACATGAACAAGCAACACTCCATATTCAACAACATTCATGGACTTTGGTCTCTTTTGGACCAAGGGCTCTATGTGTTTTTATCATTGCTTTTCTTGTGTTTGAGCGGTTTGATTCTCTGATCTGTGTCGGCAAATTGACAGCTTTTGTATTTTTTTCTAGCTAATAACAAGTAAATTGATTGCTTTAGACCCAGAACTCAGGATAAAAAAATCAAAGAAACGACTATAAAGAAATCTATACTTAGCCTGGTCTTATCCATGTGTGAACTCTGGTCTATGATCATCTCCTACATGTTCTTCTGGGTCTGATCCTAGTGGCTGCAGTTTCCTCAGTGGAATCCCATCCGACCAATCAGAGAGCGTGGGAGGCGGGTGTTGTTGGGAGGTGTCGGTGAAGTCAAGAGTTTGTGCTTAATTGGCAGGTTGTAGTTTGTTGGAAAATGCAATTGTTAAGTAATCTGTTCTGGTTCAATCAAGAAATTGAAGCTGGAGCAAGAGGAATGATTAGCAAATGTAATTGCTGACAACGACTTTGTGGTGTTACTACCCACAAGCTTCGTTAGTGGCAAAGGGGATGCTAGGGTAAATGCTAAAGCTAGGCTAAATGCTAAGTGCCTCACTCACTTGGGCTCAATACATACTGTACATCATGGTAAACTTGGATCCAATGGCTTCAATCTACAAAATAACTTAACCCCTCCCACCTGTTAACGAAGCTCAATGGAGCAAATCCAGACCTTAGTACCAATGAATTTTGTACGATGGTGCGGTACGACCAGGCTAATCCATTCCTGCCCTATTGAGGGATTTTAAATGGCGAATGGTCGTGAGTTATTTAAATTTTACCGTTCGTCCCAGCGCTGTTTTGTAAAGCCGCTCTGACCTTAGGCCCCGGCTGACCCTCCTCAACAGTTTGTATATTTGCATGAGTTTGGCTGTGTTTTCACCACTTTATCCACGTCCACCCTTGTTTGCATACCAGCGTGTATACACTTTGCATATGAATCGCTGACTTGTCTACTGAGCAGCCCCAGCAAGTTGGCTCCATTGAGCTGGGACTGAAGAGGTCCTGCCCCGCGCATGAATAGGCGTAATTGCGGCGCGATGGAAAACACTAATGCGCCTCGTAAAAAATGGGACACTTAAGACTCGCACAATTACTCTTTCCAGTCACAGAGCCAAAGAAACACACCAGGCCAGGCTCTATTCGCCGTCGGACCAACAACGGATGAAGCGGGGAGCAGAGCGGCCGTTACTGGACAGAGACCGAGATGTTGGTTATGACGTAGATCTCGGTCTCTCTCTACGTTTTATCAAGGGAAGTTTGATTCAATTCTATGTGTTTGTGTAGCAACCAGAGGGGACCAGAGAGAGACCAGAGAGAGACCAGAGAGAGACCAGAGAGAGACCAGAGAGAGACCAGAGAGAGACCAGAGAGAGACCAGAGAGAGACCAGAGAGAGACCAGAGAGAGACCAGAGGGAGACCAGAGGGAGAGCAGAGGGAGACCAGAGAGAGACCAGAGAGAGACCAGAGGGAGAGCAGAGGGAGAGCAGAGGGAGACCAGAGAGAGACCAGAGAGAGACCAGAGGGAGAGCAGAGGGAGACCTGAGAGAGACCAGAGAGAGACCAGAGAGAGACCAGAGGAAGACCAGAGAGAGACCAGAGGGAGAGCAGAGGGAGACCAGAGGGAGACCAGAGAGAGACCAGAGAGAGACCAGAGGGAGAGCAGAGGGAGAGCAGAGGGAGAGCAGAGGGAGACCAGAGAGAGACCAGAGAGAGACCAGAGGAAGACCAGAGATACCAAAGAGAGACCAGAGATACCAAAGAGAGACCAGAGAGAGACCAGAGTTAGTCCAGAGGGAGAGCAGAGGGAGACCAGAGGGAGACCTGAGAGAGACCAGAGAGAGACCAGGGAGAGACCAGGGAGAGACCGGAGAGAGACCAGAGAGTAAAGAGAGAGACAGAGGAAAAAGAGAGAGGGAGACCAGAGAAAGAAAGGAGAGACAAGAGAGAGATAGAGACCAGGGAGAGGCCAGTTCTTTATTTCCCCCTCTTTGACCAGCGTGCAGCAGTATGTGTTCACGGAGGTGCGCTATACGTTTATTTTATTATTAAACGGTACTTCCGCATCGACGAACACACTCGAAGCAGTTGCATAAAGTCACGAGAGCATGAAAACGCATATATTCACAAGCACACAGTCCCCCATTGTCAACCCTGGTTTAGTCCTGGTTTAGTCCTGGTTTAGTCCTGGTTTAGCCCTGATTTAGTCCTGGTTTTTTGGCCCATTAGTTAGAACGGCGGAGATAGGCGTGACTCTGTCCATTAATATATACAGTCTATGATCTGAACGGTCTGAATGGATATGGTCAATATCCATAACAAGTGCGGTTTATAATCCGGTGCGGCTTGTTCAAGTACACAATAAAAATTTGGAACTAAAAATTAGATACTGCGGCTTATACTCAGGTGCGGCTTTTACTCAGGTGCTGCTTATACTCAGGTGCGGCTTATACTCAGGTGCTGCTTATACTCAGGTGCGGCTTATACTCAGGTGCGGCTTATACTCAGGTGCGGCTCATACTCAGGTGCTGCTTATATTCAGGTGCGGCTTATAGTCCAGAAAATACGGTACATTGAATTGAATTGAATAAAGAAAAAAAGATGAGCAGCTGTTGAGTCCAGTTGGTTTAGACCTCACAGAAATCACACTTTAAATGAACGTTAAATAACTTCCTGGCGTGGAGAGCGTTCCCAGGGCCTGGACTCTGCTGACTCACTCTCCCGCCACTTTTGCCCTGGATGTGTCTCCCTCAAACCTCGCTCTGTAACCTCAGCCATGATTGATGCCTCCATTATTTTACCCTTGTTGTAACTAATTATCTTGTTCGTTGGCGTTAATGAGCATCGCACCAACTTCCAGCCCGTTTTTCCCACCGATGCCGAAGCTTTTTCCTTTTTTTTCCATAACTGTAGATCAGAGAGAAGAACAAAGACAGGCTTGTTTGGACGCTGCGATCAATAGATTATCTCTGCAGACTGATTACAAACAAAAGAGGAAGGAAGGGAGTGGGAGAGAGAGAGCGAGGCAGCCACCGGGGTCGACATGACAAGATATGAATGTATAAACTATTATCTGCATGAGTAGGGCTTTATAGGGCAAATGGGCCTGTGTGCTGGATGTAAACTTGATCCGATTTAATTAACAACAAGATTAAATTATAGCCAAAATGTAATCCTATATCCACAGACCTCGGCATTCACACCCTGATCGCTGGACTCACAGGACTCATGGGACGGGCTGGACTCATGGGACGGGCTGGACTCATGGGACGGGCTGGACTCACTGGACTCGCTGGACTCACTGGTCTCTCTCTGGTCTCTCTCTGGTCTCTCTCTGGCCTCTCTCTGGCCTCTCTCTGGTCTCTTTCTGGTCTCTTTCTGGTCTCTCTCTGGTCTCCCTCTGGTCTCTCTCTGGTCTCTCTCTGGTCTCTCTCTGGTCTCTCTCTAGTCTCTTTCTGCTCTCTCTCTCTGGTCTCTCTCTGGTCTCTTTCTGCTCTCTCTCTCTGGTCTCTCTAGTTTCTCTCTGGTATCTCCGGTCTCTCTCTGCTCTCTCTCTGGTCTCTCTCTGGTCTCTCTCTGCTCTCTCTCTGGTTTCTCTGGTATCTCCGGTCTCTCTCTGGTCTCTCTCTGCTCTCTCTCTGGTCTCTCTCTGGTCTCTCTCTGGTCTCTCTGCTCTCTCTCTGGTTTGTCTCTGGTCTCTCTCACTGGCCTCTCTCTGGTCTCTGGTCTCTCTCTGGTCTCTTTCTGCTCTCTCTCTGGTCTCTCTCTGGCCTCTCTCTGGTCTCTCTCTGGCCTCTCTCTGGTCTCTCTCTGGCCTCTCTCTGGTCTCTCTCTGGTCTCTCTCTGGTCTCTTTCTGCTCTCTCTCTGGTCTCTCTCTGGTCTCTCTCTGCTCTCTCTCTGGTTTCTCTCTGGTATCTCTGGTCTCTCTCTGCTCTCTCTCTGGTCTCTCTCTGGTCTCTCTCTGCTCTCTCTCTGGTCTCTCTCTGGTCTCTCTGCTCTCTCTCTGGTTTCTCTCTGGTCACTCTGGCCTTCCTGTAGCCCTCAGCTTGTTCCAGACTCCAAGCCCAGCGACTGAGAAGATCCTCCCTGTATTTGAACCCAGTCCTTGGTTCTTCCAGGAGAAGTTGAGTTGATGACCTCAAGGATCTGCCCGAGTCACAAACAGTTAAAAGTTTGGACAAGTACGAAAGAGCGAGACCGTTTAGAGCTTCAAAAACAAAGAGTAACATTTTAAAATCAATGAAATGAATAGATGGAAAACCAGGAGCCTGCAGCCCCCGTCACATGTCTTCTGTCGTAAAAGTTTAGAGGAGATGTCTGGCTTTGTGTACCAATAAAGAAGAATGTATGTCCCAAGCTCTTTTAGATCTAAAGTCCTGTTTCCACCAGCCCCACTCGGCTCTCTCTTGTGGTTCAGCGGAGTACAGATAAAAACCTCCGGCTGAACACATCTGAAACACGTGAGCTTGACTTTGATTTTAGTCTTAACAGTTCTCACATGTCTGTCATTGATAACTCCCAAGTGCAGATGGAAGAAGGGGCAAGTCTCGCCGTCTAATGAGCTGAAACGGGACAAAGACATAAATTAAAGTGGGTAAGAAAGCTCGTCAGTGTCTCTTCTCTCTGTGGACACTTCACTACAAACTCTTAAGATTCTCTGCTGAACTTTTCTCCATTGAAAGTTTGTTTGTTGGTTTTGTGGCTGTGGTTCAGAAACATCACAGAGAAAGAAAGGAGAGCTCTAAACAAGGTGCCAGAGAGAGACCGGAGAGAGACCAGAGAGAGACCAGAGAGAGACCAAAGAGAGACCAAAGAGAGGCCAGAGAGAGGCCAGAGAGAGGCCAGAGAGAGGCCAGAGAGAGACCGGAGAGAGACCAGAGAGAGGCCAGAGAGAGACCGGAGAGAGACCAGAGAGAGACCAGAGAGAGACTGAGCAGAGAGAAAACAGAGACCAGAGAAAGACTAGAGAGAGACACACACACACACACGCATACACACACACACACACACACAGCAGTCAAGATCTACTCTGGGCCTCAGATGGATCACGTTCCCCACTTTACTCCAGAGAAAGTCCTCGGGTCGACTCATAATGGCCCCTGATCATCCTGATAAAACCAGGAGCAGAGCGACAGCAAGGGCCCCGCCTGACCGTCCTGACGACAGTGGGGGCCCTCTCTTATCTTTCTCCCGTCTCTCTCTGGTCTCTCCCTGGTCTCTCTCTGGTCTCTCCCTGGTCTCTCCCTGGTCTTTCTCTGGTCTCTCTCTGGTCTCTCTCTGGTCTCTCTCTGGTCTCTCCCTGGTCTCTCTCTGGTCTCTCTCTGGTCTCTCTCTGGCCTCTCTCTGGCCTCTCTCTGGTCTCTCCCTGGTCTCTCGCTGGTCTCTCCCTGGTCTCTCTCTGGTCTCTCCCTGGTCTCTCGCTGGTCTCTCCCTGGTCTCTCTCTGGTCTCTCTCTTGTCTCTCCCTTGTCTCTCTCTGGTCTCTCCCTGGTCTCTCCCTGGTCTCTCTCTGGTCTCTCCCTGGCCTCTCTCTGGTCTCTCCCTGGTCTCTCTCTGGTCTCTCCCTGGTCTCTCCCTGGTCTTTCTCTGGTCTCTCTCTGGTCTCTCTCTGGTCTCTCTCTGGTCTCTCCCTGGTCTCTCTCTGGTCTCTCTCTGGTCTCTCTCTGGCCTCTCTCTGGCCTCTCTCTGGTCTCTCCCTGGTCTCTCGCTGGTCTCTCCCTGGTCTCTCTCTGGTCTCTCCCTGGTCTCTCGCTGGTCTCTCCCTGGTCTCTCTCTGGTCTCTCTCTTGTCTCTCCCTTGTCTCTCTCTGGTCTCTCCCTGGTCTCTCCCTGGTCTCTCTCTGGTCTCTCCCTGGTCTCTCTCTGGTCTCTCCCTGGTCTCTCTCTGGTCTCTCCCTGGTCTCTCTCTGGTCTCTCCCTGGTCTCTCTCTGGTCTCTCACTGGTCTCTCTCTGTTCTATCTAACTATTTAACTATTATTATGTGAACAAGTGAACAAAGCATTTTCATGAAAGGAACCAGAGACATCACACCTGTTGGTTTCTCTCTGAGGCCCTGTTTATACTGAGACGCTGCGCAGACGTTTCCAGGCTATTAACAGAAACGACCAGGCTCCTAATGCAAATTTCTCTGCGTTCACATGAGGTTGAAAAACGATGTAGTTCTAGCGCCCGGCCAGTAGTGGGCAGAGAAACTTTACAACACTCACACGACCCCCAGCCCCGTGCCCAGCCCCCCTCTCGGCAGTGTACTCACTTCCTGTGCCGGACCCTCAGAACGCACCAACATCATTCTGCATTTTAACAGCATCTGTGAAAATGGGAACTGAACCTAGAGCTTCGCGTGGTCTCGTTTGGACGAATGAAGGAGTAGAATTATCCTCTGTCCCGCGCTGGAAGCTCACGTAGCTAGTTAGTGTGACCGCCGCCATTGTTGTTGATGTTTGTTCTCCGCTACTGCGCATGTCCAAGTGTACGTGCGGGGAGCAGCGCGGAGGTGGGGGTCAGAGCAGAGGGGGATTTCACACCTTTTTCCCTCTCGCGGGTGTGAAAGAGCCCCCGCTGTGCAGCGTTTCTGAGTTGTCCCACTCTGCAGGCTGGATCTGAACACTTACGTTTTCACCTGGAACACAGTCTTCGTATGAACGGTTGGTAGAAACCGACATCCAACTATACCGTTTTACTGCCACATTGTCTCTGTGTAAACTCAGCCTGAGACTCTCTCTCTCTTTCTTACCTTCTCGCTCTCTTGCTTGCCTTCTCTCTCTTTCTCAGATTCTCTCTCTCTCTCTGTCTGGTCTGTCTCTCTCTCTTTCTCTCTGGTCACTCTTACTCTCTCTCTCTGTCTGGTCACTCTTTCTCTCTCTCTATCTGGTCTCTCTTTTTCTCTCTCTCCGTCTGGTCTCTCTCTCTCTCCGTCTGGTCTCTCTCTCTCTCTCTCCGTCTGGTCTCTCGCTCTCTCTCTCGCCGTCTGGTCTCTCTCTCTCTCTCCGTCTGGTCTCTCTCTCTCTGGTCTCTCTCTCTCATCAGTCAGATCAGTGCTTGGGGCAGTTGGTCTGATGTTTTGGCTCTGGTGAGGCCCTGTCAACAGCTCTGGGCCCCGGGCGACTCAGGGGCCACAGATTCTTTTACAGCCAGATGTCACCAAAACACAGCACACTCTGCTGTGTTAGCGACGTTAGCGACGTTAGCATCCTCAGTGCGATGTTAGTTACGTGTACTTTACTTTACGTTAGTGGCAAAGGAAATGGCTAAAGCTAGGCTCAATGCTAAAGCTAGGCTAAATGCTAAATGCCAAATCCAATCGTTTCAATCTGCAAAAGGAGTTAACCCCTCCCACCTATTAACAGAGTCAATGGAGCAGATCCAGACCTTAGTACAAAATGAAATCAGTAGACTTGTATTGACCATAAGACTCATTTATGTGGCCGGAGAGAGACTAGAGAGAAACCAGAGAGAGACAAGAGATAGACCAGAGAGAGACCAGAGAGAGACCGGAGAGAGAGACCAGAGAGAGACCAAAGTGAGACCGGAGAGAGAGACCAGAGAGAGACCAAAGTGAGACCAAAGTGAGACCAGAGAGAGACCAGAGAGTGACCAGAAAGAGACCAGAGAGAGACCAGAGAGAGACCAGAGAGAGACCAAAGAGAGACCAGAGAGAGACCGGAGAGAGAGACCAGAGAGAGACCAGAAAGAGACCAAAGAGAGACCAGAGAGAGACCAGAGAGAGACCAGAGAGAGACCAGAGAGTGACCAGAGAGAGACCAGAGAGAGACCAAAGAGAGACCAGAGAGAGACCAGAGAGAGACCAGAGAGAGACCAGAGAGAGACCGGAGAGAGAGACCAGAGAGAGACCAGAAAGAGACCAAAGAGAGACCAGAGAGAGACCAGAGAGAGACCAGAGAGAGACCAGAGAGTGACCAGAGAGTGACCAGAAAGAGACCAAAGAGAGACCAAAGAGAGACAGAAAAAGAGTTTGTGAGGACAAACTGTTCAGCTCCTGTTCTTTGTGTAAATCCGACTGATCCACACTTTCTTTGGGACGTTTTCGGCTCATGCTTAAACAGATTTAAACGTTCTAAATTGGGACGTTACAAAACAGTCTTTCTGTCGACTGCGCGCCGCCCGCTCTCGCACCTTCACGACATGTAAAATACTTAAGTACAGTCTGGGCACAAACGTACAATTAAGGCTGGATTGTGTTTTTGGTTTTCACTTCCAAACTAAACGTGAACTCTTCAGTGCGGCGCAAAATACTACACAATAGAAAGTTTATCTTTTTCTGCCATTTTTCAGTGAGAACAGTGGCTTTCTCTGTGACAAATACATTCAATCTCTTCCCAAGAAAGTGCTAGAATGTTGTTTATTTTGACAGGATAAAAACACATTGAGATTAAGCTGAAGTTTCTCCACCGTTGGTACGAATAAACATCTAGATTGAAAAAGATTTAGTGCGTGACATGGAGAGAATTATAATTGGGGGAATATGAAAATAAAACTCCAATCCAATCTTTTTTCTTTTTATAGTGTATTTAAACAACAATCAGGTTTCCAAAGTGCTGCACAAACAAGTATAAAACCAAAAAAAAAATATGAAGAAACGTATCCGTAGCGCCACCAAGTATAAAACAATAAAAATATATACAACTGATTAAAAACATAAATACCACGAATAGAAATAAAAACACAGAGGACGACACAACCCATGTAGTCCAGAGCCTGGTGGTGCATGGTGATCAGCTGAACAGTCAGTTGGGGTGGTGATGTGGAGGAGGAGGGTTGCAGCACAAGGTGAAGCACTGTTTAAATACAGACAGAAGCACAGGTGTGTGATAACTGTCGTGAGATACCAGGACTTTTGCATTTGCGTCTTGTTGTTCATACTAGAAATATCAACACCAGCATGTGAAAGCCAGATCTCGACAGACCTCTGAAGCTAAGCAAGGCCGGGCCTGGTTAGCACTGTGATGGGAGACCTCTGGGAACACCAGGTGCCACAGTGAGGCTGTAAATGACACCTTCGGCAAGACACTTCACCTACGTTAGAATGAGTCTGGTGTGTCTGTGCATGGTTGGTGAAGGTCGGAGGTCAAGATGGCACATACTGCTTGTCTCGCTACTGTCAGTGTGCCCCAGGGCAGCTGTGGCTACATTAGCAGTTTATCACCACCGTGTATGGAGTGAATGAATAATGTGAAGCGTCTTTGAGTGTCCAAAAAAGCGCTGTAAAAAACCGATGCATTTTGATTATTTTTATGATGAATACGCCGTTTGTCAGGTCATTTCTGTGGCCTTTCGTCCCAGCAGCAAACAGCGGTGTGTGCATTGACGCTTGTTCGTAACCTATAGCCCTGGTTCCTGTGTGTGGCCGGTGTTTATGGCTGCTGCGACAGAGGGCCAGTGTGTCTCGGCACACAGTAGGTACGCTCAATAGAGTCTGCTGTGGGTGAAATGGCTCCTTGTTCACCTCAGATGGGGAGGTGGGGGAGAGTGGTCCTGAAGACACAAATGTGAGGAAGGGTGAGAGTTGACCCCTGCTCCCGGCTGTAAGTGAAGAGGCGGAGTTCTGCGCTAAGTGCCTGATTCATGTCCCCAGAGGCTCCTACACACATACACAGAGACCAGGCCCGGTCCGCTGGTCCAGGTGCTTGGTCCTACAGACATGGCAACGCAACCCCTGCTGACCTCGGAGAAACCCAGCCAGGGCCAAAGGTCTCTGTTGAGTCCTCCCACTGTCTGTGCTGTGTGTTTTGGAGTGAAGACCACAGGAGGAGCCTCTGGAAATTACGGCCGCCCGTGGGCTCTGCGTGACCTAAACTCATTTTTCCATCTTTTGACAAGAGGAGAACAGAAGAGGCAGACGCAGACGGCAGGGTTCGCTCGAGTTCGGAAGTTTCCTGCAGAGGGCACGGAGGGTGTGGGCCGAAGCCTTGTTCTCTGCTGCTGCGACTGGAAAGAACATGTTTGATGACTCCATGACTGTACGGACTAAATATCAGCTTAGACTCGTCACTCAGACTTTTATCACAAATGTCAATACCTTTAATTACTTATGTGTAGACACGCTGTACAAAAAAGTATGAAAATATATATTAAATTAATGTTATTTACCAACAGAACCAAGTCTATTTGACAGTGAGAACACAAATCTATATATAACATTGGACATTGTCAGGTTTCTCTCTCCTTCTCTTCTGGGAATATTTTTGTTTGTTACATTTTTAACAGAACAAGCTAACACTCAAACAAACAGTGGAATGCAAAAGTTTGTATTTTTATTTTCCAGTATAAGATAAGATAAGACATTATTCATCTCATACTGAATCAGTCAGAATCACTCAGATTGTGCAAAGGACAGAAGTGTGCATGTTAACTCATTGACTGTCAGCCGTTTTTGATTATTTCACTGACTTCCAAGACCCACAGAATATTGTGTACTATGACTGTGTAAAATATGAAACCAGATTCTGAAAGACTGATTTGTCTACTTTTATCAGCAAAAAAAAGTTGGTTTATAGCTAGTTTTGTTCTCCAGTAATCCCCAGTCCAACAGAGGGAAGTTTGACAGAAATCACCAGTCTCTGACAAATACGTCAACGGCAGTCACTGAGTAAAAGGTAAAAATATCGTCTGTGCAGGATAATAAAATACTGATTGTTAAGACATTTCAGTTAAATATATCATATAGAAGACAAACTCATAGATATTTGAGAAGTGAAATAACGTTTGAATCCTTCACAGAAAGAGAGCAAGAATCATTGAAATCCCTAGAGCTTTTCGACCACTGCAAAAATGATCAAATATGAGCTAATAATTGCTTAAATCTACATTTTTTAAACAAAATTTGCCAATAGGACAAAGCCATTTAGTCTTATCTCAAGAACAGTTGCTATATTTTCTCACGTTTATTTTTAAAACAAGATAATTCAGCAGATTTTGATTGGTCAGCATTTGCTCAAATTAAGACACATTTTACCAAATTTGAGCAATTTGACTTTTGACATTTTGGGCAGACCTTTAAAAATCTGTCGGACTGAAAACGTAGACGCATCTTTCTCCTTCTCACTTTGGCGGTTGGTTCATTGTTCAGTTGTTCAGACATCACAGAGGGACCACACACACGTCCTGAAGCGAAGCGGCTGAAATTATAGGCTGTATCGGTTATCAAGATGAAAAGTCGGAGCGATACATTTGAACACATTTCTGCGTCTTCGGCAACGGCGGCGGCGACGCTTATAATTTACTTTTGGTTCAGATTAAAGCAGCGTCTCTCTGCAGCAGGAAACACGACAACAAACAGACCGGAGTAATTACAGAGCACACACACAGAGATAGTAAAGTCCTGTCCGTGGCCTACATACACATATACACATTTACACACACACACGCACACGCACACACACACACGCACAGACGCACACACGCACACACATATACACATTTACACACACACACACACACACGCACACAGACGCACACACACAGAGATAGTAAAGTCCTGTCCGTGGCCTACACACACATATACACATTTACACACACACACGCATAGACGCACACACACACGCACACGCACACACACACACGCACAGACGCACACACACACACACGCACACACATATACACATTTACACACACACACACACACGCACATTTACACACACACACACAGACGCACACACACAGAGATAGTAAAGTCCTGTTCGTGGCCTACACACACATATACACATTTACACACACATGCACACACACGCACACGCACACACATTTACACACACACACACACACGCACACACATATACACATTTACACACACACACACACAACAGACGCACACACACACGCACACGCACACACATATACACATTTACACACACACACACACAGACGCACACACACACGCACACGCACACACACACACGCACACAGACGCACACACACACACACGCACACATATATACACATTTACACACACACACACACACGCACATTTACACACACACACACAGACGCACACACACAGAGATATAGTAAAGTCCTGTTCGTGGCCTACACACACATATACACATTTACACACACATGCACACACACACACACGCACACACATTTACACACACACACGCACACACACACACACGCACACACATATACACATTTACACACACACACACACACACACAGACGCACACACACACGCACACACACACACATATACACATTTACACACACACACAGACGCACACACACACACACATACACACGCACACACATATACACATTTACACACACACACACACACACACGCACACACATATACACATTTACACACACACATACACACACACACACACACACGCATATCTACACACACACCCACACATTCACATACGCACGTACATACGCACACACGCACACACATACACACACACATACGCACACACACACACACACATACACACACACACACACACACACATACGCACAGACGCAGTGAGGGGCTTTGAGGATAAAAGGGTAGACTTTACACTGCCTGCTTCCCCCCTCCCCCTCCTCTTACTCCTGCCGCACTGCAAAAAAGGGAGACCCCAAAACAGAACCACAAAGATGCTGAGTGACAGCAAGAGAGGGCGGGAAAAGAAAAGGCGGAAAAAGGCTCAAAGAGTGCGGTGGAGTGGCCCCCGGTAAAAGGAAGCGACGGCGTGTCCTGACTACTTCCTGCTCCTCGAAAGGAAGATCCCCGCCTGCCCCTGCCTCCTTTTTAATTATGGCCAATTACAAGAAGCCCAGAGACCGCCAGGACTTATTACACGCCGACCAGAGAGAGCCCCCCCCCACCGTCCAATGTGTTTGTGGGAGCAAGAGCATTAGTGTATACAGCGGTTAGCTTAGCAGAGTGGGGACTGAGGGGCCTTTGCCGTTTTCTTTCTGTGGGTTTAATGAGAACTGAAAGCATGAAAACGCAGCAGAGGACCAGGACCAGGACGAAGGCCACTCGGTGTGAATGAGCGGCCGTGCCGTGCGGTGCCGTGCGGTGCCGTGCGGTGCCGTGCGGTGCCGTGCGCTGCGGTCGTTTCTCAAACACGTTATGGCTTTAGCTAATGTTTGTTATTGTGATTGTGTTTGATTGGATGAAAGAAGTAGATGAAAGGACTTCTGTTGTGGTCCCTGTAATGTGAGTGTTGTTTTTGCAGTGCATTTTGGGCTCGTGGCTTCGTATAAAAATGGTATGAGTTTGTGACCCACACACACACACACACACACACACACACACACACACATACACATTGACTGTTGTGAATATATTGTCATCATAATTGACTGTGATTGAGCCTAGTATTCATTATTTTACATAGCATTGAAGATAGATACATTTATAACCTAATAAATAGAGACATGTTAGTGCCTCCCTTTTGAGTTTGACTTTTATACTTCTCTGTCATTGTCTTTTTTCTTTCTCTTTCCATCTTGATCCGTGTTTTTAAAGTGCTCTTGTGAAGCACTTTGATTTGCCTTGTACACAAACTCTGCTGCTACAAACAAATAATTGATTGATGACCTCCAGCGGTGCCATCGTTAAGCCCCGCCCACAAAATCACGCCACTTTGAAGGCGCCTACTGTTGATATTTGTGCATATTTTCAGTTTTTGGTATAGTAAAGTCTCCCCTTTGCTCCGGCTGCTCTCTGCTCCGTGTGGAAATCTCTACAACAGGAAGCTCTCACCAAACCCAGCTCTGACGTCAGTGTCACATCTCCCCCAAGATGATCTTGTTTGGACCTCATCACTCTCTCTCTCTCTCTGGTTCTTTGTACTTGTGTTTGTGTTGGCCGCGTCTGTCCCACACATAAACAGGCCCTCGCATTCCACCCGCTGAGCTCACCCGATCGGCGTCTTATCGGACGGTTTGCGAGCGTGCCGTTGTTATGACTGAAGATCCAAAAATAGGCCTGACCCTGAAAACAGCGTACAAAACATTCCTTCAAATCTTGGTCATCGCTCGGTTGGAAATATCTCGGCAAAGGACAAAGATACAGACGAGATTACAGCGTGTTCTGTCCTTGGTGTTTCTGAGTTGTTTTCAGGGCCTGAGAGTTGCTAAAAATAACCAGCGATAAGTGAAATTCTTGAAGTAGCAGCGATTGGTTTTAAGGCGGTAAAAACCTTCACACAGACTTTATACAGTTTTTAAACCATCTGAAGTCACGTCACGACTGATGAAGTGAGAGAGACCAGAGAGAGACCAGAGATATGAAAAACCTGTTGGTGGTGGGTCCGAGCGCTGCTGCAGCTGTCAAAAGCCGTGTGTATACTGTAAAATATAGCTGCAGAGGACGCAGAGGGGCAGGACTGAGGGCTATGGGGAGACCAGAGTATGAGGGACCAGAGGGAGACCAGAGACACTAGAGATCAGAGGGAGACCAGAGACACTAGAGACCAGATGTAGACCAGATGTAGACCAGATGTAGACCAGATGGAGACCAGAGAGAGACCAGAGAGAGACCAGAGAGGGACCAGAGAGAGACCAGAGAGAGACCAGAAAGAGACCAGAGGGAGACCAGAGGGAGACCAGAGAGTCTTTGAGTGCATGTGGATTTGTATGTGTGTGTGTGTGCGTGTGTGTCTCTCTCTGTGTGTGTGTGTCTCTCTCTCTGTGTGTGTGTGCTTTCCAAACAGAGTATGTCTGTGTTTGACTTCCTGTTTGTTCCTGGTTGAGTGTTACTCTTTAGACATGTTTGCATCATCGACTACGACACACACAGTCGTAAAGTCTCTGAGGCTGAGGCTGTGTGTGTCCAGTTGTATCAGTGTGTGTGTCTGTGTCTGTGTGTGTGTGTCCAGTTGTATCAGTGTGTGTGTGTGTGTGTGTGTGTGTCGGTGTGTGTGTGTCCAGTTGTATCAGTGTGTGTGTCTGTGTCTGTGTGTGTGTGTGTGTATGTGTGTCCAGATGTATCAGTGTGTGTGTCTGGGTGTGTGTGTCCAGTTGGATCTGTGTCTGTGAGGGCAACAGGGGCTAAAGATAAGATTAGAAAACCTTTTATCATCCCACAGCGGGAAATGTTACAGATACAGGACAGTAGTAAGAGCACACAGGAGCACACACACACACACAGGAGCACACACACACACACACACACACACACAGACAAAGGAGCACACACACACAGGAGCACACACAGTAGACAATAAAGTAGCTGCATTCATTCATTTTCATCGCTTTATCAGTCCATTTCTGGGTCGGGGTGTGGTAGTCAGAGCTGCACCCGTCCCTCTGATCCTCCTGCAGGGGGTGGGTTCACAGGATGATGGCTGCTCCTTCAACGCAGATACAGCCATGATCTTTCAATTGGGGCTTCAGGCAAAGTGGGGTTAAGTGTCTTGCCCAGGGACACAACGACAGCAGTCATCAGTGGGAGCAGGTGACAATGTTCTACCAACTGAGCTACTGTCGCGCTGAAGTAGCTGCGAGTAAAGCAAATACTATTATCTATCATTATCCAGAGAGAGAAACCAGAGAGAGAGTAGAGAGAGGGACAAGAGAGAGACCAGAAAAGGAGACTAGTGAGAAGGGCCAGAGGGAGAGACCAGAGAAAGACCAGAGAAAGACTGTCAGAGTGTGTGGTGCTGAAGCCTCCATGTGGAATTCTTCAGGGGGGCCTCTCTCTCTCTCGGAGAAGACCAGGTTTTGTACAGGTGCTGCCGAGGCGAGCACAGCATTTGTACAGCTGTGAGGAGGGAGCCCCCGCCACCCACAGTCCCGAGGGGCTCTCACATTTCATTCACGGCTCACAAGCAGCGCGCAAAAAATGGAGAATAATTGTGACTGAGCGAGTGAGCGAGGGCATGATACTATACAGTAACTATACAAGACGGAGAGAGACCAGAGAGGGAGAGACCAGAGAGGGAGAGAGACCAGAGAGGGAGAGAGACCAGAGACAGATCAGAGAGAGAGACCAAAGAGGGAGAGAGACCAGAGAGGGAGAGACCAGTGAGGGAGAGACCCGACAGAGAGAGAGACCAGAGAGGGAGAGACCAGAGAGGGAGAGACTAGAGAGGGAGAGACCAGAGAGGGAGAGACCCGACAGAGAGAGAGACCAGAGAGGGAGAGACCAGAGAGGGAGAGACCAGAGAGGGAGAGAGACCAGAGAGGGAGAGAGACCAGAGAGGGAGAGACCAGAGAGGGAGTGACAGATTAGAGAGAGAGACCAAAGAGGGAGAGAGACCAGAGCGGGAGAGACCAGTGAGGGAGAGACCCGACAGAGAGAGAGACCAGAGAGGGAGAGACCAGAGAGGGAGAGACTAGAGAGGGAGAGACCAGAGATGGAGAGACCAGAGAGGGAGAGACCAGAGAGGGAGAGACCAGAGAGGGAGAGACCAGAGAGGGAGAGACCAGAGAGGGAGAGAGACCAGAGAGGGAGAGACCAGAGAGGGAGAGAGACCAGAGAGACCAGAGAAGGAGAGACCAGAGAGCGAGAGACCAGAGAGCGAGAGACCAGAGAGGGAGAGACCAGAGAGGGAGAGACCAGGGAGAGAGAGACTAGAGAGGGAGAGATCAGAGAGAGAGAGACTAGAGAGGGAGAGACCAAAGAGAGAACCCATGGAAAACGAGGGATCAGAGAGACACCAGTCAAAATGTGCTCAAATTAAGACACACAGAATTTCAAACTTATCCGTCGTCACTTTTTGCATTGTCGTCTCGTTCACCGCACTTTTGTATCTGTGACACAAATGTTGTGTGTTTTTACTGATAGTGTTTTTAACGATTGTGTTTTTACTGATTGTGTTGTTACAATTGTGTTTTTACCAATTGTGTTGTTACGATTGTGTTGTTACGATTGTGTTGTTACGATTGTGTTTTTACTGATTGTGTTTTTACGATTGTGTTTTTACGATTGTGTTTTTACCGATTGTGTTTTTACCGATTGTGTTGTTACGATTGTGTTGTTACGATTGTGTTGTTACAATTGTGTTGTTACGATTGTGTTTTTACTGATTGTGTTTTTACCGATTGTGTTTTTCCCGATTGTGTTTTTACTGATTGTGTTTTTACTGATTGTGTTGTTACTGATTGTGTTGTTACTGATTGTGTTGTTACAATTGTGTTTTTACCAATTGTGTTGTTACGATTGTGTTGTTACGATTGTGTTGTTACGATTGTGTTGTTACGATTGTGTTTTTACTGATTGTGTTTTTACGATTGTGTTTTTACGATTGTGTTTTTACCAATAGTGTTTTTACAGATTGTGTTTTTACCGATTGTGTTGTTACGATTGTGTTGTTACGATTGTGTTGTTACGATTGTGTTTTTACTGATTGTGTTTTTACCGATTGTGTTTTTCCCGATTGTGTTTTTACTGATTGTGTTTTTACTGATTGTGTTGTTACTGATTGTGTTGTTACAATTGTGTTTTTACCAATTGTGTTGTTACGATTGTGTTGTTACGATTGTGTTTTTACGATTGTGTTTTTACCGATAGTGTTTTTACCGATTGTGTTTTTACCGATTGTGTTGTTACGATTGTGTTGTTACGATTATGTTGTTACGATTGTGTTTTTACTGATTGTGTTTTTACCGATTGTGTTTTTCCCGATTGTGTTTTTACTGATTGTATTTTTACTGATTGTGTTGTTACTGATTGTGTTGTTACTGATTTGTGTTGTTACCGATTGTGTTTTTACCGATTGTGTTTTTACTGATTGTGTTGTTACTGATTGTGTTGTTGCTGATTGTGTTGTTACTGATTGTGTTGTTGCTGATTGTGTTGTTACCGATTGTGTTTTTATTGATTGTGTTGTTACCGATTGTGTTTTTACTGATTGTGTTTTTACCGATTGTGTTTTTACCGATTGTGTTTTTACCGATTGTGTTTTTACTGATTGCGTTGTTACCGATTGTGTTTTTACTGATTGTGTTGTTACCGATTGTGTTTTTAATGATTGTGTTTTTACTGATTGTGTTTTTACTAGGGCTGTCAAAATTATCGCGTTAACTCATGTTAATTACATTTTTCATTAATGCGATTAATCAACAAAAAAATGTTTATCGTTTGACAGCCCTAATTTTTACTGATTGTGTTGTTACGATTGTGTTTTTACTGATTGTGTTGTTTCCGTGCTCTTCTCTGAACCGACCGCAGCCATTTTCCGTTCTGTTCCTCGCGTCTGGGATGAGTTTTGTCTGGGACGAGTCTGTCCACGGCCGCTGTAACCACGACGACAAGTGAAAAAACCTGACAAGCAATATTTCCTTTCTAGTAATAGTGTTGTATTTTTGTGTATTTCATTTATTTATTTCTATATATTTGTATTTTGTGATTATTTAACTATTAGTATGATTTTTAATATTAATTGTAATCATTAATCCTATCTATAATCATTTATTTTAAGTGTGTGATGCCCGAAAGTACTTACATGTATGTGTATGTGTGTGTGTTTATGTATGTGTGTGTGTGTATGTGTATGTGTGTTTATGTATGTGTATGTGTGTTTATGTATGTGTGTTTATGTGCGTGTGTGTGTGTATGTGTGTGCGTGTGTGTGTGTGTTCTGATGTTTCATGTGTTGGAACATGTTGGACTGAGGCTCACGTCCCAGGGGCATCCTCCATCTCCTGCTCTTCAAGGTCCTGCAGCATCTTGGATCCAGACCAGGCCCCGGGGGTGGTCCCAGTCCCGGGTCCCAGTCCCGGGTCCCAGTCCCGGGGGTGGTCCCTGCAGTCCCACTATATATTTGTGTGTTTTCCCTTTGGTGTAAAAGGCAGAGAACAGACGCTCACCACCAGCAGCAGATCCATCACACAACTCAAACCCCAACGCCAAGTTCAGTCATTGTGTGTTGAGTTCAGTCATTGTGTGTTGAGTTCAGGCATTGTGTGTCGAGTTCAGGCATTGTGTGTCGAGTTCAGGCATTGTGTGTCGAGTTTGGGCATTGTGTGTTGAGTTTAGGCATTGTGTGTCGAGTTCAGTCATTGTGTGTTGAGTTCAGTCATTGTGTGTTGAGTTCAGGCATTGTGTGTTGAGTTCAGGCATTGTGTGTCGAGTTCAGTCATTGTGTGTCGAGTTCAGTCATTGTGTGTTGAGTTCAGGCATTGTGTGTCGAGTTCAGGCATTGTGTGTTGAGTTCAGGCATTGTGTGTCGAGTTCAGTCATTGTGTGTTGAGTTCAGTCATTGTTTGTTGAGTTCAGTCATTGTGTGTTGAGTTCAGGCATTGTGTGTCGAGTTCAGGCATTGTGTGTCGAGTTCAGGCATTGTGTGTCGAGTTTGGGCATTGTGTGTTGAGTTCAGTCATTGTGTGTTGAGTTCAGTCATTGTGTGTTGAGTTCAGGCATTGTGTGTCGAGTTCAGGCATTGTGTGTTGAGTTCAGGCATTGTGTGTCGAGTTCAGTCATTGTGTGTTGAGTTCAGTCATTGTGTGTTGAGTTCAGTCATTGTGTGTTGAGTTCAGGCATTGTGTGTCGAGTTCAGGCATTGTGTGTCGAGTTTGGGCATTGTGTGTTGAGTTCAGGCATTGTGTGTTGAGTTCAGGCATTGTGTGTCGAGTTCAGGCATTGTGTGTCGAGTTCAGGCATTGTGTGTCGAGTTTGGGCATTGTGTGTTGAGTTCAGGCATTGTGTGTTGAGTTCAGTCATTGTGTGTTGAGTTCAGTCATTGTGTGTTGAATTTAGTCATTGTGTGTTGAGTTTAGATATTGTGGAGCGCTTGTGTTTCCTAAATAGAACCAATCAGGGGGTGCAAAAAGACAGGAAATTTGCAAACAGGGAATGGGCAAACACTTGTCTTAGAGGACTTTACAAAGTTGTCAATTCCCCAACAACACAACAATACAATGATAATGGTTACACACACATTGGAGCCATTTGCCCATAGGGAGCAGGACGACCACTGTCTATACAGAGCTCTGACTGCAGACACTGCTCCCTCTTTACCATCCGATGTTTCCAGACATTTTAAACACATTTCTGGAAGCCTTACCCACTCATTTGTTTGGGACTTCCTGTTACTTACAATGGCAATAAAAACTGACTGGTGGAACTTTGGCCCATTCCTCCTGACAGATTCATACATCTGTAGCGTGCTGGTTGCCACTTGTTCTCACCACAAAAAGCCCAGTTTGTCTCTTTGTGGCTTTTTTCTTGTATCTTTAAAAACAAGATCATTTTGCTCGTCCTGTTGGAAAATCTCGTTTTAAGGCAGTCAAAAAAGTGCTCCAATCAAGATACTTTTTGCCCATTTTAAGCCATTTTTGTTTGTTTTTCTTTGCTTTTTGCAGTGTGCGTCCACGGCTCCATCAGCAGCCGTTGATATTGTTTGTGGATTGCTTCCGTTTCGTGTCTAAAAATGTTTTAATCTTCGGTTCGGTCTAAACATGTTTTGTTTTGTGGCCTATAAATATCCTCCGACCGGCAGCTCTGCAGACTTCCTTCCACGTCCAGAGAGACCGGAGAATAATCTTTCTCTTCTCTGCTCTCTCTTCTCTCTCTCTGGTCTCTCATTCCAGTCTCTCTCTCTCTCTGGTCTCTCTGGTCTCTCTCTCTCTCTGGTTTCCCTCTCCTGTCTCTATCTTTCTCTCTTCTGTCTCTCTCTGGTCTCTCCTGTTTTTCTCTTTGGTCTCTCACTCCAGTCTCTTTCTCCTGTCTCTCTCTCTGCTCTCTCCTTTGTTTCTCTCTTCTGTCTCTCTCCCTCTCTGCTCGCTCTCTCCAGTCTCTCTCTATGGTCTCTCTCTATCTCTGCTTTCTCTCCCTTCAGTCTCTCTCTCTGTCCCTCTCTCTGGTCTCTCTCCTGTCGCTGTCTCTGGTCTTTCTGCTGTCTCTCTCTCTGGTCTCTCTCCTGTCCATCTCTTTGGTCTCTCTCTCTGGTTTCTCTCTCCTGTCTCTCTCGCTGGTCTCTCTCCTGTCTCTCTCTCTGGTCTCTTTCTCCTGTCTCTCTCTGGTTTCTCTCCTGTCTCTCTCTCCTTTCTCTCTCTCTGGTCTCTCATTCCAGTCTCTCTCTCTCTCTGGTCTCTCTTACTGGTCTCTCTGGTCTCTCTCGCTCTCTGATTTCCTTCTCCTGTCTCTATCTTTCTCTCTTCTGTCTCTCTCTGGTCTCTAATGTTTTTCTCTTTGGTCTCCCACTCCAGTCTCTTTCTCCTGTCTCTCTCTCTGCTCTCTCCTTTGTTTCTCTCTTCTGTCTCTCTCTCTCTCTGCTCGCTCTCTCCAGTCTCTCTCTATGGTCTCTCTCCTGTCTCTCTCTCTGGTCTCTCTCCTGTCTCTCTCTCTGGTCTCTCCTGTCTCTCTCTGGTTTCTCTCCTGTCTCTCTCTCTGGTCTCTCTCTCTTGTCTCTCTCTCTGGTCTCTCTCTGTGGTCTTTCTCTGGTCTCTCTCTCTGGTTTCTCTCCTGTCTCTCTCTCTGGTCTCTCTCCTGTCTCTATCTCTGGTCTCTCTAAAGCCCAGCAGACTTCCTCCATGTCACTGTTGAACTGCCTGCCACAGACCAGAGAGAGAGCCCATAGCTCCACATGGTGATGGACCAGAAGCATCTTTCCTGGTAACCATGGGGAGTGTCCAAGTCAGATTAGTCTGTGATTCTCAGAACAATTAACTTGAAAACTGTCACAAAATTTCACATCTTTGTGTGACGTTCACAACACTCCTCTGCTGTTTTATCTCTCTCTCTGTCTCTCTCTCTCTCTCTCTCTCTTTCTCTGGTCTCTCTCTCTTTCTCTGTTTTTTCTCCTGTGTCTCTCTTTCTTTTTCTTTTTTGGGGGGGTTTCTCCATCTTGTCTCTTGTTTCTCTCTGGTCTCTTTATAGTCTCTCCCTGGTCTATTTCTGGTCTCTCTCTTGTCTGTCTCTGGTCTGTCTATGGTCTCTCTCTCTCTCTCTCTCTGGTCTCATTTTCGGGAGTTTCTCTATCTGGTCTAGTCTTTCTAGTCTCTCATTATTTCCGCCGGGACTTCCCTGAAGCAGCAAATTCAAAGAAACTTGCTTCACATATGTTTTTTTTATGACTCCAAACCTGCAGCTTCCTCATTATTCAGAGTTTCCTGCAGAGATCCAGTCTGTGACACGGCACTAACACCAGAGAGAGAGAGAACACACTCTAACACCAGAGAGAGAGAGAACACACTCTAACACCAGAGAGAGAGAGAACACACTCTAACACCAGAGAGAGAGAACACACTCTATCACCAGACAGAGAGTAGTAGTAGTAGTAGTAGTAGTAATCTTTATTTATATACCGCCTTTTCACTGCACATCGGAGTCTCAAAGCGGTTTACAATTGTTATTTTTTGGGAGCAGGGGTGCCAGTACAGGAGGCACATGCCAGACCTATTGTACATATTTTTAGTGGTAGGGGAAACCGGAGCACCCGGAGGAAACCTACGCAGACACGGGGAGAACATGCAAACTCCACTCAGAAAGGCCCTGGTCCAACCGGGATTCGAACCCAGGACTTTCTTGCTGAGAGGCGAGAGTGCTATCCACTCAGCCACCGTGCCGCCCGGTGACTGAGTGACACCGGTGACGAGAGAGAGAGAGAGAGAACACACTCTAACACCAGAGAGAGAGAACACACTCTAACACCAGAGAGAGAGAGAACACACTCTAACACCAGAGAGAGAGAACACACTCTAACACCAGAGAGAGAGAGAACACACTCTAACACCAGAGAGAGAGAGAACACACTCTAACACCAGAGAGAGAGAGAACACACTCTAACACCAGAGAGAGAGAGAA
Source organism: Knipowitschia caucasica (assembly GCA_964034765.1). Taxonomy (NCBI): domain Eukaryota; kingdom Metazoa; phylum Chordata; class Actinopteri; order Gobiiformes; family Gobiidae; genus Knipowitschia; species Knipowitschia caucasica. The sequence goes on along the minus strand of OZ035824.1, from coordinate 5,645,504 downwards.
CACACTCTAACACCAGAGAGAGAGAACACACTCTAACACCAGAGAGAGAGAACACACTCTAACACCAGAGGCAAGGCAAGGCAAGGCAAGGCAAGTTTATTTGTATAGCACAATTCATACACAAGGCAACTCAAAGTGCTGAACAAGATAGCATTAAAATCATAAATAATCACAGAACATTAAAAAGAAAGATAAAAATATAAAATCCCTCAGTTGTATGCACAGCTAAACAGCACCGTTTTTAACTTGGTTTTAAACATTGTCAGAGAGGAGGCCTGTCTCACATCTTCAGGAAGAATGTTCCAGATTTTAGCAGCATGAATCTGAAAAGCAGCCTCCCCATGTTTAGTCCTGACTCTGGACACTAACAGGAGTCCAGTCCCTGTGCTCCTCAGAGTCCGGGCTGGTTCATATGGGACTAACATGTCACTAATATATTTTGGTGCGAGGCCATGGAGAGATTTGTACACAAGCAGAGCTGTTTTAAAGTCTATTCTCTGAGCCACAGGAAGCCAGTGCAGAGACCTGAGGACCGGACTAATGTGGTCGTACTTCCTGGTTCTAGTCAGGACTCGAGCTGCTGCATTTTGAATGTACTGCAGCTGTTTTACAGCCTGTTTGGACAGACCTGTGAGCAGGCCATTGCAGTAGTCTAACCTACTGGAGACAAATGCATGGATAAGAATCTCCAAGTCTGCTTTAGACACTATGTTTTTGATCCTGGAAATTTTTTTAGATGGTAAAAAGCTGCTGATGTTACTGATTTGATGTGGCTATTAAAATTTAAGTCTGAGTCCAGTATTACCCCTAGATTTCTGACCTTGTTTGAAGGTTTTAGGGAGAGAGACTGTAGATGACAGATGACGCTCTCTCTTTGTTTCTGGGGACCAAAGACAATCATTTCAGTTTTGTCTGCGTTTAGCTGAAGGAAGTTGTTTTGCATCCACTCACTGATCTGTTGGATACAGTGAAGGAGTGAGTCCACTGGTCCATGTTCTCCTGCAGTCAGTGAGACATAGATCTGAGTGTCGTCTGCATAGTTGTGATGGGACACTTTGTTTCTGCGTATTAACTGACCTAACGGCAGCATGTAGAGATTGAACAGAAGAGGTCCCAGGATCGACCCCTGTGGTACGCCACAGGTCAGGGCCATATGATCTGAGACAGTTTCCAATCTCCACAAAGTACTTCCTGTCTTCAAGGTAAGACCTAAACCAACTTAGGGCGGTGCCAGCGACGCCAACCCAGTCCTCTAGTCTCTGTAAGAGGATCTCATGGTCGACGGTGTCAAAAGCTGCACTTAGATCTAACAGGATTAGGATTGAGACTTTGCCTGCGTCAGTGTTTAGCCGGATATCATTTGTAACCTTGACAAGAGCAGTCTCAGTGCTGTGGTGGGGTCTAAAGCCGGACTGAAACATATCAAATGAGTTGTTGATTATAAGAAATCTATTTAGCTGTTGGTAGACAACTTTTTCAAGGACTTTCCCCATAAATGGCAGATTTGAGATGGGACGGTAGTTGTTAAGTACCGTAGCATCGAGACTGCTCTTTTTAAGCAGGGGCCTGATGACTGCCGTTTTCAGGGCCTTTGGGAATATTCCAGAATGAAGGGACATGAGAGAGGGAAAGGAGAGAGACAGGAGAGCGAGACTAGAAAGAGAGACGAGAGAGACTGGAAAGTGAGAGACATGAGAGAGGGAGAGAGAGAGAGACCGACCAGAGAGAGACCAGATAGAGACTAGAGAGAGACACCAGCAAAAGAGACCAGAGAGAGAGACCAGACAGAGACTAGAGAGAGAGAGAAAAGATAGAGACTAGAGAGAGAGACCTGCAAAAGAGACCAGAGAGAGACTAGAGAGAGAGAGACCAGACAGAGATCAGAGAGAGAGACCAGAGATCAGAGAGAGAGACCAGGCAGAGACTAGAGAGAGAAACTAAAGAGAGACCAGAGAGAGACCAGAGATCAGAGAGAGAGACCAGACATAGACCAGAGAAAGAATTTGCTGTTTCTTGATAATCCAAGTGGAAAATGTGTACTTACAAGAGAGACTGAGACCAGAGGAACCAGGTGAAGACCAGATGGAGACCAGAGGGGCCCAGGGAGAGACCACAGAGAGACCAGAGCGAGGAGAGAGACTGAGACCCGCGAGAAATTCAGCTCAAACATCCCATCATTAGTCCTGCACGGTGAACACTTCAGATCACATGAGGAGGCCCTATTTTGCAATTACCTATTTCAAGCCGTGGGCCGCGTTCAGAACTATTTTTTACCGAACCCAAAATAGTCTGTGGACACACGCTATATTTTTACAACTCTTCCTTTGATTCTGCGGCGAGGACTGGGCTCGCTCTGTTCGGGTGGCGAGGTTAAAAAAAAAGTAATGTGTAGATTCAGCAGGACTGGGGCACATGAAAAGACTGGATACCTGCAGACGCTTCCTGTCCCCGTACAGAGCGGCCCGGGCTCTGCTGACTGGGGCCTTTGAGGAGGAGGGGGGGGAAGGGGGGGGTTCTCAAACTGCGGGGCGGGTACGACTGTGGCACATACACATACTTGTCCAGGCAGTGCACTATTACAGGCAGATTTAACAAACGAGAGAGAGACCAGAAAGAGAGCAGAGATAGAGACCTCTCTCTCTGGTCTCTCTCTGGTCTCTCTGTGGTCTCTCTCTGGTCTCTCTGTGGTCTCTCTCTGGTCTCTCTCTGGTCTCTCTCTCTCTGGTCTCTCTCTGGTCTCTCTCTGGTCTCTCTCTGGTCTCTCTCTCTCTGGTCTCTCTCTCTCTCTGGTCTCTCTCTGGTCTCTCTGTGGTCTCTCTGTGGTCTCTCTCTCTGGTCTCTCTCTTTCTGGTCTCTCTCTGGTCTCTCTCTGGTCTCTCTCTGGTCTCTCTCTCTCTCTGGTCTCTCTCTGGTCTCTCTCTGGTCTCTCTCTGGTCTCTCTCTCTGGTCTCTCTCTGGTCTCTCTGTCTCTCTGGTCTCTCTCTGGTCTCTCTGTGGTCTCTCTCTGGTCTCTCTCTGGTCTCTCTCTGGTCTCTCTCTGGTCTCTCTCTGGTCTCTCTCTGGTCTCTCTCTGGTCTCTCTCTCTCTCTCTCTGGTCTCTCTCTCTCTCTGGTCTCTCTCTGGTCTCTCTGTGGTCTCTCTCTCTGGTCTCTCTCTTTCTGGTCTCTCTCTGGTCTCTCTCTCTCTGGTCTCTCTCTGGTCTCTCTCTGGTCTCTCTCTGGTCTCTCTCTGGTCTCTCTCTGGTCTCTCTCTGGTCTCTCTCTCTCTCTGGTCTCTCTCTGGTCTCTCTCTGGTTGAAAAGCTAAAAATACTCCATGTGTTTCTGTGAGCAGCAGAATGTGGCTTCAGTCTGACAGCTGTTCGTTATGGAGACCAACTGGGAGACAGGGAGGGGACAGGTGCAGGCTCTGCTACACACACACACACACGCACGCACACGCACACATATACATACATACACACACACACACACACACACACACCATACACACTCACGTACACACATACACGCTTATGTAAGAGCACACACACTTAAAGACACACTTACACATTTGCGTCCTCACTCACACATACGTACACGCTTATGTAAAAGCACACACACACACTTACAGATACACGTAGACACACACATGCACACACACATTTGCCACACAGTCACTCACATACACATATAGACAACTTTGTAAAGTCTTCCGAGGGTCTAAGGACAGTGGTGATGATTTCAGGGTAGTCCAAGAGAACAATGTCTACTAGAGACCAGAGGGACCAGGGAAAGACCAGAGAGAGACCAGAGGGACCAGAGGGAGACCAGAGGGACCAGAGGGAGACCAGAGGGACCAGGGAAAGACCAGAGAGAGACCAGAGGGACCAGAGGGAGACCAGAGGGACCAGGGAAAGACCAGAGAGAGACCAGAGGGAGACCAGAGAGGGACCAGAGAGAGACCAGAGAGAGACCAGAGGGACCAGAGGGAGACCAGAGATGGACCAGGGAAAGACCAGAGAGACCAGAGGGAGACCAGAGAGGGACCAGGGAAAAACCAGAGAGAGACCAGAGGGACCAGAGAGAGACCAGAGGGAGCAGGGAAAGACCAGAGAGAGACCAGAGGGACCAGAGAGAGACCAGAGGGAGCAGGGAAAGACCAGAGAGAGACCAGAGGGACCAGAGAGAGACCAGAGGGAGCAGGGAAAGACCAGAGAGACCCCAGAGGGACCAAAGAGAGACCAGAGGGAACAGGGAAAGACCAGAGAGAGACCAGAGTGAGACCAGAGCGACTGAGACCATTTGACATTCAACAACATTTATGGACATTGGTCTCTGCTCCTTCTCGACCAAAGGCTCTATACGTTTTTTTAATCCTTCCATTCCTTGTGTATAAAACGGTTTGATTCTCTGATCTGGTGTTGGCCGAATCAACAACTTTGTAACTACTGTCGTGATTTAGGGCTATACAGTCATTTCATACTGAGGCTCACTGTTTGAATGAGTCTCTCTCCTTTTTACAAAACGCACCTGAGCCTGAGACCGCGAGTCCACATGAGTCCACATGAGTCCACATGAATCCACATGTTGTTCAGACCCACGTAAAATCCTAAAAATACTCCATGTGTATTTATATTTATCCGTTAACGAGCCGGCGCACTATGTACACTGAAAAAAGTTATATCCTGGTAAGATTTATTTACTAAAAATAAATAAACCAGGCCCTACAGAGAGATGAGAGAGAGACCAGAGGGAGAGACCTGAGAGACCAGAGAGAGAGAGACCAAAGAGAGAGACCAGAGAGAGAGATGGGAGAGATACCAGAGAGAGACACCAGAGAGAGACCAGAAAGCGAGACCAGAGAGAGAGACCAGAGAGACACCAGTGAGAGAGAGATGGGAGAGAGACCAGAAAGAGAACAGACAGAGAGACCAGAAAGAGAGACCAGACAGAGACCAGCGAGAGGGACCAGAAAGAGAGACCAGAAAGAGTCTAGAGAGAGACCAGAGAGAGATCAGAGAGAGACCAGAGAGAGATCAGAGAGAGACCAGAGAGAGACCAGAAAGAGAACAGAGAGAGAGACCAGAAAGAGAGACCAGACAGAGACCAGAGAGAGGGACCAGAAAGAGAGACCAGAAAGAGTCTAGAGAGAGACCAGAAAGAGACCAGAGAGAGACCAGAGAGAGATCAGAGAGAGACCAGAGAGAGACCAGAAAGAGAGACCAGAAAGAGTCTAGAGAGAGACCAGAAAGAGACCAGAGGGAGACCAGAGAGAGACCAGAGAGAGACCAGAGAGAGATCAGAGAGAGATCAGAGAGAGACCAGAGAGAGACCAGAGAGAGATCAGAGAGAGATCAGAGAGAGACCAGAGAGAGACCAGAGAGAGACCAGAGAGAGAGACCAGAGAGAGACCAGAGAGAGACCAGAGAGAGATCAGAGAGAGACCAGAGAGAGACCAGAGAGAGACCAGAGAGAGACCAGAGAGAGACCAGACTAATAACATTATGAAGTATCTTAAAACTAGTACATGACAAACTACATTCAAACTTGCCATTAACAAATCAAGCATCATTTATGGTATTTTCGGGACATAAATCTCACCAGGATTGTACTTTTTTCAGTGAATAGTGACAAGAAGCAAGTGGCCTTCTCCGATGACGAGGTAATGGAGAGAGATATGGAGGCTCTTACCGTGAGCCGGGCCTCCAATCTAAAATGAAAGTAGTTACTGATGTGGCGATTAAATGCCTTTCTCTGCGTGGATCATCAGTTTAGGGCTGCACGGCTCGCTGAAGGCTCGCTGAAGGCTCGCTGAAGACTCGCTGGAGGCTCGCTGAAGGCCGCAGACCAGGGAACACGATACTTTTCAGGGCTGTTATTGACATACCTGAGATGTTTAAACAGGAGAAATGATGGCACCGGCTTTGGAACTATGGCTTAAAGGAGAGGTATCATGAGAGGAATATGTGAAGTAGTAGTTGTGTGTTTTAAGGCGGTAAAATCCTCACACGCATTTTTTTGTACAGTTTTCTGACCATCTGAAGTCATGGCTGCTGAAGAGAGAAAGAGACCAGAGATACTAAAATCCTGTTGGTTGTGGGTCTGAGAGCGGCTGCAGCTGTTAAAAGCCGTGTCTCTCTCTAGTCTCTCTCTGGTCTCTCTCTCTGAGAGACTCGCTGACTCTGGACCGCCACGGGTGACGCTGAATCTGGACCGGTTCGAGACAGAGCGAGGATTCAGAGTCCGTTTGTTTGCCATGTGCAGTAAAACCACATTGGAATACATGCGCAAAAGTAAACCAGTGTGCACCAGACATGCATGAAACTGGCTCAAAAAGTACAGGAATATGGTTGGATTATGCCTGGAATATGTCTGAAGGATGCCTAGAAAATTCCTGGAATATGTCTGGAATATGCCTTGAGTATACCTGGAGGATTTCTGGAATATTCCTCAAAAAATGGTCGAGTATGCCTGGAATATAGACGAAACAACTGCTGGTCAGGACTAAATACTCCGTTTGTATAATTTACCCTTCTATCATTTTAAATTAATTTAATTTAATAATATTTTTCTATGACTTAGTTCCTTAATCACCCATTATTGAACATATCCTGTTTTTTTTTTCTGTGTGTGAGAGTATTTAAACATACAACTGTGAAGCTATTGTACATTATTGTAAACTAGAATAAAACTAATGAAAAACTCTGAAAACCCAGTGTGAGAAAATGAGAAACCTGGAGGAGACTCAGCTAAAGAAGTTCCGGAAACAATAGTCACAGTGAAATCAATCAGCTCAAGGAAAGAAGCTGCTAACAAAAACGAAACATCCTGCCTCTCAGCGAGAAGGGAAGAAGCTGGAACATGGCTTTTCCAGGGGCCCAAAGACTCATTGATTATTTAAATTCCTAAAGAATCCAGACTCTTAAACGGAGCTCTGAGAATAATCCGTTTAAGGAAGTGTTTGTCTGCGGGTCTGTCTCGGCTTCTGCTCCTCGGTCTGCGCTCGCCGACAGCTGTTGTGTACAGTATAATACGGGGCTTTATGCCGAGGAGGGAGCGGCCCGGTTAAAAGTGTGCCCCGCGATCGGCTGGCACGGCTCAGGCACCAGGCACGAGCCACAGTCTGGAGCTAACAGCTGGTTCTGAGGTGGTCTGGGGGAGTCGGGGATCTCCCTCTGAGGAGACAAAACACATTTCAAAGGACTGTAGATGCTTCTCAACACCAGAACTGGACGTGAAATGACGCACTTCTAGTTCTGGTGTTTTCATAACTTTGACATGACTTTTTTTGCATGTATTTTATTTTTATGTTGTTATGTTTATGAAATGATCTAGATTCTGGTCTCGTTCAGAGCAGTCTCAGCTTGAAGATAGTGCTGGTTACCGTAGCAACGCACTGTTTACTTCCAGCAGTTAGCTTTTAGCTTTGCTGTATTTTGTTGATATTAACCAGTTTAAGCATGTTTAAAGATACAAGACAAATTACTTTACTTTACTTTAATAGTAGTGAAAACCCATTGATTTTAATTCTGGGAGTTTTAGTGTCAGAATTCTGGGAGTCCTTGTGTTTAACACCAGACAGCCTGTATGGACAGTGCTAACCCGCTAGCTAAACTAAGCCCAATAAGGAAGTGCTCATGGACAAAGTTTTGCTTAAACTTACTTCTATTGACTTACGCTGCAAAGTAAACTTCTAACTCAGTAACCGTCAGTGTCACACTCAGATCCTGGTGTTTGTGATATTGTCTTCTCTAAATCTGGAGATGAGCCATGTACGGATTGATCAATCAGATGGTTGTATTCACCAGGGAAACTGCAGCTTGCCTTAGCAACCATCTTAGCAACACGTCTGCTCCTGTTACGACGCAATGCTAACACTGTTGAAACAAATGCCCATATAAGGATATTGGCTCCAGCTTGCTTTTGTCATCACACATTTTCACAGTAAAAATGTGTATTGTTTCCACAGAAATACATGGTAAGACTTGTTGGTCTCAGCTAAAAGCTTCCTGACCTTAGACCCTCCTGGATCATTAAGGAATTACTCAAAAGGTAACTGGTCCAGCACCAGAAACACATCCATCCAGACAAGCAAATAAATACATCATTCTAAAGTCTAAAAGTCCAAATACTAATACATTGCTCTTTGGGTCAGAGCAGCAGATGGCGGAGCCGCTGGTGCTGAGCTGCTTCCTCTGGTTGATGTCTACAGAGTCTGCTTTGGTTCGGACAACTTTCTCCTGCTCTGGTTCAGAGTGAAATACCGAATGCTTTTTTAGCATTTTCCAAAACAATTAGCATTCCTCCAGTAGTTTTACACTTGATCTGTTTGGTTGGGACCATGAATCCTTTCTGCTCTGGTTCTGGATCAGTGTAAAACCATCAACACTTTACTGCAGTAGCATTCACAGGTAGAAAAACGCAAAAAAAATAACGATGGTAAAACACTAAACAACAACTGTTTCCGAGCTACACTTAAAGATCTTATGCCGGGTTTGATTTATTTAGAAATACAGTTTTAATACCATTTTATATTAGAAGAGAACTACTAAAGGTTTCAAAATCAGTTGTTGTTTTTTTTTGTCTGATCCCCCCAAATCAAAATAACCCCATAGCAACGCCCTTAGAGACAAAAAAAGCTTCACAGCCCTTGGTGACGTCAGAGTGGGTACGTTTCAACGCTGTAAGTTTACAATTTGGTATTCGTTCTTTTTTCGCGGATATTCAAGATGACAAGGCCGTGTACAGCGAGTATGAGATAACTACTACATTATAACATTATGTTGAACTGAGATAGTCCAGTGGTTGTGTCGATGCACTGCCAATCCAGATACTGGGGTTCGAATCCCAGCTCAGACTCATTTTCACTCTCAAAACGGCAATTTATGTGTAGTGAGCAATTGTCACCTGTAGAGGGCAGTATTGTGTTGGGCATCAGTGGAGAGAAGAGAGAAAAGGCAGTCCTGTGGCATAGATCCATGGTTTTCAATGCATGGGCGTAACCCGCTATGACGTCACACACAGGTTAGAGCATAGACAACTTAAATTCATGAAAAACACGTTCTTTTTATAAAATATAGGATTTTTTTTGCCGGAATCTCTTTCAGATCGACATTGTCATGCAATTTTGATATCCACAATTTTTTTTTTAAAAACCCGGCATAAGGTCTTTAAGACGATACATGATTAGTGTAAGTTTCAGACGGCGGACTCCCCTCCTCATTTCCACGGCTCCATTGACGGCCGAAACAAAGGCACAGTGTGGGGACCTACAGCCGTGGCCGTCCTACATGGTGCCTCCCTGGTGACCCGCCATGCCACGCTGGCTGCCGCAGGAGGAAGGAGGATGGTGCTACAGGGCGGAGGTGGAGAGGGGGAGGCTGGGGGAGGCTGGGGGTGGAGGGGGGGTGGGTGTTTGGTGGTTGTGGCAGCTGGCAGCGAGAAGTCAGGAGAGGGGAGGGGGGTGTATTTTGGTAATAAAGAGCCCCTGTGTGAGCTCCACGTCTCGCCACACCCTGATGCACTGCACAGAAGTCTGCCTCGGATCAGGAGTGATTCATGGTCCTCTTCTGGTCCTCAGGCGATTGGGACGATCCAAGTGCGGTCGCTGTGACAGGTGTGGGCGCTTTGGGGACGGCACTTTGCGCTCTGTCGTGGTTGGAGTCACGTCCGAGCCCCGTTCACACCGGGGAAGAGGCAGGGATGACAGTGAAATGACTTTATGGATGTGTGGTGTTCATGTGAAGTGGTGTTTTGAGGGGAGAGATTATACAGAGAGAAACCAGAGAGACTCGAGAGGGAAAGACCAGAGAGAGAGCGAGACAAGAGAGACCACAGAGAGACAGAGACCAGGGAGAGACCAGAGAGATAAAGAAGATATATTAGCTAGAGAGCCTAGAGAGGGAGAGACCAGGGAGGGAGAGAGAGACCAGAGAGAGGGAGACTAGAAAATGACACCAGAATGAGAGAGCGAGACAAGAGGGACTAGAAAGAGACTAAGACCTGAGAGAGACCAGAGAGAGACTGAGACCAGGGAGAGACCAGAGAGACAAGAAAGATAGATTAGAAAGAGAGCCTAGAGAGGGAGAGACCAGAGAGAGAGAGAGAGAAAGAGACTGGAGAGAGGGAGACTAGAAAATGAGACCAGAGAGAGACAAGGGAGACCAGAGAGAGACAAGAAAGATAGATCAGAAAGAGAGAGAGATCAGAGAGAGATCCAGAGATCAGAGGGAGGGACCAAAAGAGAGACTAGAAAACAGGGATCAGAGAGAGACCAGAGAGAGAGAGATTAGGTAAAATCCTAATTTCAGTCAAATCTGAATAAAAACCCTCCTCTTCTTTTCCATTTCTGTGTGTTTCGACATTAAGCTGTTAGGGCAGATTCAAACAAAGGAAACTTCAAAACGAGGCAAGTTTATTTGTATAACACAATGGCCTCTAACTCTATGTCTGACCATTCGAAGAACCATAGTTTGTATATTGTGGATGGTTTTGGTTCCATTCTTGATCGCGTTCGCACCAGAGTAGGTTTGAATCCGGCGTGTGCACGTTTACGAGCGGGTTACAGGCGTGTTGTTGGCGTGTTGTTGGCGTGTCTGCTCCGAGGGCCAGCGCACCGGGGGCCAGTTAGCAGCTAATCACCAGCAGCTGTCTGCGAGGGACAAATGTTCAGCGGCTGCTCCAGACCCACCTGGTCCCTGTGTGTGTGGACCGGTCCCTGTGTGTGTGGACTGGTCCCTGTGTGTGTGGACCGGTCCCTGTGTGTGTGGACTGGTCCCTGTGTGTGTGGACCGGTCCCTGTGTGTGTGGACCGCCTGTGCGTGTGGACCGGTCCCTGTACGTATGGACCGGTCCCTGTGTGTGTGGACTGGTCCCTGTGTGTGTGGACCGGTCCCTGTGTGTGTATGGACCGGTCCCTGTACGTATGGACCGGTCCCTGTACGTATGGACCGGTCCCTGTGTGTGTGGATTGGTCCCTGTGTGTGTGGACCGCCTGTGCGTGTGGACCGGTCCCTGTACGTATGGCCCGGTCCCTGTGTGTGTGGACCGCCTGTGCGTGTGGACCGGTCCCTGTGCGTGTGGACTGGTCCTTGTGTGTGTGGACCGGTCCCTGTGTGTGTGGACCGCCTGTGCGTGTGGACCGGTCCCTGTGTGTGTGGACCGCCTGTGCGTGTGGACCGGTCCCTGTACGTATGGACCGGTCCCTGTGTGTGTGGACTGGTCCCTGTGTGTGTGGACCGGTCCCTGTGTGTGTATGGACCGCTCCCTGTGTGTGTGTGGACCGGTACCTGTGTGTGTGGACCGGTCCCTGTGTGTGTATGGACCGCTCCCTGTGTGTGGACCGGTACCTGTGTGTGTGGACCGGTCCCTGTGTGTGTATGGACCGCTCCCTGTGTGTGGACCGGTACCTGTGTGTGTGGACCGGTCCCTGTGTGTGTATGGACCGCTCCCTGGTGTGTGGACCGGTACCTGTGTGTGTGGACCGGTCCCTGTGTGTGTGGACCGCTCCCTGTGTGTGTGGACCGGTCCCTGTGTGTGTATGGACCGCTCCCTGTGTGTGGACCGGTACCTGTGCGTGTGGACCGGTCCCTGTGCGTGTGGACCGGTCCCTGTACGTATGGACCGGTCCCTGTACGTATGGACCGGTCCCTGTGCGTGTGGATAGATAGAAAGATACCATAGATAGATAGATACCATGGATACATAGATACCATAGATAGATAGATACCATAGATAGATAGATGCTATAGATAGATACCATAGATACCATAGATACATAGATACCATGGATAGATAGATAGATAGATACCATAGATACATAGATACCATAGAATCTATGGTATCTATGTATCTATGGTATCTATCTAGAATCTATGGTATCTATGTATCTATGGCATAGATAGATAGATACCATAGATAGATAGATACCATAGATAGATAGATACCATAGATAGATAGATACCATGGATACATAGATACCATAGATAGATAGATACCATGGATACATAGATACCATAGATAGATAGATGCTATAGATAGATACCATAGATAGATAGATGCTATAGATAGATACCATAGATAGATAGATACCATGGATAGATAGATAGATACCATAGATAGATAGATACCATGGATAGATACCATAGATAGATAGATACCATGGATAGATAGATACCGTAGATAGATACCATAGATAGATACCATGAATAGATAGATAGATACCATAGATAGATAGATACCATGGATAGATAGATACCGTAGATAGATACCATAGATAGATAGATACCATAGATAGATAGATAGATACCATAGATAGATAGATACCATAGATAGATACCATAGATAGATACCATAGATGTTCTCTCTGTGTCTATATAGATTTGCTTTTCTTTCATGGACCATTGAAAACTTGTCTAGGTCTGACTGTAGTGAGAGGAGGAGGAGGAGGAGGAGATGGGGATGGTCTCAGCTCGGGTCTTGCTTCTGTCGTCCGTGTGTGGAGACGATGTGATTTACTGGTACCGTGCTCACCATATTTGTTTTTGTGTGTGTGAAATTGTGCGTTTGTTTTTTTACAGTGTGCTTCTCATGCGCCGTGTGTGCACTCCGACATCATACACAACTCCTTATAACTGCTGTACAACATGAGACAGCTTTAGTTGGAGTCAGAAGAGACACTTTTGTGGCTTGTTCAGAGGCTCTGGTTTCTCTCTGGTCTGACTCTCTGGTATCTCTTCCTAGTCTCTCTCTAGACTCTATGTCTAGCTTCTCTCTGGTTTCTCTCTCTGCCCTGACTCTTTGGTCTCTCTCTGGTCTTTATGGTCTCTCTCTATGGTCCCTCACTGTCTCTCTCTGGTTTCTCTCTCTGCTCTGACTCTTTGGTCTCTCTCTGGTCTTTCTGGTTTCTCTCTCTCTCTCTCTGGTCTCTCTCTCAGGTCCGTCCTGGTCTCTCTCTGGTCCTTCTCTCTGGTCACTCCCGGTCTCTCTCTGGTCCCTCCCGGTCTCTCTCTGGTTTCTCTATCTGGTCTTTCTGGTCTCTCTCTCTCTCACTGGTCTCTCTCTCTGGTCCGTCCCGGTCTCTCTCTGTTCCTTCTCTCTGGTCACTCCCGGCCTCTCTCTGGTCTCTCTCTCTGGTCCCTCCCGGTGTCTCTCTGGTCTCTCTCTCTGGTCCCTCCCGGTCTCTCTCTGGTTTCTCTTTCTGGTCTCTCTCTCTCTCACTGGTCTCTCTCTCTGGTCCGTCTCGGTCTCTCTCTCTGTTCCTTCTCTCTGGTCACTCCCGGCCTCTCTCTGGTCCCTCCCGGTCTCTCTCTGGTTTCTCTATCTGGTCTTTCTGGTCTCTCTCTCTCTCACTGGTCTCTCTCTCTGGTCCGTCCCGGTCTCTCTCTGTTCCTTCTCTCTGGTCACTCCCGGCCTCTCTCTGGTCTCTCTCTCTGGTCCCTCCCGGTCTCTCTCTGGTTTCTCTTTCTGGTCTCTCTCTCTCTCACTGGTCTCTCTCTCTGGTCCGTCCTGGTCTCTCTCTGTTCCTTCTCTCTGGTCACTCCCGGCCTCTCTCTGGTCCCTCCCGGTCTCTCTCTGGTTTCTCTATCTGGTCTTTCTGGTCTCTCTCTCTCTCACTGGTCTCTCTCTCTGGTCCGTCCCGGTCTCTCTCTGTTCCTTCTCTCTGGTCACTCCCGGTGTCTCTCTGGTCTCTCTCTCTGGTCCCTCCCGGTGTCTCTCTGGTCTCTCTCTCTGGTCCCTCCCGGTCTCTCTCTGGTTTCTCTTTCTGGTCTCTCTCTCTCTCACTGGTCTCTCTCTCTGGTCTGTCTCGGTCTCTCTCTGTTCCTTCTCTCTGGTCACTCCCGGCCTCTCTCTGGTCTCTCTCTCTGGTCCCTCCCGGTGTCTCTCTGGTCTCTCTCTCTGGTCCCTCCCGGTGTCTCTCTGGTCTCTCTCTCTGGTCCCTCCCGGTGTCTCTCTAGTCTCTCTCTCTGGTCCCTCCCGGTATGTCTCTGGTCTCTCTCTTAATAATTGCAATGATAAAAACACATAGAGCCATTGGTCCACAAAAGGCAGAGACCAATGTCCTTAAATGTTGTTGAATGTCGAGTGTCTGCATCAGCAAAGAATTGATTGATTAATTGATTAGTTGATTGATTGATAAATTGAGGTATTGAATAATTGATTAGTGGATTGATGAATTGATTGTTTGATTGATGGCTCCACACTGGTCTTACAGAAGTGTGCGTGGAAGTATCCAAACCCGGCGGCGAGTGCAAAAGTGTCAATCCTCGGCTGCAAACGCACATTCAGGCCGATAAGCCCCCGTTGAGGAGAGGAGGGGGGGTGGGCGAGGTGAAGGAGGGGGAGGTGAGGGAGGAGTGGTTGAAGGGGGGGGTGCGGTCGTGGCGGATTGTGCGAAAGTAGCCCCCGCGAAACAAAAGCAGCTTTGAGTTTGCTCCCACTCAGAGGGGGAGATTATACCCCCCTCCCCCCTCCCCACCCACCACAAAGAGCTTTGGTTGCACTTTAGCGGCACGTGGCACAGCTCTTGATACTTATCATCTCTCTCTCTGGTCTCTCTCTGGTCTCTCCCTAGGCTCTCTCTCTGGTCTCTCTTGCTGATATCTCTGGTCTCTCTCTGTTCTCTCTCTGGTCTCTCCCTAGGCTCTCTCTCTGGTCTCTCTTGCTGATATCGCTGGTCTCTCTCTGGTCTCTCTCTAGGCTCTCTCTCTGGTCTCTCTTGCTGATATCTCTGGTCTCTCTCTAGTCTCTCTTTCTGGTCTCTCTCTAGTCTCTCTATAGTCTCTCTCTACTCTCCCTCTCTAGTCTCCCTCTAGACTCTCTCTAGTTTCTCTTTCTGGTCTCTCTCTCTAGTCCCTCTCGAGTCTCTCTCTAGTCTCTCTCTAGTCTCTCTCTCTAGTCTCTTTTTCTGGTCTCTATCTAGTCCCTCCCTGGTCTCTCTCTGGACTATATCGCTGATCCCTTTGGTCTCTCTCTGGTTTTCCTTCTCGTTTTAAAGACATAACCGGACCTTTCTCTACGTCCAAATTCTCCGACCGATCTCGCACACGCTCGTCCTCTCCGGCTTTGTCTCCGCTAACAAAGAGGATATTGTGCAGGGAGAGGGTTGCTCTGCTTTGGCACGGCTCGGCTCGGCTCAGCTCGGTGGTGAACTTGAGCGGCCGCGGCTCTGGTCCCAGTTGGCGCAGAGACGGAGAGGAGTCTCCGTTACTCGTGCGCTCGGTGCATCTGAGCCCACGCCACGCACTGCTGTAGTGGAGCTCACGTTGCTCATTATCCAGTCCAACTTTGTCCCTCTCTGGTCTCTCTCTCTGGTCTCTCTCTCTGGTCTCTCTCTCTGGTCTCTCGTCGGTCTCTCTCTCTGGTCTCTCTCTCTGGTCTCTCTCTCTGGTCTCTCGTCGGTCTCTCTCTCTGGTCTCTCTCTCTGGTCTCTCTCTCTGGTCTCTCTCTCTCTCTGGTCTCTCTCTCTGGTGTCTCTCTGGTGTCTCTTTGGTGTCTCTCTGGTGTCTCTCTGGTGTCTCTCTGGTGTCTCTCTGGTGTCTCTCTGGTGTCTCTCTGGTGTCTCTCTGGGTGCATAACTGTGGGTGTGCCTCCAGTTTAGTATGAAGGTCAGATCATTTATAAACAGACTGAAGGGGTATTTGGGGGTTTCAAACACAGCAATATCATACTTTGCATTTAAGTGTCAATCTTACTTGGCAAACAGGCAGGCCTTAATTCCACACTAAATGAGTGAACATTGACTCCACCAAGGTCTCCTCCACCGGGGTCTCCTCCACCAAGGTCTCCTCCACCAGGGTCTCCTCCTCCGGGGTCTCCTCCACTAGGGTCTCGTCTGGAGCGTTGCCTTCTCACAGAACTTTCTTCAAATTGAACTATAGACCTCCCCGTGTTGAGCTTTGACAGAACTGTTGATCTTTAAAATCAGAAGTGTTGCTGGTTGTTCTGGAGGAAGTAGTTTTCCAGCAGCAGAACCTCAGCTTTGCACTGTTTGGATCAAATCAATCAGTTCATTGGACGATATTGTTCATCCAATAAACAGAACGTATATTTTAAAGCAGCTTCAGGGCATGATCCTATGGGAGTTCTAATCTACTACAAACTTTAAAACAGAACATTTAGGTCATTTGTTTATCATACTTATACTCATTGAAATTGTGATTTAACTAAATACAAATTGACTGGAGAGGCCAAGAGCAAAAGAAGTTGTAGGTGGACCCAGGTCTGCTGCTGCTTCAGTGTAAATGTCAGTCACTGTCAGTTCTTACTTTGGACCTGAGCCCTTCCCTGTGAGTGTCTTGTTCTTCTCTCTCTGTTGTCATGTGTGTGTCCCGCTCCTGGTGATGCAGCGTTGTGTTTCCTCCTCTTTCAGTCTCTCTTTCTGTGGGTTTCAGACTTTGTGCTTACAGCTTCTGTCCTCACAGACGCTCAGGGACGATAAAAGATGAACGCAGTGTGATGCTAGTTTGTTATTGGCTGTGGCCCTCTCCCACATGCTTTGTCCATTGTGCGCCGTGTGGCTATGACTCAGGGTTATTTGTGTGTGTGTGTGTGTGTGTGTGTGTGTGTGTGTGTGTGTGTGTGTGTGTGTGTGTGTGTGTGTGTGTGTGTGTGTGTGTGTGTGTGTGTGTGTGTGTGTGTGTGTGTGTGTGTGTGTGTGTGTACCTGAGCTAACCCATACAGCAGAACAGACATCATGTTTCCTGCCATCAGAACGAGAGATGAAAATGCCACAATGTGATGAATGCTCTACTAAAGTGTCCAGTCCGGAGAGCAGCTTCAGTGACAGACTTATTCACCCTCGCTCTGTGAAGGAGAGGTTCCGCAGATCTGTCCTCCCTGCTGCTGTCAGACTGTACAACAAACAATGAGGACTAACGGACACTGCCGACCTGACCTCATACGTCAAGCGTCGGTGCAATATCTTGAACTAGAGTCAGCATGTGCAATATAGAACCACACGTGTCACTGCTCTACTTGGTCACCGTGTCCCATACCCTCATTCTGCAAACATGTACAGATGGAAACATACAACTAGCACTAGAATATCCATCCATTCATCCATCCATTTTCTTCCCCTTAATCCATTTCTGGGTTGGGGGGATGGCAGTCAGAGATGCACCCAGTACACAGAGCACCAGCCCCTGCACTAGAATATACAGGACTTTATACTTGCTTCTTTTTATGCCAAAAGGTAGAGATTTTACACTTCAGTTACAGTAGATCAAATGTGACATGTTTTGACCATTTTTAGGCTATTTTGGACCAAAATGGCTACTTTAAATCAATATTTCTACAGTAAAAGTGTCTGGTCTTTGGTACAGTGGTAGAGGACAATCTTGAGGTCATGAATCCAGTGAAATTAGTCGCACACCTTTTTACAGTAAAAAGTTACAGTAGATCAAATGTGACATGTTTTGACTATTTTGGAGGTATTTTGGACCAAAATGGCTACTTTACCTCAATATTTCTCAATATTTCTACAGTAAAAGTTTCTGGTCTTTGGTACAGTGGCAGAGGGCAATAATAAGGTCATGAGTCAAGTGAAATTAGTCGCACACCTTATTCCAGTAAATAGTTACAATACTTGAAAATTGCACTAGCGGACCAAATTGTGTACTTTATATATGTAAACAATAGAGTGGCTATCCTCCTGAGGACTCACAATCTGCCGGAGGAATCGTAGGGGGCTGGTGCTATGTGTGCCGGGTGGCATCTCTATAAGGTTTTAATCACAAAAACGTGTCTCCCAGACCCCAGCGCGCTTTCTGTTCGATAAAAATGGGTGACTCCGAAAGGATGTTCTGCTGTTACCGTAAGTTCTCAACAAAACGCGCACCGTCTTTTCCCCGATGCGGGCCGCATGTTCATAGAGCTGAAAGATGCGGGCCACTTTACCGCGGTAAATTAATAGACACAGCTGCTTACAGCGATGATCGCTGATGGAGACGGAGACACGCGGTGTGCACGAAGGGGAGGGGCTGTGTGTGTGTAGGTCTCTGTATGTGGGAGAGACGCGTAGCTTGAGTGAGAGTTACGAAGGGCCGCCACATTTTAAACCCCCCTCCCCGCTGTCAAATTGACCGCTGCGGCGGCACTAGACGATGCATGTTTTAAATAGCGTAACAAAAAAAATATATATATAATAATACGAAACGCAATTTGTGGCGGGCGGTCTCTAATCTGTGGCGGTGCGCCACAGATTAGTCTATGTGTGGGAAACACTGTATATTTTTAATGAAATGGGGTAGGACGAATAATAATTGTACATTTTAGTTTTACAGCGTCTAATTTAGTAAGTTAGAAAGTAATGTTTATCTATATAGCGCCTTTCACAGACCAGAGTCAAAGCCGTTTACAATTGTGGACATTTGTTTCTCACTCCACACAGAGATGGGAGCGGGGCCAGTACCTTTTATACATGTTTTTAGTGTTAGGAGAAACCTCAGTACCCAGAGGAAACCTACGCAGACACGAGGAGAACATGCAAACTCCACTCAGTAAGACCCTGTTCCGACCGGGATTCGCTAATTTAAGCAGTTAACCTTCGTGATAAAAAGCGACCACAGTTCTGGCAAAGAAGATGTAAAAGTTTGTGGCAGTTTTTGTGTGATGGTTCCAGGACTTACTCAGACATCAGCTCTAAACTTAGACTTTAGACACGTACCAGAGCTTCGAGGTAGACTTTTCATCTTCCCTCCACAACAATACGAAGCAACAGGCTCTGTGCGTACTGTAGTGTTGTCGATGCAGAAGAAGAAAAACATGTTGTGTGCGTTTGGATATTTACCGAGCTGTTTGTTCCTATTGTTGTTGTGCAGCAGACGACAAAGGGCCCACACCTCAGGGAGCCGTAAGAAATGTGGTCCAGGAAGTCCGCTCTGAGAATAGGAGGCCTGCCAAAGTCACGTCTGCCCCGGCACGCCACGAGCTCCACGTAGGTTTAGTCCAGAGGTGTGAGACATGTAGGTGCAGGGTTTTAGCATAAACACAAAAAAAAATACAGAATCCACACGGAAAAATGATAATTGCTTGAATGGAGTGGTTTTTATCGTTTTGTCGAGATCATTTTTCCACTTATTTTTCGTCACTTTTTGCAGTGTAGACAATTATTGAGACGGACAAGACTGTTTGATATTTTAAGAATTAGAAGAAGGTCCTGTATTTGTCCCACGGTGGGGAAATTTCAGTTTGATGAATACACAAACACACAAAGACATACAGCGAACATTAGCGCAGGGTTCATCACTTGGACCACTCTTATTCTCTATTTTCATCAATGATCTACAGAGATTGCAATATTCAACTTTATGCAGACGATACTATTATTTACAGTTCAAAACCTAACATCATTGATATTCAAAACTTTCTCCAACATGACTTCGATAACGTACAGCATTGGCTTCAAGAAAACAAGCTACTTCTCAATAAAACCAAATCCCATTCAATGTTATTTTATGATAAAAACCAACGTACAACAGTTGGTGCACTTAATATTGTATCTTTGGACGGATTGCCAATCGCACCTGTCGAGACATTCAAATATTTGGGTTTATGGCTTGACTCCAACCTTTCTTTTAATTCTCACATACATTCTGTTACCAATAAAATCACATATCGTTTGAAATTACTTTATCAATCTATTAATTGCTTTAGTTTCTCAGTGAGAAAGAGGATTGTCACGCAACTTTAACTTCCCATTCTTGATTATTGTGATATTGTTTATCAAAACACCTCTGTTACAAATCTTCAGCCACTTAATGTTATTTATAATAGTCTTTGTAGGTTTATTCTCCGTTGTCCCTTCAGAACTCACCACTGTGAGGGCGGCACGGTGGCTGAGTGGATAGAACTCTTGCCTCTCAGCAAGAAGGTCCTGGGTTCGAATCCCGGTTGGACCAGGGCCTTTCTGAGTGGAGTTTGCATGTTCTCCCCGTGTCTGCATAGGTTTCCTCCGGGTGCTCCGGTTTCCCCTACCACTAAAAATATGTACAATAGGTCTGGCATGTGCCTCCTGTACTGGCGACCCCTGCTCCCAAAAAAATAACAATTGTAAACCGCTTTGAGACTCCGATGTGCAGTGAAAAGGCGGTATATAAATAAAGATTACTTACTAGATTACTTACTGTCAGCTGAACATCTCTCTGGGCTCACTCCATCCTCCAGATGACAATTTCACTGGCTATTATTCATTTTTAAATGTATTAATCTCAGTTATCCTGATTATTTGAAACAATATTTTACACAATTTAGTTCTGGTTACAACTTAAGACATGCAAATCAATTATTTTTTGTTGTTCCTCGAATTCGAAAAGAAATAGGTAAATTTTCATTTAACCATAAAGCACCTCTTGACTGGAATAATCTCCTGCCTCTATCCGATCTATAACCTCCTATAATATGTATAAAAATGCCCTTCGGTCTTATCTACAGACGCCTTGTAATTGTTTTTGAAATGCGTGTTCTACAATGTCCTACTCTTAACTGTTGTGTTTACTATAGAGCTGTGTGAGTGTCGGTGTGTATCTGTTGTCGCTTGTTTTTTTTTGTTTTTTTTGTTTCATCCTGTCTTTTTTATTTTTTATTTTACTTTATTATTATTTTTTGGTTCTGAGCCTGTACTGCTGTTTTCTGTCTTGTGTTTTTGCTTCTTGTAATTCTTTTGAGGACCCTCTTGTAAACGAGATGATGCATCTCAAGGGGTTTATCCTCTCAAATGAGTAAATAATTATTTCCGTGCTCCTTATGGGCAAAGTGGGTTAAGTGTCTTGCCAAAGGACACAACGGCAGCAGACATCAGTGGAGTCGGTGGAGAAGGTCTCGGTGCCTCCTCATGTTTAGTCCTGACTCAGTCCCTGTGCTCCTCAGAGTCCCAGCAGGAGGTCAGTCCCTGTGCTCCTCAGAGTCCCTGTGCTTAATCAGAGTTGCTTCATAAGTCACTAACATGTCACAGATGTACTTTGAGGCCATGGAGAGACTTGTAACAATCAGAGCTGCTTTAAAGTCTATTCTCTGAGCCACAGGTGCAGAGACCTGAGAACTCGACTAATGTGATGGTGGTACTTCCTGGTTCTAGTCCGGACTCAAGCTTCAGAATGTTAACTACACTGCAGCTGTTTTAAAGCTTGTTTGAAGAGACCAGGCCTCTACAGTTTGTTCGACCTACAGGATAAGAATCTCCAAGCCATCTTTAGACTCCATCTTTTTGATTCTGGCAATGTTTTTAGATGATAAAAAGCTGCAGATGATATTGATTTGATGTGGCTTGTAAAAAAACACCAGAGTCTTCTCCCTACAAACCCTACTGTACTTGTACTTCTACTGCCAGCACTTATCAGACGGCAGGACTTTACATTCTACAGAGGCTCCCGTTGCCAAAGGCTGCCATAAATTACTGCAAATTACTGATGTCATATGTCAGAAAGGAAAAGTCCCACAAATCGTGAGAATATACAGTCAAACAAACACAGGAAGAAAGAATGCGAGCGGTGAGAGACACACACACAGGCCGCTGTATGGAAGAGCTACACAACAACACAATACAGGTTATTCTACCAGAGTTATGGTTTCAACTTCCTGCTGAAAAGTGACGTGTCGAGGACTTTGGCCCAGAAACAAGGTGGAAAAAACGGTTTGAATCTGTCTGAATGCTGTTTCAGTTGGGTTAGCATTGTATACGGCTAGCATAGCATCATGTCAGTAATCGCAGGAGGCTCTAAGGACATTTATGGATATGAATCAAGACGCACAATACACGCACACACACACTGCAGAAACACACACACACACTTAATACATGCGTACACACATATTTATTATAGCCATAAACACACACTTACTACATTTATACAAACACACAAACACACACACACTTATTGCATGATTACACGCGCACACGCACACACTTATTAAAGGCCTAAACACACACACACACTTACTACATTGATACACTCACACACACACACACACACTTACTTCAGGCATACACATATACTTATCACAGCCAAAAACACACACACACACTTACTACATTCATACGCGCGCACACACACACACACTTATTACAGGCATACACACTTACTCTACACCCACACACACACCTAATACACAAAAACTTACTCTACAGCCACACTCACACACACATACTCCACTCACATACACACACTTACTACACACACACACACACACACACACACACTTACTCTACAGCCACACTCACACACACACACACACACACACACACTTACTCTACAGCCACACTCACACACACACACACACACACTTACTACACGCGCACACTTACTACACACACACTTACTACACACGCACACTTACTACACACACACACACACTTACTCTACAGCCACACTCACACACACACACACACACACTTACTACACGCGCACACTTACTACACACACACTTACTAGCATGTGTGTGTGTAGTAGCATTCTCTTGCTGCTCCTCGCTTGCTGCTTTTTTATCTCCTTTAATCATTTTTGCTTACATTTTTATTCCACAAAACACGGATTACTCCTTTTTACAAACTTCAACACAAGACTGGTGGAATTTACCTAACTTACAGCATGTCGGGAGGACGGGAAAATAGAACAAAACTTTGCGACGGCTGTTTTTCACTCAAACAGGAGCTAAAACTTCTTCAAGACCGAATGTTTGTGCTTGAATCAGAATTGGGGCTGAACACAACAATACCAGTGAAAGGAAATGGACCACATGGACAAAACGTAAGTTATGATGACGCTATTTCATTTCCCAAAATCAACAGAGACAATTGTTGGAACACATATGGTGCCAAGCCCAAACAAGGCAAAGCTAATGATAACAAGAGTGTCATAATGCCACAGCAAAAATCTTTAATTACAAGAAACCGCTTTTCACCACTTTTGGAAGATGAATCAGCAGTAGTCTCTCAGTCCCAGTCTCAGTCTCAGTCAAGGTCAAATGCAGCTGAGTCGCTCTTTATCGGGGATTCGGCGATAAGAAATGAAATATGCGTAATCTCAAGGTTCACTCAGTACACTCTGCCAAAGTGGATGAGATAAGGCGGTTGGCTCCGAGGCTTCTGTCTGAGACCGGCGGGGTAAAAAGATTGTTGATCCACGTGGGGGCAGTAGACGTCTATGACAACACAAGTGAAAAGTTGAAACGGGATTACTCTCTATTATTGGACGACCTTGATAAAATGGACACAAAAATCGTTATCAGTGGCCCACTACCAAATGTGGACGGGAAGCAAATGAAATTCAGTCGTCTGTATCAGCTAAATACTTTCCTACTCAACGAATGTTCACGCAGAGGACTTGCCTTCATTGAGAATTTTAATCTGTTCTGGAATAGGCATGAGCTTTTTGAAGGGAAAGGGCCACATCTGAACACTTACGGAGTAAAAGTGCTGATGGATAACCTTTCTTTTGCCCTGAGATCTCAGCCTGCGCAGCGCGTGCAGCCATCGAAAGGGAGGAAGCCGACTCCAAAAGTCTCTGCACCTCCACCACCTCGAAGGATCTCAACACCACCACCACCTCGAAGGATCTCAACACCACCACCACCTCAAAGGATCTCAACACCACAACCACCTCGAAGGATCTCAACACCACCACCACCTCAAAGGATCTCAACACCACAACCACCTCGAAGGATCTCAACACCTCCACTGTCATCAGAAGCAGCTGCATCATCACCAGCAGCAGCTGCATCATCACCAGCAGCAGCTGCATCATTACCAGCAGCAGCTGCATCATTACCAGCAGCAGCTGCATCATCACCAGCAGCAGCTGCATCATCACCAGTAGCAGCACCAGCAGCACGACCACCACCACCATCCTCATCCCCAGCCTGCTCCAAAGCAGCCACGCCTTCTTCATCTACAGCGCCTCTGAAGCCCCAATCCTCACCCCAGCCTACAGCAGACAGGCCTGTGCTGGGGTTTCCTCAACCACCTGCCCCTCCATTAAAGACTCCCTCGCCACCTCCCAAGGACCTGTCTTGGGTCCCCCCTGCCACGTCCACTCCATCAAGAGAGAATGGGGACACCTCCCTTTGTTTTTCATCCCCGCCTTCACTGTTAGACCTACCTGAACACTCTGCAGGGCTAATAAAATCGGCGATGAAGACTATTCCTCTCACACCCATATTAGCTCGATCTAGAGTCCTGTCCAACATTCTAAACCACTCCCCATATGTACCACCAAAACCACCTAGGGTTTCCAATTCACCTACAAAAACCACCTCAGCCAGTCCCTCCCCTAACCTCATGACCATTCCACCCCCACTTCCCCCTCGTTCAACATCCAAAACCTCTGCCTCAGCCCACCCCGGCCCTAACCCATCACCTAAAACCCCTCCACCTCCCTGCCCCCCTCGTTCAACACCCAAAAGCCACCCACCTCTCCATCCTCCTCCCCCGCCTTCCCCTACCCCTCTTTTCTCTAAACACTAGGATGCACAGGGTCTCTGCTTCGCAGCCACTGGCAGTCTAGTTAGAGGAGAGACCCGGCTGGGGCCCTGTCATGAAGCCACCTGTGCCATTCCCTTAGTGATAACACAAATAATACATTACAGAAAAACATCTGGAGTTAATCAGTCTAATCTGGAAAATCTAATTCTTGTTCCGTGTAAGAATCAGCCGACCGCAACCGCTGATACTGAAACTTTGAAACTTGCTACGCTTAATGTCAGATCTCTTTGTAACAAGTCTTTTTTAATCAATCATTTTATTTCTTCTCATAATCTTGATCTTATGTTCATGGCTGAAACTTGGCTTGACCAAAATTCAGAAAATGCAGTTTTAATAGAAGCATCACCACCAAATTTCAAGTTTGAATCTGAAATACGGGAAAACAAAAAAGGAGGAGGCTTAGCTGCCATTTTTAGAGACCACTTTGTCTCCCATAGAATGTCTCTTGGGAAGTTTTCGTCATTTGAATATGTGTCTTTTAAAATACAACAAAAACAATCTCCTCCAATACTCTTCGTTGTCCTATACAAACCACCGCAGTCATGTCACAGTTTTATTGATCATTTTACCGAGTTGCTTTCAGTTGTATGCACAGATTTTGATAGTTTGGTTATTACAGGTGATTTTAATATTCATGTGGATAATGTTGATGACAGAAATGCAAATGAGCTGAGTTCTGTACTTGAATCCTTTGATCTCACTCAGCACGTAAGTGGCCCCACCCACAGCAGAGGGCACACTCTAGATCTGTTAGTTACAAAGGGGGTGATTATTTCAAATGTAAACGTGGTCGATGTTGCTCTTTCGGATCATTTCTGTGTTTTTTTTGACATGTGTTTCACTAACAAACCACCAGTGGACTCTGCAACTGTTCGAAGAAGGCGCATAAATGAAAATACGAGTGAACTATTTATGGAAATGATAAACTTTGAGAATGCATCGTATTCTACTGTAGATGAACTGTTTAACTCTGTCACCTCTAGTGTTTTGAATGTTCTGGATACCGTTGCCCCTGTGAAGGTTAAAATAGTGAAAAATAAGCAGAAGGCGCCGTGGGCTAAAGCAGACTCGGTCAGGGCACAAAAGAGAAAGTGCCGGAGGGCCGAGCGGAAGTGGCGCAAGTCCAACCTCCAGGTAGATTACGAGATCTTCAAAGATAAGTTGTGCGAGTTTAACCGGGTGCTACGTAGTACGAGAGAAAGGTATTTTTCTGAAATGATTGAAGGCTGCAGCAACAATCTGCGTGTTCTGTTCTCAACAGTTAATAGATTAACAAACCCCCCTGTTCAAATGCCATTAGAGCTTACTTCCAAACGTAAATGCAATGAGTTTGCTAATTTTTTCAATGACAAGGTTCAAGGCATCAAAAGCGCCATTGTCTCCAATCCACAGATAACCATCCAACAGCCAGAAAGGCTCTCTGAGCTAACTCACTTTGCACCTGTAAATGATAAAACTGTCCAAGAGATAATCTCCAGTTTGAGCTCCTCCACATGCAGCCTGGATGTACTACCCACTAGATTTCTGAAGTCTGTTCTGAGCAGTCTGTTACCTTCACTCACACAGATAGTAAACATGTCCCTTCATTCTGGAATATTCCCAAAGGCCCTGAAAACTGCAGTCATCAGGCCCCTGCTAAAAAAGAGCAGTCTCGATGCTACGGTACTTAACAACTATCGTCCCATCTCAAATCTGCCATTTATGGGGAAAGTCCTTGAGAAAGTTGTCTACCTACAGCTTACTAGATTTCTTATAATCAACAACTCATTTGATATGTTTCAGTCCGGCTTTAGACCCCACCACAGCACTGAGACTGCTCTCGTTAAGGTTACAAACGATATCCGGCTGAACACTGACGCAGGCAAAGTCTCAATCTTAATCTTGTTAGATCTAAGTGCTGCCTTTGACACCGTCGACCATGAGATCCTCTTACAGAGACTAGAGGACTGGGTTGGCGTCACTGGCACCGCCCTAAGTTGGTTTAGGTCTTACCTTGAAGACAGGAAGTACTTTGTGGAGATTGGAAACTGTGTCTCAGATCATATGGCCCTGACCTGTGGAGTCCCACAGGGGTCGATCCTGGGACCTCTTCTGTTCAATCTCTACATGCTGCCGTTAGGTCAGTTAATACGCAGAAACAAAGTTTCCTATCATAACTATGCAGACGACACTCAGATCTATGTCTCACTGACTGCAGGAGAACATGGACCAGTGGACTCACTCCTTCACTGTATCCAACAGATCAGTGAGTGGATGCAAAACAACTTCCTTCAGCTAAACGCAGACAAAACTGAAATGATTGTCTTTGGTCCCCAGAAACAAAGAGAGAGCGTCATCTGTCACCTACAGTCTCTCTCCCTAAAACCTTCAAACAAGGTCAGAAATCTAGGGGTAATACTGGACTCAGACTTAAATTTTAATAGCCACATCAAATCAGTAACATCAGCAGCTTTTTACCATCTAAAAAACATTGCCAGGATCAAAAACATAGTGTCTAAAGCAGACCTGGAGATTCTTATCCATGCATTTGTCTCCAGTAGGTTAGACTACTGCAATGGCCTGCTCACAGGTCTGTCCAAACAGGCTGTAAAACAGCTGCAGTACATTCAAAATGCAGCAGCTCGAGTCCTGACTAGAACCAGGAAGTACGACCACATTAGTCCAGTTCTCAGGTCTCTGCACTGGCTTCCTGTGGCTTAGAGAATAGACTTTAAAACAGCTCTGCTTGTGTACAAGTCTCTCCATAGCCTCGCACCAAAATATATTAGTGACATGTTAGTCCCATATGAACCAGCCCGGACTCTGAGGAGCACAGGGACTGGACTCCTGTTAGTGCCCAGAGTCAGAACTAAACATGGGGAGGCTGCTTTTCAGATGAATGCTGCTAAAATCTGGAACAGTCTTCCTGAAGATGTGAGACAAGCCTCCTCTCTGACAATGTTTAAAACCAGGTTAAAGACGGTTCTGTTTAACTGTGCATACAACTGAGGGATTTTATATTTTTATCTTTCTTTTTAATGTTCTGTGATAATTTATGATTTTAATGCTTTCTTGTTTTGTTCAGCACTTTGAATTGCCTTGTGTATGAATTGTGCTATATAAATAAACTTGCCTTGCCTTGCCTTGCCTACTACACACGCACACTTACTACACACACACACACACTTACTCTACAGCCACACTCACACACACACACACACTACACTCACACACACACACACTTACTACCACACCACACACACACACTTACTACACACACACACACACACACACACATTTATGGACCAATGTCTCTGTGTTTTGCATCATTGCATTTCTTGTGTTCTAACGGTTTGATTCTCTGATCTGTTGTTGGCGAATCCACAGTTTTGTAAAGTCCTCCCAAATATCTCCTGTTGTGATTCAGACCTACACACAACAACACAATGAATACAAATGGATCTGAACTACAGCATTTCCAGACAGCCTCTGAAACAGCAGTTTTCGCAGTCCTTTTCCACCTCTGCATAACGTCCCATTGTGAGCAGCTGCATTAAAACAACTGCAGCCCGTCCACCGGCCTCGCCCCCTCCTCCCGCGCCGCTAAGTGGCGATAAATAAGTCTTGTGTGTGCTTGCAACACGTCAGACTAATATGTTTTCCCTGTTCGCTCGTAGGTCTCTGGGGCTGCGGCTTTCAGAATCACAGCAGGAGGAATTTCTGATCCATTTTAAGCCCTGAGGAGAATGTTGATAAGTCTGTAGATTACGAGCCAACATGTTTATGATAGTCTGTTATTCCTTAAGCTTCCTCAGGACCCAGCGCGTGCTCGGCCGACTTACTGTAACTATTTAGGTCACGGTACAAACACAAAGGAAAGCACTTTGTAAATCTGCAAACTAGTTCATTTGGTACTTCCTAATCTACATTACTACAATTAACTTATTAATAACAATAATAATAATGCATTGCTTTTATCTAGCGTGTTCTGGACACTCAAAGAAGCTTCACATTATTCATTCTCTCCAAACACGGAGGTGATAAACTACTATCTTAGCCACAGCTGCCCTGGGGCACACTGACAGAAGCGAGTCAACCAGTCTGTGCCATCGGCCCCTCCCACCACCGCCAACCATTCACACACACCACACTCATTTTAGGCAATGTGGGGGAAGTGTCTTGCCTAAGGACACAGAGATAGTTTGGCACTTTACAGCTGCCCCACTGTGGCACCTGATGTTCCCAGAGGTCTCCCATCACAGGACAAACCAGGCCCTGCTCTGCTTAGCTTCAGAGGTCTGACAGGATCTGGCTTTTCATAATAGGTCCTACATCCTTAGTGTTTGATATTCATCCATGCTAATTGTTATCATCCAAAATACATTAAAACAAATAAAAAAAGATTCACAAAAACAGTCGGTGTTATGCCCAAACTTACTTGTAAATGTATAGGTGCACTTTATTGATCCTCTGCATTTGACCCGTCCTGATGCCACTAGGGCCTCTCTCAGGAGCAGTGGTCGCCGTAGTAACAGCGCCCAGGAACTCATCTCAAGGCAAGTCAAGTTAATTTTCTATAGCACAATGCAAACACAAGGAAACTCAAAGTGATGAACAAAGCAAGAAGTTGTACGCACATCGTCAGAGAAGTGGCTTGTCTCACATTTTCTGGAAGATTGTTCCAGATTTTAGCTGCATGAATCTGAAATGCAGCCTCCTCATGTTTAGTCCTGACTCTGGGACCAGCAGGAGGCCAGTCCATCCTCAGAGGTTGATACTCGGCTTGGTCAGGACCAGAGCTGGAGGATATTTTCTTTCGCACATGTTTTTAGTGGTAGGAGAGATCGGAGTAATGGCAAGTTGTGTTTTTTCCCGCGTGGACACATTAAATTTTTTGGATTAAAAATGAAAGCACAGATAAAGTAAACAATATCATTTACCAAAAAAGACATGCTTTATTGACACGAAGCCAGATAGAGTGCTCTTTTTAGCTTATAACCTGACGGAGCTACCCTGAATAGTTTATTACCTGAACGTGAAAGTGCTTTGGTTAGCATTCAAGGATATGATTTACTCAAGAAACATGTTTGTCTATTGACGACTTTTGCTTGTGTTCAATAACAACGTTGCACTTGCTATCATGATGCAACGCTGGGTACTGCAACGCTCGGTCCTTTGCCAATATTTTTCAGCAAATGTGAAGGATTTCTGTCACACATGTCGCTGCTGTGTGCACTCTCCCGGAACTGTGCAGCTTGGGTCACCTGTTTCCACCCGGACCACAAACACAGACAGACCGTCGGCAACAACAAGGGCTAAAACTGCCACATACTACTTATTTGTTTCTGTAAATTTGCGGAAAAGTTTAGATGAAGTTGCAAGGTCGCACTGATTTTGCAGAGTTTGCTTGATTTTGTGTTAAAAGTTTGCGATCGAACATAACGAGATCCTGGAGGGACTGATGTGTCGGGGTCTTTTACACTTTTTTAGCTCATTCATCCTCAACAGAAAAGTATAGTATTTCTGCCTTTTTCTTTTGAACTGCATATTGATAAATGCAAACAGTGAGAAGAAACGAAACGCCAAAATCCACGTTTTTTTTTTTTGTAATGACTTTAAAATCAGCGCATCTCGAACACACACTAATCTCTAATCTCTGCTTCGTTCTTTCTCCAAAGCCTCATTCTTCAGACGCAATAATCGTCAGTAAATGTCTGCGTTTGCTGTAAAGACGTCAGGACCGTCAGACTCACGCACTACAAGCTCAGGAGGCATTCCACTGACACACACACACTTAATACACACACGCACACACTTACTACAGACATACACAACTTAATACAGACATATACAGCCACACACACCCACACACGCACTTAATACAAAGACGCACATATACTTACTACAGACACAAACACACACACTTACTACAGCCACACACACACACACACACTTACTACAGCCACACAAACACACTTACTACAGCCACACACACACACACTTACTACAGACACAAACACACACACTTACTACAGCCACACACACACACACACACTTACTACAGCCACACAAACACACTTACTACAGCCACACACACACACACTTACTACAGCCACACACACACACACTTACTACAGCCACACACACATACACTTACTACACACACACACACACACACTTACTACAGCCACACACACACACACACTTACTACAGCCACACACACACTTACTACGCACACTTACTACAGCCACACACACACACTTACTACAGACACACACACACACTTACTACAGACACACACACACACACTTACTACAGACACACACACACACACTTGTTACTACAGACACACACACACACACTTACTACAGACACACACACACACACACTTACTACAGACACACACACACACACTTACTACAGACACACACACACATACACTTACTACATCCACACACACACACTTACTACAGACACACACACACACACTTACTACAGCCACACACACACACACTTACTACAGCCACACACACATACACTTACTACACACACACACACACACACACTTACTACAGCCACACACACACACACTTTACTACAGCCACACACACACTTACTACGCACACTTACTACAGCCACACACACACACTTACTACAGACACACACACACACTTACTACAGACACACACACACACACTTACTACAGACACACACACACACACTTACTACAGACACACACACACACACTTACTACAGACACACACACACACACACTTACTACAGACACACACACACACACTTACTACAGACACACACACACATACACTTACTACATCCACACACACACACTTACTACAGACACACACACACACACTTACTACAGACACACACACACACACACTTACTACAGACACACACACACACACTTACTACAGACACACACACACATACACTTACTACATCCACACACACACACTTACTACAGCCACACACACACACTTACTACAGCCACACAAACACACTTACTACAGCCACACAAACACACTTACTACAGCCACACACACACACTTACTACAGCCACACACACACACACTTACTACAGCCACACACACACACTTACTACAGCCACACAAACACACTTACTACAGACACACACACACACACACTTACTACAGCCACACACACACACACTTACTACAGCCACACACACACACACACTTACTACAGACACACACACACATACACTTACTACATCCACACACACACACTTACTACAGCCACACACACACACTTACTACAGCCACACAAACACACTTACTACAGACACACACACACACACTTACTACAGCCACACACACACACACTTACTACAGCCACACACACACACACTTACTACAGACACACACACACATACACTTACTACATCCACACACACACTTACTACAGCCACACACACACACTTACTACAGCCACACAAACACACTTACTACAGCCACACACACACACTTACTACAGCCACACACACACACTTACTACAGCCACACAAACACACTTACTACAGCCACACACACACACTTACTACAGCCACACACACACACACTTACTACAGCCACACACACACACTTACTACAGCCACACAAACACACTTACTACAGACACACACACACTTACTACATTCATACACACGACACATTACAGACGTACATTCCCACACACAATTACTACAGGCATACACATGCACACACACACGCACTTATTATGGACGTACACACCCAAAGACAATTACTACAGCCATGCACACACACACGTACACACACACTCTTACTACACACACACGTACACACACACACTTACTACACACACACACTTACACACAAACACCGAAACACAGCGTGACTTGTGTCTCTTTGATGTCCTCTTTAGCCTTTGATTTATGGCGCGTGTCGTTATCATTAGCTTCTCTTTTTGGGATTGTGTGTGTGTGTGTGTGTGTGCGTGTGTGTGTGTGTGTGTGTGTGTCTGTGCTTGTGTGTGTGAGATAGCTTTTGGGATTGTGCGTCTCTGGTGCTGAGTAAGGAGGGATGACGAGATAAGTGTCGGGGTAAAACAAAGGCCAAGGCTGCGCCTAAGACACACACAAAAGCCTTTTGAAGTTGTGAAACTGTCCATTGTGGAAGAGCCCCCCCCTACACACGCGCACACACACACACACGCGCGCACGCACACACACTGAGGTGAAGCAGTGTGTGGTGACATCACTGCAGACATGCGGTTTCCTCTGTGTCGTGTCACTGACAAACTTGACAACTTCATTAAACTCTCACAAAGTAGAGACAAGTTTAAGATGTACTAAAATAACATAACTCTAGCTTTAGCATAATAAAGAAGCTAGTATAAAATCTCTAACTTAAGCAGACCAGAGCACCCAGAGGAAACCTATGCAGACACAGGGAGAACATGCAAAACCCACTCAGAAAGGCCCTGTTTCGACTGGGATTCAAACCTGGTACCTCCTCGCTTTGAAGTGAGAATGCTAACCACTCAGCCGCGCGTTAGATGTCTGTTAATGTGAAATCCGCAGTAAAGAAATGTTTTCATGTAGCAGTATTATTGTTGCTGTTTAGTATTTGTATTGCACGTTTTTTAAATACATTTTTATGGCCCAAAATGATACATGTTTTTACTTATACACTTGTGCTATAGCCTTGGGTCAAAATGACCCATCACAGATGATTCAAAGTAGAAGAAAAATACCATAATTAGGGTCTAAAAGGGTCTAAATGACTCAAAGAAGATAGAAAACATCATCAAAATTCAGCAATTATTTTGTTTTGGGGTATTTTTGGACTTTTTTTTTTAGTCTGGACGTGTTATTCTGAATCTGTGTTGTGTGTCTGTGTTGTGTGTCTGAGTCTGTCGCCTGTCTGTGTGTAATGAGGGGCTGCTGCTGTGTGCTCAGACGTCTCATTACCTCAGTCCTCCTCCTGTCATCTCTTTGTGTGTGTCTCTGTGTGTGTCTCTGTGTGTGTCTCTGTGTGTCTCTGTGTGTCTCTCTCTGTGTCTCTGTGTGTGTCTCTGTGTGTCTCTCTGTGTGTCTCTGTGTGTCTCTGTGTGTGTCGCTCTCTGTGTCTCTCTTTGTGTCTCTGTGTGTGTCTCTGTGTGTCGCTCCGTGTGTGTCTCTCTGTGTGTTACTCTGTGTGTCTCTCTGTGTTGCTCTCTGTGTTGCTCCGTGTGTTGCTCTCTGTGTTGCTCCGTGTGTTGCTCTGTGTGTGTTGCTCTGTGCTGTCGGAGCCGTGAGGAGGAGTAAAAATGCTGTTACATGTGGTTTTGTCATTAAATAATTGTAGGTTTGTTGAGAAAAATAAATGTCTGTCAAAAAACGTCACTGAACCCATAAATCTTAATTGTAGAGCGTCTTTCTTACACAGGGCAACACAAAACTACACAGAGAGAGAGCTACACAATCCACATCACTCACGACACATCACGTAAAACACCAAAATCACCAAAGTAAACGAAAACACTCAAATCACACAGATTTTTATGTTTTAGTCACGGATCCCACAGGATAAATTTGTGTTTCGAATTTTGGTCTGAATAGCCCCAAGTTTTCACCGGCCCTGTACTAGGCTCCTCTCCTTCTCCCCCTACTGTACTCTACCCTGCTCTACCCTACTCTACTCTACTCTAATCTACTCTACTCTAATCTACTCTACCTAACCCTACTATATCCTTCTCTACTCTACTCTACCCTAGTCTCCTCTATCTTACCATACCCTACCCTACCCTTCCCTACTCACCTCTACCATACCCTACTCTACACTACTCCACTCTACCGTACTCCTCGCTACCCTACCCTGCTCTACCCTACCCTACCCTACCGTACCCTACCGTACTCAACAATACTTTACCTCTATGTTTTTCTGTATCGGTCCCTACTCAAATAAACCAAAATCTTCGCTGTTAGCCCTTCCCTCTTGAGCTTTATGGAGCTAGTGTGTTAGCATCATCCCTCTGTAAACAGTCTGTGATGTGACGCCTGTGTCTCTGACGTCTGTGTGTCTGACGCCTGTGTCTCTGACGCCTGTGTCTCTGACGTCTGTGTGTCTGACGCCTGTGTCTCTGACGCCTGTGTTTCTGACGCCTGTGTTTCTGACGCCTGTGTGTCTGACGCCTGTGTCTCTGACGTCTGTGTGTCTGACGCCTGTGTCTCTGACGCCTGTGTCTCTGACGTCTGTGTGTCTGACGCCTGTGTCTCTGACGCCTGTGTTTCTGACGCCTGTGTTTCTGACGCCTGTGTGTCTGACGCCTGTGTCTCTGACGTCTGTGTGTCTGACGCCTGTGTCT
The DNA here is from genome assembly GCA_964034765.1 of Knipowitschia caucasica. Lineage (NCBI taxonomy): Eukaryota > Metazoa > Chordata > Actinopteri > Gobiiformes > Gobiidae > Knipowitschia > Knipowitschia caucasica. The sequence continues at coordinate 5,610,722 of OZ035824.1, read as the reverse complement.
CTGACGCCTGTGTTTCTGACGCCTGTGTTTCTGACGCCTGTGTGTCTGACGCCTGTGTCTGACGCCTGTATCTGACGCCTGTGTCTCTGACGCCTGTGTTTCTGACGCCTGTGTGTCTGACGCCTGTGTGTCTGACGCCTGTGTCTTGACTGACGCCTGTGTCTGACGCCTGTGTCTGACGCCTGTGTCTGACGGTTGTATCTGACGCCTGTGTCTAACGCCTGTGTCTCTGACGCCTGTGTGTCTGACGCCTGTGTCTCTGACGCCTGTGTCTCTGTTGTACAGGTGCAGGACATGGATCAGAAGATGGACAGCGTGTTGCGGATCCTGAAGGAGCAGTTCCATCCCGGCCCCAAACCTGAGCTGATGTCACAGCCGTCCATGCGCCGCGTCACCATCCAGAAACGCATGGGGGCCAGCATCGACGAGGGCCCCTGATGTCTCCGTCTGATGACATCACAACCCAGAGACAATTACAGGAGAGAGACTCGTATGTACAGACCGCGGCGCTCAAAAGTCTTCCAGAAATCTCACCTCCCTCGTCCCTAGAACCCGTTGACTTTTGATTTGTGGAACCAGGAAAGACTTGGACTGAAGGATCTGAATGCGCTGGACTTTGGCGCAGGATTAAGATTCAGATTAAGATGAGAAGATCCTGTATTCGTCCCACAGTGTGGAAATGTCAGTGTTGCATCAGCGGTTACAGAACAGTAGCATGAGGAGCACACAGCACAAGATACATGAACAATAAGTCTAAACAAGAATAACATCAAATCTCCAACTTTAGCAGAATACAGAAGACAGTATAAAAAAAGGCACAAATAGTTTGGTTTGAAGCTTTCATTAGTCTCGGCCTCTCTCTCTGGTCTCTCTCTCTGGTCTCTCTCTCTGGCCTCTCTCTCTGGTCTCTCTCTCTGGTCTCTCTCTGGTCTCTCTCTCTGGTCTCTCTCTCTGGCCTCTCTCTCTGGTCTCTCTCTCTGGTCTCTCTCTGGTCTCTCTCTCTGGTCTCTCTCTCTGGCCTCTCTCTCTGGCCTCTCTCTCTGGTCTCTCTCTCTGGTCTCTCTCTCTGGTCTCTCTCTCTGGTCTCTCTCTCTGGTCTCTCTCTCTGGTCTCTCTCTCTGGCCTCTCTCTCTGGCCTCTCTCTCTGGTCTCTCTCTCTGGTCTCTCTCTCTGGTCTCTCTCTCTGGTCTCTCTCTGGTCTCTCTCAGATCCCTTGCACTGGTCTCTCTCTTCTCTCTCTCGCTCTCTTCCAGAACAGCCAAAAAGCGCTAAAATGTGCTGGACTTTCAGAAGCACGAATAGCTAAAAATTATATTTCCGTTGTTCTGGTTTCGAAGCTTTCAACAAGATTTCCAAATTCAGGGCCCCACTTCTACACATACACACACACATACCTACACACACGCACACACACACATACCTACATACACGCACACACATACCTACATACACACACACACACTACTTCAGGCTAATAATAAAAAGAGACGTTACCGACGGCGACGCATTCCAGACCTCCAAATATTATTCTAAAGCAAACTAAGTCCATAATGAAGTCGTAACACAATCAAAGCAGTGGAGGTTCCCCAAAGACGCAGAGTAAAGATGGCGGGCGCGGCGAGGGCGTTCCACGGAGCCCTGAGAGCGCCCTGGCTCCGCCCACACCCACCGCCCGCCATGGCCTCGCACACCAGACCCAGCCCCACCACACTCCTGGATGTTTGTTAGTACTGATCCAATAACACGGGCAGGAAAGAGGAGATCTGTGTGTGTCTCTCTGCTCTCTCTTTAGTCTCTCTCTGCTCTCTCTCTGCTCTCTCTTTAGTCTCTCTCTGCTCTCTCTTTAGTCTCTCTCTGGTCTCTCTCTGCTCTCTCTTTCTGCTCTCTCTTTAGTCTCTCTCTGCTCTCTCTTTAGTCTCTCTCTCTTTGGTCTCTCTCTGCTCTCTCTTTAGTCTCTCTCTGCTCTCTCTTTAGTCTCTCTCTCTTTGGTCTCTCTCTGCTCTCTCTTTAGTCTCTCTCTGCTCTCTCTTTAGTCTCTCTCTGGTCTCTCTCTGCTCTCTCTTTCTGCTCTCTCTTTAGTCTCTTTCTGCTCTCTCTTTAGTCTCTCTCTGCTCTCTCTTTAGTCTCTCTCTCTTTGGTCTCTCTCTGCTCTCTCTTTCTGCTCTCTCTCTTTGGTCTCTCTCTGCTCTCTCTTTCTGCTCTCTCTCTGCTCTCTCTTTAGTGTCTCTCTGCTCTCTCTTTAGTCTCTCTCTGCTCTCTCTTTCTGCTCTCTCTCTTTGGTCTCTCTCTGCTCTCTCTCTCTGCTCTCTCTCTTTGGTCTCTCTCTGCTCTCTCTTTCTGCTCTCTCTCTGCTCTCTCTTTAGTCTCTCTCTCTTTGGTCTCTCTCTTTGGTCTCTCTCTGCTCTCTCTTTGGTCTCTCTCTCTTTGGTCTCTCTCTCTTTGGTCTCTCTCTGCTCTCTCTTTAGTCTCTCTCTCTTTGGTCTCTCTCTCTTTGGTCTCTCTCTGCTCTCTCTTTAGTCTCTTTCTGCTCTCTCTCTGCTCTCTCTTTAGTCTCTCTCTGCTCTCTCTTTCTGCTCTCTCTTTCTGCTCTCTCTCTTTGGTCTCTCTCTGCTCTCTCTTTAGTCTCTCTCTGCTCTCTCTTTAGTCTCTCTCTGCTCTCTCTTTAGTGTCTCTCTGCTCTCTCTTTAGTCTCTCTCTGCTCTCTCTTTCTGCTCTCTCTCTTTGGTCTCTCTCTGCTCTCTCTTTCTGCTCTCTCTCTGCTCTCTCTTTAGTCTCTCTCTGCTCTCTCTTTAGTCTCTCTCTGCTCTCTCTTTCTGCTCTCTCTCTTTGGTCTCTCTCTGCTCTCTCGCTGGTCTCTCACTCTCTTGGCTCTCTCTCTGGTTTCATGTTGGTCTCTCTCTCTGGCCTTTCTCTTGTCACTCTGGTCTCTCTCCCTGGTCTCTCTCTGGTCACTCTGTTTGTTGGTACTGATCGAATAGCGCGGGCAGGAAAGGGGAGATTATCAGCTGGAGGGGCATACAGGAAAAGAAAACTGAAGTAAAAATATGTGACTGGCACAAAGACGGCTAACGGCAGCTAACGGAGGCTAACAAAGGCTGACGGAGGCTAACAAAGGCTAACGGAGGCTAACAAAGGCTAACGGAGGTTAACGGAGGCTAACAAAGGCTAACGGAGGCTAACGGAGGCTAACGGAGGTTAACAGAGACTAAAAACTAACAACATCATTCATATGGAGTGTGAAGAGAGCTGTGTGTGTGCAGGGCTAGAAGAGCAAAGGTACAGATTCTGAAGGTACTGTCACATGACTTGAGTGAATGTGAATGCATTGACTTTAGTTTCCTTGATGTATAAATGTGTTGACAGTAAACAGTGGCATTACGAAAGCTGGAGTCCAGTGGTCCCTGTGATCCCTGTGGTCCCAGTGGTCCCTGTGGTCCCAGTGGTCCCTGTGATCCCTGTGGTCCCAGTGGTCCCTGTGATCCCTGTGGTCCCAGTGGTCCCTGTGGTCCCAGTGGTCCCAGTGGTCCCTGTGGTCCCAGTGGTTCACCTGTCGCTGTTTTGCATAATTTTTTCACAGGGTGTTTCTCATGCACCGTCTGTAAACTGATTCGTTCGGAGACTCTCTCTCTCTGGTCTCTCTCTGGTCTCTCTCTGGTCTCTCTCTGGTCTCTTTATGGTCTCTCTTTGGTCTCTCTTTGGTCTCTCTCTGGTCTCTCTCTGGTCTCTCTCTGGTCTCTCTCTGGTCTCTCTCTGGTCTCTCTATGGTCTCGCTATGGTCTCTTTGGTCTCTCTCTGGTCTCTCTCTGGTCTCTCTCTGGTCTCTCTCTGGCCTCTCTCTGGTCTCTCCCTGGTCTCTCTGGTCTCTCTCTCTGGTCTCTCTCGCTCTGGCCTCTCTCTAGTCTCTCTCTCTCTGGTCTCTCTCTGGTCTTTCTCTGGCCTCTCCCTGGTCTCTCTCTGGTCTCTCTCTGGTCTCTCTCTGGTCTCTCTCTGGCCTCTCTCTGGTCTCTCCCTGGTCTCTCTGGTCTCTCTCTCTGGTCTCTCTCGCTCTGGCCTCTCTCTGGTCTCTCTCTCTGGTCTCTCTCTGGTCTTTCTCTGGCCTCTCCCTGGTCTCTCTCTGGTCTCTCTCTGGTCTCTCTCTGGTCTCTCTCTGGTCTCTCTCTGGCCTCTCTCTGGTCTCTCCCTGGTCTCTCTGGTCTCTCTCTCTGGTCTCTCTCGCTCTGGCCTCTCTCTAGTCTCTCTCTCTGGTCTCTCTCTGGTCTTTCTCTGGCCTCTCCCTGGTCTCTCTCTGGTCTCTCTCTGGTCTCTCTCTGGTCTATCTCTGGTCTCTCTCTGGCCTCTCTCTGGTCTCTCCCTGGTCTCTCTCTGGTCTCTCTCTGGTCTCTCTCTGGTCTATCTCTGGTCTCTCTCTGGCCTCTCTCTGGCCTCTCTCTGGTCTCTCTCTGGTCTCTCTCTCTCTCTGGTCTCCCTGCCTCTCATTTAACAGTACATGCACGGCTTTTGACAGCTGCAGCAGCGCTCAGACCAAACCAACAGGTTTTTCATATCTCTGGCCTCTCTCTCTTCAGCAGTCGTGAGTTCAGGTGGTTTAAAAACTGTATAAAGTGTGTGTGAGGGTTTTACCGCCTTAAACACACAGCTGCTACTTCACAGATTTCATTTATTCAGTTGATTTCAGTTATTTGTTTAGAACACTTTCCCCGTGATAAACCAGGGACCACTGCACCTAACTTTGATTTTGATTCTATATAATTAAATCCATGTAACTAGTTTGGGTGTATCACATGCATGTACTGAATGTTTTGGCCTCTGTTATCTTTGTATCGACTTTTTAAAGCAGAAAAGTGAAAAAGAGAGGACCCCCCTCTCTCGGCCAATCAGCTCTCAGCGTGTGAACCATCAAATGTCGTAGATGGTGAGATAAACATGTCCTGGTCTGATTTGTTCACGCTTTAATGTTACGTTAGGACGAGTTATGTAACCCAGCTGAAAATGCTGAAATGCAAGAAAAACTCTACTCTATTCTACTCTACTCTTCCCTACTCTACTCTATTCAACTCTACTCTACTCTACTCTACTCTACTCTATTCAACTCAACTCAACTCTACTCTACTCTACTCTATTCAACTCTACTCTATTCAACTCTACTCTACTCTATTCTACTCTATTCTACCCTACTCTATTCTACTCTACTCTTCCCTACTCTACTCTACTCTATTCAACTCTACTCTATTCTACTCTACTCTATTCAACTCTACTCTACTCTACTCTACTCTACTCTACTCTATTCAACTCTACTCTACTCTATTCTACTCTATTCTACCCTACTCTATTCTACTCTACTCTTCCCTACTCTACTCTACTCTATTCAACTCTACTCTACTCTACTCTACTCTACTCTACTCTATTCAACTCAACTCTACTCTACTCTACTCTACTCTATTCTACTCTACTCTACTCTATTCTACTCTACTCTACTCTGCTCTACCCTACTCTACTCTATTCAACTCTACTCTACTCTATTCAACTCTACTCTACTCTATTCTACTCTATTCAACTCTACTCTACTCTATTCTACTCTACTCTACCCTACTCTACTCTACTCCATTCAACTCTACCCTACTCTACTCTATTCTACTCTATTCAACTCTACTCTACTCTACCCTACTCTACTCTACTCTATTCAACTCTACTCTACTCTACTCTACTCGGCTCTACTCTACTCTATTCAACTCTACTCTACTCTACTCTACTCGGCTCTACTCTATTGAACTCTACTCTACTCTACTCTACTCTACTCTACTCTACTCTACTCTACTCTACTCTACTCTACCCTACTCTACACTAAAACAAAGTTATGTACCCCAGCTTTATTTTTCTATCTATTTCCTTGTGCTTTATGTGAGAAATGGAAAGTACTTTTAGAATGTTGTTTCTTCTGTACTTATTGTGGAATATTTCGAAGGCTCCGTTTGAAAAACAGGTTTAAACGTATTTTTCAGGAATAAGTTTGTATTTTGGTGTTTAAAGAGATTTGTATTTTTTTATATTTAATATATAAATTATATATATATATATATATATATATATATATATATATATATATATATATATATATACATGTATTTTATCTTCTGTGTAAATAATATCTACGTGACATAAACATTAGGAGTAACTTAACTACTTAGCTACTAAAACATATCGGACAGTTTGCTTCTGTGACTAGTTTATGTATTTTTGTCTCTCACATCGTTTGGATAAACTTTTTCAGACAGAAATGTGAAACAGAGAGAACAACCCTCACTCAGCCAATCAGCTCTCAGCCCATAGAGTCAGATAGTGACTCACAGGGATCTGCAAGTAAACAAAGGATCACATGTTTTATTGTTAGACGTTTGTTCAATGTGTGTTTACTGTCTCTTTCTGTTGGGACAAACATCTACAGTATGTACAGCCCTTTTTCCACCAGCCCTACTCTACTCTACTCTACCCTCCTCTCCTCTCCTCTCCTCTACTCTACTCACACTTTAGTATCTGGTACCATATCCTAGCAACTTACCCACAAAAAAACAAAACAGTGTCCATGGTAATTCCTTGGTAACCATGTTTTCCAGCAGTAGAGTGTTTAGCAGAACACTTTAGTACCAGCTCGACCTGGATAGAACAAGGTCCAAGCAGGTACCAGTTAGACAGAGCTGGTAGAAATTCTCCCAATCAGGATAGAGTAGAGAAGAGTAGAGTAGAGTAGAGAAGAGTAGGGTATAGTAGAGTAAAGTATGGTATAGTAGAGTAAAGTAGAGTAGGGTAGAGTAGAGTAGAGTAGGGCAGAGTAGAGTAGAGTAGGGTAGAGTAGAGTAGAGTAGGGCAGAGTAGAGTAGAGTAGAGTAGAGTAGAGTAGGGCAGAGTAGAGTAGAGTAGGGCAGAGTAGAGTAGAGTAGAGTAGGGCAGAGTAGAGTAGAGTAGGGCAGAGTAGAGTAGAGTAGAGTAGGGTAGGGCAGGGTAGAGTAGGGTAGAGTAGGGTAGAGTAGGGTAGAGCAGGGTAGAGTAGAGTAGGGTAGGGTAGAGTAGAGTAGAGTAGAGTAGAGTAGGGTAGGGTAGAGTAGGGTAGGGTAGGGTAGAGTAGGGTAGGGTAGAGTAGAGTAGGGTAGGGTAGAGTAGAGTAGAGTAGGGCAGGGTAGAGTAGAGTAGAGTAGAGTAGGGCAGAGTAGAGTAGAGTAGAGTAGAGTAGAGTAGGGTAGAGTAGAGTAGAGTAGGGTAGAGTAGAGTAGAGTAGAGTAGGGTAGAGTAGAGTAGAGTAGGGTAGAGCAGGGTAGAGTAGGGTAGGGTAGAGTAGAGTAGAGTAGAGTAGGGTAGGGTAGAGCAGGGTAGAGTAGAGTAGGGTAGGGTAGAGTAGAGTAGAGTAGAGTAGAGTAGAGTAGGGTAGAGTAGGGTAGAGTAGAGTAGGGTAGGGCAGGGTAGCGTAGAGTAGAGTAGAGTAGAATAGAGTAGGTCTGGTGGAAACAGGACATATGAGGAAGGGATTTTTTTTTTTTTTACCCCAGCTTCAAGGAGCACTTTATTGAAAAAATTATAATGTTAACGTCTGCAACTGCAATGACAATAAAAAGTTTTTAAAAAAGTCTTCTCTGTGTTGGGTCAATGTGCGTTCCCGCTGCTACACAAACTCTGTGTGTGTTAATCTGAACCACATTCTCCTCATTAAAGCTGTCGTTATTATTGTGTCCGTCCTGAGCTCATTAAAGTGCTGCGTTACTGATGTAAGGAGATAGAGTTGTGGGGCGGCACGGTGGCTGAGTGGATAGCACTCTCGCCTCTCAGAAAGAAGGTCCTGGGTTCGAATCCCGGTCGGACCAGGGCCTTTCTGAGTGGAGTTTGCATGTTCTCCACGTGTGGGCGTAGGTTTCCTCCGGGTACTCCGGTTTCCCCTACCACTAAAAATATGTCCAATAGTTCTAGCATGCGCCTCCTGTACTGGCGACCCTGCTCCCATCTCTGTGTGGAGTGAGAGACAAATGCCCAAAAATTAACAATTGTAAACCGCTTTGAGACTCAGATCTGCAGTGAAAAGGCGGTATATAAAATAAAAAACTTACTTACTTACTAGAGTTCTCTCTGAGGCCTGGACAGAAAACCACCGGCAGCGATCTGAGCCCTGAGGTTTAGCCCTGTCCAGCTACACACACCGCAACACAACATGACAGACACAGTGAAACTACTACTGTCGCCACAGCTGCCCTGGGCACACTGACAGAAGCGAGGCAACCACTATGTGCCCTCTCACCACCACCACCACCAACAATAATATGGCAATCTGGGTGAAGTGTCTTGCCTAAGGACACAACAACAGTTTGGCACTTAAACAGCTGCAGCCGTCCCACTGTGAAACCTGCTGTTCTCCAGAGGTCTCCCATCACAGTACTAACCAGACCATGCCCTGCTGAGCTACAGAGGTCAGAAAGGATTTGACTTCCACCTGCAGGTACGGCCACAACAAGACAAGAGCACTGTACAAAAGCTGATTTATGACGTCATTTTGGTTGTTATTGTGTTGTTATCATACTTTTGAATGTATTTTCTCCGTCATATTCTTGTGTTTGCCTGAAGTAGAAAACACTCACGTCTTTGCATCCGAGCCACGCTTTAGAACAGGGGTCTCCAACCTATAGCTGGGGAGCTACCAGTAGCTCGTCAGCCTCTTCAAAGTAGCTCCCAAAAGATAATTTAATGAGTAAATATAAGAATGATTCTGATAGAATATATTATGGGCATCACACAACACAATAGAAAATTCCAAAAAGTTATAAAATGCCCAAAAATATATATCAATAATTGTATTTTAGTAACTTGCACAATAATTTTAATGTTTTTTTTTTGTAAACTGCACTTTTAATTTTAACTTTATATTGTTCTGCAAGTTTTATGATTGTATTGTCAAGGACCAGGTGGAAAGTAACTGTTTTTTATGAAACCGCACATTGTCCTTAAAGGAGCAGTATGTAATTAAAGCCGCAAGCGGCGTCAAACGGCCCACGCCGCACCACGCGCACCCCCCGCACCGCGCGCACCACCCCGTGCCAAGCCACCCCGCACCACGCCGTCCCGCATCACGCCGCCCTGCACCGAGCCGCAACCGTACCAAACATTTTGCAGTGAAATTTATGGGCCTCCTGTTTGTCAGAGGGCGGAGCCATGATAACATTTTGGTCGTATCTTGACTTGAGGAACATGTGTACCGAATTTCATGGCTCTACGACAAACTTGACCTCTGAAACTCCCATTGGCTGTTGTAGGTGGCGCTGTTCTGGCATTTTTTGAGTCCCATAAAAATAAACACCCAAATATAAAATTTTTCACCAGGTCTGATGTTTGGGCAAAATTTTACAACTTTTCATGCATGTTCAGGGGGTGAAATTAAGGCTCAAAGTGCAGAATTTGACATCTCTCGAGCAAAAACAATAGGCCCTTTCCCCGTTCGGGGCTCGGGCCTAAAAATCTGGCCAAAAGTGGTAATGCCTTTGGACAGATTAGGGCCCTTTAATGATGACTGAACATGAGAATCTTACTACTTGTTACATATTACTACTTTAAATAAATCAAACTTCAATAGAAGACGTAATACATTTGCTAAATCTATGCTGGAAATAAAACTAAAGCTGGTTGTTCCATTGTTTTAAGAATATCAAAACGTTTTTTTAAGTAAAGATAAAAACAACTTAATCCACTGTAGCACATTTTGTTGACTGTCTAAAAGGAGTTCTCTTCCAGTGTTGTCCCGAAAACGAGCAGCTGTCGAAGGGAAAAGGTTGGAGACCCCATGGTTTAGAACAAAATGACTATGAATTATGTTAAAATATCTCAATTTTGCGTTCACTTCAATTCTGTTTCCACGTCTCCAGACAGAAACGCTGCACTCAGCCCAGAGTATAGGAATCATTTTGGGCTTAACTGTCATTTGTGCGTCTATTGTTGCTTTGCTTGCACTGTAATCAAAGACACAGCGGAGAGAAAATCGTCTAAAATACTCCACGGCGCGGCCCCCTGTAATTATGGGACATTCCTCAAAAGATGCACTAAACAAACAAGCTAACGTGGACAAAAATAGCGGCCGTTTCTGTTCGCCGACGTTCCGAACGCATTACGCAAGATCTCCAAGTGTGTCGCCTCCGTGGACTGTGTATTAGTGAGTGGTCATCACCATGGACACAAACGGATACTGAGCCGGAGGAGTTTAGTTTTTAATGAAAGTCAATAGGAGCCAGAGCGGGTTGGAGAAAAACTTTGTCCATGAGCACTTCGCTATTGGGCTAGATAGATACTTTATTGATCCCCGTAGGAAAAATCAAAACGGTAATAGATTTATATTTTGGACAGTTTACAATGCATTTAAAAGTGTATTGAGCTAAGGTTAGCATTATCCATCTGTATACAGTCTATGTTAGCATTGTCCATCTGTATACAGTCTATGTTAGCATTAGCATCTGTATACAGTCTGTGTTAGCATTATCCATCTGTATACAGTCTTTGTTAGCATTGTCCATCTGTATACAGTCTTTGTTAGCATTGTCCATCTGTATACAGTCTGTGGTCACCTATTGTATAGTTTTATAAGAGTTGTAAATAGAGACATTGCTTTATTGTCTATATCTGTCCATATTTTATGAAAGAAAGATGAATTGTGTGAACTGGTGAAGTGATGGCACACACACACACACACACACACACACACACACACACACACACACACACACACAGCTGGATAATAAATCTGTTTCATTACGCTCTGGCCCGCTGCTTTGGCTTTTGGCACAGCTCGACTCCCCCTCTCATCTTTTCCATAATTTGCTTTTATTGGAGGATGAAACCTATTTTGCGAATGGGTTTTTTTTCTCCCGCAGGTCAAGTCGAGTCGGGTCAAGGAGAATGGTGGAACGGCAGCGCGGAGGGTCGATCCAAATCTGAATTCTTTGCGGTCTCAAAGGAGCTGAAAATATAACACGTTTGCACCTTCTCTCACCTTCAGGATTCCACGTTCAATTCTCAAAGTCGAGTCAGAACTTAGACCGAGTATGAGTAGCGGACTGATAGAGTGCGACATCACCATATTGTTAGCCCATTTGAATGTAAGCTAGCTACAGCCAGTTTCCTTGTATGGGCATTTTGTTCTGTGTTGACAGGTTGCCATGACAGTTGAATGAATGAATCTGATTGGTCACTCCTTATATGGCTCATGTCTGGATTTGGAAAGACAATATTGCACAGCCGAAGCGCTAGGAGGAAACCTACGCAGACACGGGGAGAACGTGCAAAATCTTGACTTACAATGGAGGTTGCATTGAGCCCAGAACCTTCTTGCTAACCACTCAGCCACCAAATAATATGAAAACAATAGAAACTCAAGAATCAATGACTCTATTCTATAATAATAATGCCTTGTTTCTGTACAGTGCTTTTCAGGACACTCGAAGGCGCTTCACATTCTTTTAGTCCATACACGGAGGTGATAAACTACTACTGTAGCCACAGCTGCCCTGGGGCACACCGACAGAAGCGAGGCAACCAGTCTGTGCCATCAGCCCCTCCCACCACCACCACACCAGACTCATTCTACTGCGGGTGAAGTGTCTTGCCTGAGGACACAACCGCAGTTTGGCCCTTTACAGCCGCCACACTGTGGCACTTGGTGTTCCCAGAGGTCTCCCATCACAGTACTAACCAAGCCCTGCCCTGCTTAGCTTCAGAGGTCTGACAGGATCTGGCTTTCGCGTATAAATTCCCTAACTTTAGTAAAACAAAGAAGCATATATATCGTTCATATACTGTACCTTCCATAGAAAGTTCTAGTCTACAACAAACCACATATTATATTATTTAGACATAGTTTGTGTTGGTGCTGGTTATTAACAGTCTATCAACCAGAGAGAGACCAGAGAGAGAGACCAGAGAGAGACCAGAGAGAGACCAGAGAGAGAGACCAGAGAGAGACCAGAGAGAGAGACAGAGAGACCAGAGAGAGACCAGAGAGAGACCAGAGAGAGACCAGAGAGAGACCAGAGAGAGAGACCAGAGAGAGAGACCAGAGAGAGAGACCAGAGAGAGACCAGAGAGAGAGACCAGAGAGAGAGACCAGAGAGAGACCAGAGAGAGAGACCAGAGAGAGAGCCAGAGAGAGACCAGAGAGAGACCAGAGAGAGACCAGAGAGAGAGACCAGAGAGAGACCAGAGAGAGAGACCAGAGAGAGACCAGAGAGAGACCAGAGAGAGAGACCAGAGAGAGACCAGAGAGAGACCAGAGAGAGACCAGAGAGAGACCAGAGAGAGAGACCAGAGAGAGACCAGAGAGAGAGACCAGAGAGAGACCAGAGAGAGACCAGAGAGAGAGACCAGAGAGAGACCAGAGAGAGACCAGAGAGAGACCAGAGAGAGACCAGAGAGAGACCAGAGAGAGAGACCAGAGAGAGACCAGAGAGAGACCAGAGAGAGAGACCAGAGAGAGACCAGAGAGAGACCAGAGAGAGACCAGAGAGAGACCAGAGAGAGACCAGAGAGAGACCAGAGAGAGACCAGAGAGAGAGACCAGAGAGAGAGACCAGAGAGAGACCAGAGAGAGACCAGAGAGAGAGACCAGAGAGAGACCAGAGAGAGAGACCAGAGAGAGACCAGAGAGAGACCAGAGAGAGAGACCAGAGAGAGAGACCAGAGAGAGAGACCAGAGAGAGACCAGAGAGAGACCAGAGAGAGACCAGAGAGAGAGACCAGAGAGAGACCAGAGAGAGACCAGAGAGAGACCAGAGAGAGACCAGAGAGAGACCAGAGAGAGACCAGAGAGAGACCAGAGAGAGACCAGAGAGAGACCAGAGAGAGAGACCAGAGAGAGACCAGAGAGAGACCAGAGAGAGAGACCAGAGAGAGAGACCAGAGAGAGACCAGAGAGAGACCAGAGAGAGACCAGAGAGAGACCAGAGAGAGAGACCAGAGAGAGAGAGACCAGAGAGAGAGACCAGAGAGAGAGACCAGAGAGAGATCAGAGAGAGACCAGAGAGAGACCAGAGAGAGAGACCAGAGAGAGACCAGAGAGAGAGACCAGAGAGAGAGACCAGAGAGAGAGAGACCAGAGAGAGAGACCAGAGAGAGAGAGACCAGAGAGAGAGACCAGAGAGAGACCAGAGAGAGACCAGAGAGAGAGCCTGAGAGAGACCAGAGAGAGACCAGAGAGAGAGACCAGAGAGAGACCAGAGAGAGACCAGAGAGAGAGACCAGAGAGAGAGACCAGAGAGAGACCAGAGAGAAAGACCAGAGAGAGACCAGAGAGAGACCAGAGAGAGACCAGAGAGAGACCAGAGAGAGAGACCAGAGAGAGAGAGACCAGAGAGAGAGACCAGAGAGAGAGACCAGAGAGAGAGACCAGAGAGAGACCAGAGAGAGACCAGAGAGAGACCAGAGAGAGACCAGAGAGAGACCAGAGAGAGAGACCAGAGAGAGAGACCAGAGAGAGAGAGACCAGAGAGAGAGAGACCAGAGAGAGAGACCAGAGAGAGACCAGAGAGAGACCAGAGAGAGACCTGAGAGAGACCAGAGAGAGACCAGAGAGAGACCAGAGAGATACCAGAGAGAGAGACCAGAGAGAGAGACCAGAGAGAGAGACCAGAGAGAGACCAGAGAGAGCCCTCTGCACCGGGAGCAGTGGTCGGTGTGGCTGCGGGGGTCGGACTCTTGGGCCTGGTGGGGGCCTGGGGCCTCGGTTTCATGTCTCCTCTGGGTCCTGTGTCGTCCCCTGTGGCTACGGGCGGCTCTCTGCTCCTGGTGCAGACGGCTCCTTGGATGACGCTTTTTCAGCTGGTTGCATCTGAACCCTGCCAAGTCTCTCATCATGTTTTTATTGTTTTACTGGTGTGTGTGTGTGTGTGTGTGTGTATGAGTGTTCATGAGCGCGTGTGTGTGTTTGTCTGTGGTTTGGGGTGGGTCTGTTGGGTGGTCTGGGGGAGGGGTCTTGGGTCGGCGGGATTGTTTTTAACCAATCTGTAAAGCACTTTGTGTTGCATCTTATGTATGAAAAGCGCTTTATAAATAAAATTTGATTGATTGATTGACCAGAGAGAGAGACCAGAGAGAGACCAGAGAGAGACCAGAGAGAGAGACCAGAGAGAGACCAGAGAGAGACCAGAGAGAGAGACCAGAGAGAGACCAGAGAGAGACCAGAGAGAGACCAGAGAGAGACCAGAGAGAGAGACCAGAGAGAGACCAGAGAGAGACCAGAGAGAGACCAGAGAGAGACCAGAGAGAGACCAGAGAGAGACCAGAGAGAGAGACCAGAGAGAGACCAGAGAGAGACCAGAGAGAGACCAGAGAGAGACCAGAGAGAGACCAGAGAGAGAGACCAGAGAGAGAGACCAGAGAGAGAACCAGAGAGAGAGACCAGAGAGAGAGACCAGAGAGAGAGACCAGAGAGAGAGACCAGAGAGAGAGAGACAGAGAGAGAGACCAGAGAGAGAGACCAGAGAGAGAGACCAGAGAGAGACCAGAGAGAGAGACCAGAGAGAGAGAGACCAGAGAGAGAGACCAGAGAGAGAGACCAGAGAGAGAGACCAGAGAGAGAGACCAGAGAGAGAGACCAGAGAGAGACCAGAGAGAGACCAGAGAGAGAGACCAGAGAGAGACCAGAGAGAGACCAGAGAGAGACCAGAGAGAGACCAGAGAGAGACCAGAGAGAGACCAGAGAGAGAGACCAGAGAGAGAGAGAGAGAGAGACCAGAGAGAGAGACCAGAGAGAGAGACCAGAGAGAGAGACCAGAGAGAGAGAGACCAGAGAGAGAGACCAGAGAGAGAGACCAGAGAGAGAGACCAGAGAGAGACCAGAGAGAGACCAGAGAGAGACCAGAGAGACCAGAGAGAGACCAGAGAGAGACCAGAGAGAGAGACCAGAGAGAGACCAGAGAGAGACCAGAGAGAGACCAGAGAGAGAGACCAGAGAGAGACCAGAGAGAGACCAGAGAGAAAGACCAGAGAGAGACCAGAGAGAGACCAGAGAGAGACCAGAGAGAGAGACCAGAGAGAGAGAGACCAGAGAGAGAGACCAGAGAGAGAGACCAGAGAGAGAGACCAGAGAGAGACCAGAGAGAGACCAGAGAGAGACCAGAGAGAGAGACCAGAGAGAGACCAGAGAGAGAGACCAGAGAGAGAGACCAGAGAGAGAGACCAGAGAGAGAGAGACCAGAGAGAGAGACCAGAGAGAGACCAGAGAGAGACCAGAGAGAGACCAGAGAGAGACCAGAGAGAGACCAGAGAGAGACCAGAGAGAGACCAGAGAGAGACCAGAGAGAGACCAGAGAGAGAGACCAGAGAGACCAGAGAGAGAGACCAGAGAGAGAGACCAGAGAGAGACCAGAGAGAGAGACCAGAGAGAGACCAGAGAGAGACCAGAGAGAGGACCAGAGAGAGACCAGAGAGAGAGACAGAGAGAGACCAGAGAGAGACCAGAGAGAGACCAGAGAGAGACCAGAGAGAGACCAGAGAGAGACCAGAGAGAGACCAGAGAGAGAGACCAGAGAGAGAGACCAGAGAGACAGAGAGAGACCAGAGAGAGACCAGAGAGAGACCAGAGAGAGACCAGAGAGAGACCAGAGAGAGACCAGAGAGAGACCAGAGAGAGACCAGAGAGAGACCAGAGAGAGAGACCAGAGAGAGAGAGACCAGAGA